>CM032881.1:20463437-20942922 GCA_019176425.1 Megalops atlanticus
GCTTACATGGGGGCAGACATCAGGCTAACAAAATATTACTACAGTATGTGTGTAGGATGTGATGTAGGTCTCATTCTGCAGATTAAATGGTTTAGTCTCTCCTTAAACCACCTCAGTATCAGGTTTAAGCAGATACGCACAAAAAGTGATCTCTAGTGGCTGATATGAGATTTCTTGACGACACAGCAACTGAGATCAAGCTAAACCTCAGCAGCAGGTTAAAACACAGGTACCGATGACACAGCAATGGGGTTTAAGAAGCCACGCGACTTTTTCCGCAACACAAGCGTTTAAAACCGTGTTAAACTCTAAACCACAGCTAAGCTAACGACAGAGCAATTGGCCCTACACTTCTAGAGTCAACTTACTGAGAAAGCAGACAACATTTCATAAACACAAATAATATGTATTAAAAACACAATATTTACAAAGAATAATGAAAGCAGTAGTGTGGTGAATAGGTATTGTTGAATATCACAGCATAAATACAAACTACTATTTAGCAATATTGAGAAAGGAGGGATTTAAAACATTAAGAATATTTCAGAATGAAGCATTGAACTTTGAGCCTTTGTGAGGCTCCCTCCTTGGTTGGATGCAGCAGGATGTTGTGTCTAGCTTGCCCCTCTCTGTGTGCAGGGTAGGACTGGAGTGCTGACTAGAATCTTCAATGTCGACCAGAGCTGGTCACTGTTGGATCCCTTGCTCTTTGTCTGTCTTTGAACAGGAGACCGGGCTCTCTTCCTGTTAATGTTTGTGGTCCTTCTTGGTTAGACTCAGAGAAAGTGTTCTGGGTTTAGATTGGTTCAGAGATCTTTCACATCAGCTGAAGTTCCTTAAGTCTCTCTAACTTAGGTTCTCACTGAAGCTAGAATGCTAAACAGATGTTTGGTACATTCTTACTTGGAGTTTTCCATCACAGTCTTCTTAGTCTTGAATTATGGCTACTTCATTCATCATCTTCAACCTTCTGATTCAGAAGACAAAGGAAACACTCACCATGTGGTGAGGGCAAGGTCCCTTGCTAGACCCAGAAGAGGGAGCAGTGGTCTTCACAAAAAACTACAAATCTCTACAACATTTCAGAATCCCTCCTGCAGAAGTATTATAAAGGTTGTGAGACATGGCCAACATGGATTTGATGTCAGCCAATCACTAAAGTTCACACCTGAGAAAGAGAGATGTGTGAGGGAGGGTCCTAGATTTCAGCTCCCAACAAGGCACAACAACGCCTTTGTCAGGGCGGGAGAAAAACCTCATGTGGAGCCCAGGGCCTCAACTGGGCTGCTACCCTCAGCTCGTGACTGGCAGCTGAAAGTTGACCTAGGGAAGCAGCTGAAGTTTCCGGAACACATCGCAAGGACAGGCCAGATCTGGTCTTAACATCTGAGAGCTCTAAGCGAGTGGTTATGATGGAGCTCACTGTCCCCTGGGAAGACCGGATAGAGGAGGCCCACGAGCGTAAGAAGGCCAAGTATCTCGAACTGGTAGAGGAGTGTAGAAGGCATGGGTGGAAGGCCCGCTGCAAGCCCATTGAGGTGGGCTGCAGGGGCTTTGCAGGACAGTCTCTACATTGGACACAGAGGGTTGCAGGAAAGAAGAGCCACCAAGAACATCATTGAAGCTGCCGAAAAAGGTGGCTGTGGATCAAGAGGGGTGATCCATGGTGTAGCGCACTACTTGGACACAAACCGGGGACTGATCACCCCCGGCTGGGTTGCCCAGGCGAGGGTGTCTGATGATCTAAGACCCGAAACACCCTATGACCCTGGGTTCATCACTGATGATGTGTCCAAGTCGCACCATTTGGTGTTTCAAGCAACATGACCCTTTAAGCACACACAGGAAACGTAGGAATAATTCCTCTATTTCTCCTCTGTGGTGTAGAGAGGGAAATGACAAAGCTCAGACATTCAAAGTATCATGAAATTAATGGATTTTTTTCACAAATTATATGTGGAGACCTGACCATGTCCTTCACATGGTGAAGCATCACCATCACAAAAAATATGTAGAGGTAACACAAATCGCAGTTCATCTTTTTTTAGAGCTTTTTTTAGAGTTGTGGATCTTTGAGAAGCATCTTTGAATAACCATAACTAATACTAATTATAAAGATTGGAAGCAGCTGTTCTGTGTTATTCAGCAACAAGCAAGCAATTAAGCAGCTTATGCTGCTATCACCTATTGGGCAATCAGCAGGAATTCAGATCTTAATGTAATGCTAATTGCAACAGGTAGGGAGAGGAAAGTGAATTCAATAACCAGAAAAATACAACATATATCATTAAACGTATAAGAGGCTGCAGCGATACCATAGGTAAATTCTACAACAGGTATAGGGGTATATAGTGTTGAATATGCAGAAAGTAGCTTACTGATTAAAAAAACCTCCAAAGAGTTACATTATTTTATTGTAAAAGACTCATCAGTTCAGAGTAATACGACATTACATAAAGTTATATTCAAGCCTGTAGTAACAAGCTTTCAGTTTGAGAATGATAAAATAGCAAGACATAATAGAAAACTAATGGCAGAAATACAAATTCAACCATATGAATTTTATTAATTCTTTGCACACAGTGTAGAGGAATTCTCTGAACACCCTTGAGGATTCATATGACAGCTATGGTTATTTGAATAGCATACCAGCAACAAAGCTCTTATGGTATATGTGCCTTTGCAATTACCATTTTAATAGAAAACAGTAATGTCAAGACTTTCTTTTACTGTGTAAAAGAAAAATGTCACCTCTAACCATGAGTCGTAACCTCAAATTAAACAAATGGGAATGATCAAATGGCAAATCAAATTTGTTTTTTTTTTCATAATCAAAACAGCTAATGGTTAATGGCTTATAAATAATGTATATATTATTGTGATGCAATTAGTCAATCAAAAGGCAATGTAGGTAGGCTAACTTATTAGCTCCCAAGGTTGGTAAGTGATTGCTATATGTATATGCCTTCAGGGGGAAAAAAACCTTGATTCATAAATGCTTCTTATGCCACCATGTGCATCCTTTGGAAGGATAGATTAAACACAGAAATTATAATTTGATCAATTTAAACAATTGCATTGTCAGACCTGTCTGGTAAAATTCAAAAAACAAAATGCAGAAAGCCAATATTGGTTAGAGGCTTGATTAATTGAGTGCACTGATTCTTGCTGCCTAAGAATAATATCTTTTTTCCTTTTTTTGGAAAGACATTCTCATGCACCGGGAAACAATAAGCCAAAGCACCATACCAAGACTGAAACATCACCACACTCCACCTTTGTTACCACTTTTGCCTGTTCCCCTCCATCAGAAGTGGCAGTCTGCAACAACTTTAGATGGCTACCCACCATTTATGGGCCATACAGGGGGGCAATGCTGACAAGTGTTCACTCACATAAATGAATGGGGTGGTGTCATCAACACCTCTGTCAGCTAATGAACTAAATCCTCTTCACCAATGAGTAGTCAAGTGCTACCTATATTATGTCATTCAGTAAAATGTAAGTGCACCTAATGCAAAAGAAACTTAATTTTCCTGACCATAACTTTGCCCTTTTCATTGTAATACTTTTTCAATATGGACATGACAAGTTTTTTATAATGGAGGCTTAACTGAAAAATTCATTGTTTTCTTAATGATTTAATTACAAATTTTGCATCTGAAATTCTATATTCATTATTATTCATTATATAGATTGAGTATCCTTGATGTTATTACTGGTAAAAGTGATTTGTTTTGTTTGATGCTCAGAATAAACATGTATATTATGAATATGTATTTTAAATTTACTGGTTGCTTACCTCACTTTCAATGCGTCAATACTGGAAATACTGTAAACATAGGTTTATTGTATATGTATTCATTGTATTGTCATTGTATGTGAGTCTGAACAGAGAGGACATTGATTTCACTGTGGGAGTAGCAGAATGAAGCAGGCACTATGACACGACAGCTGCAGCCACCCACAGAACGCGTGTTCCTCACAGCAGGAGATTCGGAAGCTAAGCTCTAATCAGGCAGGGGAAGAATCAGGCATCCTGCATTTCCCTCTGTCTTTCACCACTGAAATCTTGAAGCTCAACTGTCTAATCTGATGCCTCATTCAATTTTGATGTGCTTCCAGCCATCCAGCCTTCTACTGCTTTAGTCTTTGAGCTGTACAATTTCCTGGCCAATCAAACCTGCCACTTGTCATTCAACTGTTAGGTCTTACAGCAGTTCACTTTTACTGCTGTGTCTTTAATACTCTTTTCTCTTCTACTGTTCACCTACTAGTACTCAACCTACTACTTTAGTCATCAGCTCTGGGGTCACATAGCCACCTAACCCTCTACAGCGTCAGTTAATACAGATCCTGTCATGAAAATCCCTCTAAGCATAAACAGCAGAGTTTTTGGCCTGAATCAGGCACTCTGCAAAAGCCTGGGGTTGCTTTAGAGGCAGCAGCTGTTTCTCCTCGGGGTAGAAAGACTTTCTCAATTCCTCTACAAACAAATGCATTGTAGATCTGAAACCAAAAAATATTTAAAATTTCTAACTCTAATTTATGACATTTCCATCAGATCACCTTGTTTTATTATTACATTTGTAATGAATTCTAGACTGTAGGTTTGTAGAGGCCCAAGTAAGGCACGTTTATGTATTTTAGAAATGGAAAATTATTCAATCCAGTACATTGATTGGAAATAAAAGGGAGTGGATAGCCTAATATCTTATGCAACTATTCATTTCACTTTTATTTTCCTACTTATTTTTCTCCTACAATATGATTAGTAATCCAATTCAACTGAAAGGTTGAGAAGAAGACAGCCTGTTTTGAAAAGATCAAGACATTACAAATACCATTAAGGATAGTGCATCTAGAAGCCTATATTCCCACTTCAAAGACAGGAAAGCTTTCAACATGGTGGTTGCCAGGACCGCTTAGTGCAATACAGGAATTATTTCTTTCCTGGCTCTTTTCATTGCATTTGACATGTCCCATGTAATAAGTATTGTTAAAAAATTTATCCAAGTCACATTCCCATTAATTCCTCATGTTGAGAAACCAAAAAAACAAAAAGCTCCCCATCCACTCATTAAAGCCTTAACCATGCTGGATTTTGTTATAGGATTGCTTGTTCCATCACAAAAAGTTTTAGTCTTCACAGCTAGTGGTGTTTGATTTGTGAGGCATACAATCATCTTAGAGCAGAAATGATACATACCCAGAATAAGGTCTGGTCTGCCAAACGAAATCAAGGATAAATTTGTTGGTCTAAATGTGCCTAGTTTTCCAAATCTTGAAAACAATGTGCTGTCTTGCTGATGTTATCTTGTCTCAGTGTAATCAGTGTATCAGTGCTGTTACCATAGTTACTTACTATGACTCAGATAATACATAAGTGTTTGTGTATTTGTGTGTGTGTGTGTGTGTGTGTGTGTGTGTATGCCTAAGGCATTGAATAATTAGTTAATTACTTAACTGAATGATCACACCCACTAGGTTAAAAAATTAGAGGTGGATTGTATATGAAGAGGCAAAATAGCAACAACAAAGCTAGGAAGGGTTGTGTGTTTTATGTCTTGGTTTTATACATTTTAGTGCTTGTTTATCCCTTTTACATAAGCTTGTTTACATGTTTTACCTTTGTCCTATTTATTTATAATACACCATGTATTTTTGGATAGTTTCCATTCTGTTTTTTTATTATTTTTTTATTTTTATGAGAAGTATCAGCCAGGTTCTTCACCAATAAGGCAAGGCAATAAGACTGAACATGCTTTTATTTATTTCATTCCCCATTCTATAATATTACCCGATATTCAGGTGCTTTATATATGACACACAACTGAAGAATTCAACAACTCAAGTCTGCACCAATATAAATACTGCATGTTCATCGTTTCAAGAATGGTGCAAAGGATGAGACAGAATACATTACAGTTATTCTGTGTGGGCCTAACTTCCTTTACATTCAAAATGCAGATATTAATATGGGATGTTCATTAACCGAAATAAGAATCTATCATTATATGGAGACATCTAGCACATTGCTTATAATTCTATGAAAAAGCTGAATCCATAGGAGTTATTAAATTCTGGATTTCTACTACAACACGTGCTAATTATCTCTGGTTAGTCTGAGAAAAAGGAGGTTTAAATTAACACTATATTGTTTCCCACAGGGATGGATTCAGGATGAATTCAGTTGTTTGTTGCAACTAAGATTCGGTGAAGGATCAACCCAGGCTCTTGATACATTGACCAGTGCGGCAGACTAATTATCAAGGGTAATGTGGTGTTCATACATTGCTGTCATACCATTGGTCTGAAAGTGGTAAGGCAGAAAGTAACGTACAATGTAGCTACTTTTGTAAAGTAGTGTATAAGGACATCCTAGGACAAACTGAGTGCTGAATAAAACCAGACAACTACTCCCCTTCCAACTCACATTTTCCTCCTATTCCATGTGCACTCCACAGGGCTTACTAAGATCAGCACACGTCTCCTCTTTCATCTGCAACCCCACAACTTATGCAGTGTAGTACCTCAACCAAGTGGAGAATTGTGTAAACCAGTTTAGTACATCTAGCTATGCCTGCCCATCTCTAATACTTTGGGCATCCTGCTAAGCAATTACAATCATCTTATATCAAGCTTCCCCACACTAGGTTGGCCTTCATGCCTTGATGCAAAATCTAAAGCAAAGCATTTCAATATACTTTGAATAAACAATGTACTGTTTCATAAAGGATACAACGGCTTTCAGTTTGCATAGACTTACAAGACAAATAGAGAAGGAATATTTCTCATTCTTCTTCCTTCTTCAGAAATATAAATATAAATCTTGGCACTCCATTAAATTGTCTGTGTGACTGGAAAGTGATTCATTAATTATATGCTTGTAGTTATTCAAAGCTGTTGGCTCTGGAATTTCTTGGAAAGAATCCTTGTGCAATCCAAACATACTTTCAAAACAACTTTGCTGATTTTCACATTTTTATCATTCTGTAAATAATAAGTGGAGTCCATAGAAAGTCCTGTCAAAATGGTACGTTGAAGTCGTTTGAAGTTGTCTGAGAATAATACTAACTGGAATTGCCTCTTTACTGACACCTATTGGTTAAAACAAACACAATTTTATTGTCGCACTTAAAAGTATGAAAATGCTTGTTTTGCTTCTTCCTGGAGTTTACAGTTTTTTACAATCATTTTCACACGTGTCTCAATATTATGTCCACTTTTTCAAAACACATAACACATTCACAAAATGCATTCAATCACCACTTCCTCCGAAATTCATGAATACCTCTCAGTCAGTGTTCACCACCAGCAAAATTCTGAACAACTACAGCAAATTTTGCAGACATTTAGATACTCTGTTCAAAACAGTTAACTTTCAGTTCAAAATCTAACAAAATTTAGATCACTGTAGGTGGAAATACGCTGCATTTTGACAGAAAATTGCAACTATACACTTGAAATAAGACAGATTATTCTGATTGTAGCAGAAAGTTTATTCAGTTTTATTGTTTGCAGCCTTGCTACCATCTGTACAAAAGCGGTCATATTTGCATTGAAATGTGCATGTATATAGGAAACACATAAATGTAGTTGTCGCTGAAGAGACTTTCCCACTATTATTGCTGTATATGTAAGTCATGGGCTATCAGTGAGAGAAAGTGACTCAAGAATGCAACTACAGTAAATTTACCACACTCAGTAGTGGTATCTTCCGTATTGTGACAGGCAAAACAAGAGATCAAAAAGTTTGTTCGTGGTGTCATGATACACTCTAAAAAATGATTCATGGGGTTAGTGAGTAAAGCTTAAAATCAAGAGCTTTTTCAACATAAAAAATTAAGTTTGCTGCATGTACATGTTTTAGTCAGTTGATAACTTATTTTAAGAAGTTGGTCAAAACGAAAATAAAGAAAACCGTCTTAACTTAAATATATATCGATTTTGAATAAACATTTTTGTCTTCACTTAACAATAAAAAAGTATTAAGTTAGTGCAACTTGTATATCTAAGTTGTGTAGTGTGTTGGGGTAGTGGGCGGAGCTTCCCAGCATACCTTGCGGCAATGGACTGTTATTTTACCCACCGTGAGTGTGACTGTGTTTCCCTTTTATTTAGTTCCCTCCTGCCATGTCAATGTATGATTTTATTTTTTGCTATGATAAGGTGGTTTATTGGATTAAGGTGTGCTGTCGTTCCATTGCATGAGGAAAGGAAACATGCTTTGAGCTTTTTTGTTGTTGGCTTTCTGTTCTATTTTTAACAAGATAGCATATAGACAAGCATTTATTTTCCAAAATTGAATAATAACATGAAACAAAAGCCTAGCCTGCCACATTTGGTGTTAGAAGCAGGAGGAAGAAGATGATGTTACTGCAGGAAATAGAAGAGCTCATCGCGCAGCTACAGTGTGAGGGGACATGGCTTAATATCACCAACACTTTCATTAAAATTAAGTTGGTTCAACTTAATTAAGCTTTTAGAGGACAAAGCAAATCATGTTGGTTGTACTAAGTAATTGAGTTAGTCTAACTATAAAAGTCTCATGGGATTTACTCAATAATGGCTCAGTTGGAATTACTTAAAAAGATCCATGCAAACTGTTACCTTAATTTTTTAAAGTTGAGCCAGTGTATTCTTTTTTAGAGTTTAGCTGCTTGGCTTCAAATATTTATGGGGCGTGGGGGATTGTAGGTATGGATAAGATATGCTAAAAAAAATTTCTAAAGGTTCAAGGCAAGGGAGAATGTTGCAGTAAATGTGAAATTCATAAAAATTTGATACAAAATACAGAGGACACCATGGATCAGCATTAGGGCTACATGCAGCAGACTTCTAGTGGTAGTATCATGTGTTGTTGTTTCACTTATTGTACTAGAAATGAAAAGCATCTGCAGACTTTTTGTTGTACTATAGTATACCTCAGAAATTGTAGCATAGCGCTGTCGTGAGGTATATTGCAGCATTTCAGATTTATTTGTTTGGTATTACAATATGTACTGTAAACTTTACGTTTTTTGCAATGCAGCACTAATCTATGCAAAAACAGGATATGGCAACACATTATATGTGCATTTTGCAATGCTTCAAGTTGTTTCTGTTTTTTAGTCCATTGTATTTTGAGTGACAATGTAGTCTTGCTGGGAGAGAGCATTTGTTATAGTGCTATAGTTATGGCAGCATGAGTCACTTTTGGGTGAAGTATGAAGTGTTTTGGTGGTTGTAGTGCATTTTGCACGAAAGATTAACTTATGTGCTCATATGCATGGTTGTTAAGCACACTGCGTTAATGATTTTTGAAAAAGTGGGCATGGTATTGACCTACGTATGAAAACAGTTGTAAAAAAACAGTAAGATTTGAATCACACAATGACCAATGTTTTTTTCTTTTTAAATTTATGTAGATGGGATTTACATTGACCATAACATTATCTCTACTCTGATATATATATATATATATATATATATATATATATATATATATATATATATATATATATATATATATATATATATATATGTAAAATGGTTTGTTTGTAATGCTCGTAAGCTTTACCTGCTAGTTTGTACCTTGTCTGGCCAACCTTTGCAACTTTGTCATGCAGTCCTTCTAATATTGTTGACTCTGTATGGCTTTTCGCTTGTGCTGTATTGTACCTCACTTGTAAATCGCTGCCAGATGAATAAATGTAAATGTAATGTAATGAGAACCTGTGAGTCCAGCTTAATGTAGATTACTCTCAAAATCTTGAATATTGGACCTGTGTTGACATTGATGCTTCTGACTTTGAGCCTCCATTTGTAGAGCTTTAGAGTGTATGATGTATTCGTGTGGTGTAAGTGCTGAGGCAGAATCTGGAGAAAGACTTTTTTTAACAAATGAAGCTTAACAATGTCAGTTGTCACTACAGTTCGAGTTTTCAATATAAGGAGTCATAAATGAGAAAATAGCACCATTTAATGGCTACTTCATGATTCATGTATCTAATTAAATGCAGTTTCGAATGATTTGCAAAGTAATCTTTTTCAGTCAGGAAAAGTATGAAAGAATGGGTTACCTCCGGAAACTGGACTTGGGCAGACATTTAGTAGAGCCACAATGGCGGCACATACGTAAACCGGAAATATGATTTGCGTACTTCCTCATTGGTGGAGCTGGTATTGACCGGGGAAATTTTGAAATTGCAAGCAGGAGGAGCAATAGCACACTCGTTTACTGGGAAACTTCTGTCAGACTTTCATCTGGCTAATTTTCTGTTGCATTTTGAAAAATACCTCTGAGTTTTCACATGTCTGCATCAGAACGTTGCACAGTTTCTCAACATGTGTCTCTGGCTGAAGTCGATTTGAGAGATCAGGAGACTGAACATGTCAGCAACCACAACGTCGAAGGAAGGGCAATTTCGCAGAGAGAGTCTGTTCTTGACTCTGAAATGGATACAGCAACCGTTGGGATTCACGAAAAACAACCTGGTTTTCTTCGAGTGCCACAAGGTAGCTGTCTAACAGTAGAAATTTGATGCCAAATGCCAATGTCTGAAGTTATAATTTAGCTTTCCACTAGCTGCCATTAACCAGCACATGACGGAGAGATAGCCAATGTTAACGTAGTTGCTAATATAACTACTATCTTGATAACTAGCAGATGAGCTGTAAAAAAAACTTAGCTAGTCTAACTAACGTTAGCTTCGTTTTTAACAAAGATTGTGATACAATCAATATTTTAGCGACACAGGTAGTTCGCTTGACTGTTGGTGTGATTATGTTTTTGCGTGCTATTTTAGGAAGGAGGGAGTTGACTACTGTACAGGTTACCACCTTTGCCGGGGAGCAGACAATAGCTTGCGAATTAGGTGGCAAATACGCAACGCCACGAATCGTTAAATTCACAAAAAGCAGTACGTACCTAGTAACTGAATTCAGCTGATGGAATCACGGGTTTCTGCTGTCTGAAACGATCCCTTAATGGCTTTTGAGTAGCGCTTCATTTGAAAATGAAACGTCGTATTCATGTGTCTCAGTCATGGGTGGGGCGGTCGATTGCTCCATTTTCTTGCTTGAAATTATATTAACCGTGACAAGTACACATCGGACAATATGTACTTATGTGTTATTCGTTACGTACGTTACATATCGTAGGTGTTTAAGGTAGGAGTTCTCAATGTTTGGTTGAAAAATCAAAAACTGTTATGATACACATACTCATAAGCATTGAAGGAAAAGTTGTGTTCCATTTCTAGATACCTTGTTGAAAAGATATTTAACTTATGTAAAATTAGTTTTATGTAAAAGTCTTCACGTAAATGCGTTGACAATAACATACGTATGCTAAGGTTTGTGTTGGAATAAGGAGAGCAACAACCAGGGCAAAGTGTTTACAAAATGTTGATGTGTAATAAAGTAAGATTCAAATTAAACGATACAAGGCTTTGTGAGAGGGCCCCCCATATGAGCTTTGTTCCTCAGTATCATCTTAAGAGTTCAAGCAATGTTTCCTAGTCAAGCTACAGACAGAATCTGATAGAGATGGGTATCTTGACAGCTTGTGTACTTACATTTGAAAAAAACAGACTTAAGCACATAACTGCATTTTTACAAGAAAGTAAATCAGTATTGTAAATTACATTAACATGTTCACTATGAGTTTTTATGTTGTTGTTTTGTGCCCAAGGTCTTTTTCAGAATGAAGAGGATGATAATGATGACAGTGGAACAGATTACTGCAACAGTGACAAACCTGGCACACGTCTGCTAAGTGTAGATCATGTTGGAAATGTGGTTCTTCCAAATATCTTCCAGACCACTCAACTGTTGTATTATGAGAGGTTTAAGGTCTATCAGGATTACATGCTAGGTAGATGCCCCCTTCTTCTTGAGTGAATTACAAATAACCTTAATGAGTATGAAGTTAAGTCTTTGTTGCTGACTTTGGTACATATGCTGGATTGTGATAGGAGACTGCAAGACATCAGAGGTGAGGGCCTTCACAGCTGACTACCTGGAGAAGGTTGTGGAGCCTTGTGATTGGCAGGCATTGTGGTGCACTGATGTTTTTGATGTGCTGGTGGAGGTAAGCCTATTTGTGTTCTATGGAATCTCATATTAAATGTTTCCTTGGCAGAATTTAATTTTCATTATATAAAATTACAGCGTTACGGGCTGAGGTATAATGCAGTTAAGTGACTAGATGAGACCACAAATGGCTGAATACATGCACTGAAGACTGGAGGGCTAATTTCACCTCAGCTAATTATTGCAGGTGGTGGATGTGGACTATGCAGGGCTGAAGGCCAAAGTGGAGCTGGTGCTTCCCCTGCAGTGTGAGAGGAAGGGCTGTGAGCTGACTGAGGAAGCCATGAAGGATCTCTTGGAGGCAACTGAACACAAAGTGCCCCTACAAGAACTCCACGTGGTTTATGATGAGTCTGGGGACTTCGATCAAACTGCTTTGGCAGTGGAGCACCTAAGGTAAGCTGAGCTCACAGCAATGTAAACATCTGTTGCATTTTTAATTGCAGTTTTCTTATCTGAGATGACAAAGTACCACAGGCACACTGCTGGTGTTTTGTTCACTTCCTTGTGTGTTGCCCTCCAGAGTGCCAAGAAAAGAGTAATGAACCCGGTTTTGTAATATAAATATTAGTATGCAATCATACCAATGATCGCAGCAGGGCTTGAGTAAGATATGTTGCCAGAGAAGAGGGGCATGAAAAAGGCATCTTATCGGAGGTGAACAGTTTGTTCTAAAAAGGGGGACTTTTGATGAGGGGATTCCTCTGAGTTGTTGCCTATAAGTGATTAACATTTACAATATGCAAGCCATTGTATTTTTAGCAGAACATGCCAAACAGGGCCCTTGTCTGCTTGGCCTTGGAGGCATTTCAAAGCAAACAGCTGAGCAATGCAGTAAAGCCAGTAAAACATGAGCCTTTTTTCCACAAAGCAAGCCCAATAACAAATGGTGGGTTCAAACACTGGTGAGGGCTGCTCTTTAGAGTGAGATCCATGAGCAAGATTCCAGATGAATGGCTTCCAGAACTCTGAAGTCTTTATTCATTGATAATTTCCTTTGACTCCAAGGTTTTTCTACAAGCACATCTGGAGAAAGTGGGACGAGGAGGATGAAGATGATGACTTTGACTACTTCGTCAGATGTGTGGAACCTCGCCTCAGGCTGTAAGTGGAAAAAGAGGGGTGTACAAGGGACAAATGAACCTATTTTTCTGTGCCACTGCTGCCTTTCAAAGGAAGGCTTTCATGCTGCTCCACTAGATGGCAGTATATGCAAGATGATTGAGTGTGATGCCTCATTATTACTTCAGTTAGAACAGAGACATTTTTACAGGAAGGTATTTCAGTGGAGAGAAGAACAGTCCCATGTGCAGTCAAAAATGTGGGTGAGTGGGTGGGTTAATAAAAAGGCTGGAGCTGAGAGGCTGTTTTCGCCATGGTTTTATAACTGTGGTCCGAAGGAGCAACCATTTGTAGCCACTGTCAAAGCTCATCCAGCCATTCATTAATCCTTTCCACAAACCATGAGTTTAAGTATTAAAATGATTGTACTGTATGCTCAGTATAATCTACTGGATGCCTTAGACCAGTGTTTCTCAAACCTACTCCTGGCGGCACCCTGTCCTGCATATCTTCTATCTATCCTTGCTGCTTGATTAAATCAGGTGTGCTCAGCTAATAAAATGTGCCACTGATGAGTTCAGTCAGGTAGGTAGAGCAAGGATAGATAGAAGATATTCAGGACAGGGTGCCACCAGGAGTAGGATTGAGAAACACTGCCTTCGACTTGACCACTCCCAGCCATTTCTGAAGTTGCAACTGAGCATAGGTATATATGTGATAAATATGGTTACTGTTTATCCTTCTGCTGTCATTGAAGAATGAGCACTTGGTGTATTTACAGCAATTTCATCTGGGCTATAGCGAAAGAAAGAAATACAAACTTTGATACTCTGAAGAGTATCTTGCAGTTTATAACAAATCACTTACATTACAAGCCATGTGTTCTCTATGGTGTTCTCAGTCTCATTGGGCATGTGTGTGTTTTTGAGGGGTAAAATGTGGTTGTAAAAACTGAAGTGGTCTCCCTCTGTTTTTAAATGCATGCTATAGGAGAGAGAAAGCCATCTCCTGTGCACAAGTGTTTTCTCTAAAAAAGGAAGTATGCAACAGTGCTCTGCTCTTGTGTCCATAAAATGTTGATATGGTTGCTCTGTGTTTGACCTGTGACCTCAGGCACTATGACATCCTAGAGGACAGGGTACCTGCAGGACTTGTGGCTGAGTACTATTCCCTTCTGGAGCGCTGCTCAGAGAAGTACCAGGAGTTCTCCAGCCTCCGCAATGACATCAACAGTGACTCTGAGTCAGAGCTGGACAACGTCTCCATGGTGGAGGGGCTTAGGATGTTCGAGGAGATAGAGGCTCTGAAGCGAAAGCTGAGGATCATTGAGAACCCGTTGCTCAGGTGGGGCACCCCCAGGGGATAGCAGAGTGAACCTGGAACATCTCTATAAAGAGGTTAACATTCTAGAGCTTTGTCCCCAGGGGTTGATAAAAGGTTAATAAACCCTGGCAGGGGAGAGTAGTGGTGAGGTCCCCTCACCTGGGTGGCTTCTGTTAAAGATGTTTATGTGGATAGTGTGTAAGACACAGCCTTTATGGGGGCAAATTAATGTTTGATTTCTAACCTCTAAAATGCATTCCTTTAATTGTGCTTGGTGCACCATGCTGTCATAAGGTGTGTCTGTGTCTGTGTGTGGATGTAAATCCTGTTTTTATAAGCCTGTGGGAATTCTGTGGGGTAACTCATGATAGAGCAGCCTGTTTCTCCAGGCATGTGCTGGGCTACAGGGTGTACGCGGGTCATCAGTCGTGCAAGGCAAAGGGTCCTCGCCCTTCTGGGGCCAGGGTCGTACACGTGGTGTGTGCGTCCATGACTGTGAACCAGCTGCAGACCCTGATGATTGACAAGTTGTGTCCGGATTTCTCAAAGGAGGAGGTTGAGCTGCAGGTACGTCTCCTGTTTTTTGATTTTAAGGGATTTTCAGAGCACTTCAGAATAGTCTCCAGGTTGAGAGGGTAGTCTGTTGCTGCCTCTGTCTAGGATAAAGTATCAGAAGAGAGAGAATAGAGGAGTGCTCTATTTTAATGCTGTATGTTTCAGAATAATATTGTGTCTAAACCCATTTGAATTGATGGCCATTGGCAGTTGCATTATCTGAAATGAGTTTAAGTGGTTTAGGACAAACTGTAGTTTTGGACAAATTGTTAATGGACTGTGAAGATCCTATTTTTGGTGTACAAGTTAGATAAGCTGTTTTTTGTGGTCATTTACTTAATTTTATTTTACAAAAATGGGGTAACAAATACTGATGTGAAGTAAAGGGTTAATAAAAACAAAGAACTAGGCCTATACACAAGCAAACTGAGAGTTTGCATACATAGATGCACACAATACACATAGTATAGTAATAATAGTAAGAACTACAAAATATTATGTAGACAAATGGCACAGAAATGACTGTTTGGTCATAGGGTTGCACAAAAGCGGGAGGGATGATGGGTTGTTTACGGACAGGATACATTTGGCAGTTTTTGATATGCCATGTTCCAGGCTTGAATGATGGTAGACAGACTACAGAGCATTTGATTCCCCTATTTTTGAAGTGCTTTGGCCACATAAGTTCAGATGTCACTCGGAATTGGAGAATGTATTTTTAGCAGCTGTCAATACAGAGTGAGATCATTTCTTTGGATGAAGGTTAGATGGAGAGAGGAGTCCTCATTAATCCAAAAATAAATGTGGGTGGTTTGGCAGGTCAGTATGGAAAATTGATGACAGTTTTCTGATATCTGGGAATATTAACTTAATATTTTGGCACATTCCTCAAGCATAACTGGACTTGGACTTGTACATAGTGGATTGGAAGCCAGTTTCATTTTGAAAAGTTTAAGGTGAAAGGCATTGGCTCTGTGAGCAAGTGTACAGTGAATTTGTTAGTGAGCCATACATTAGAGGATATGAAAACATCAAAGTAAACTGATTTCTTGGAAGTGATAAGCCACCAAGATGTTTTAGATGTTATAATGTGACAAGACTTTTTTTTTTTGTACCAGAGACTGATAATTTTGTCTGACCTTGATCTTTGACTGTTAATTTTAACTGTCCATGATCAGTAACAGCAATACTGCAGTACTGCTGTATATTGAACTGAACCAACCTTACCCTGTGTCAGTTATTACACCTGAGAAGGAAATAAGCTAATATGCAGATGATATTTGATGACTAAACAGCGACAAGATGCTGTGTTGAATGAGATACATGGAAAACCATTCTGTGTGTTATGCCACACCATAGCGGTCATGGCTTGTTGAGCAGTTAAATTGAAATGTTACCCCCTTGACACATCTTTCTCACATCAAGTTTGATTAGACTGGGCTTTTTTATGTTGCTGTGTGTCAACACTGCAGTCCTGGAGTGTACATTTGGACTCACCTGTTCATATGCATGTAATTCCCACCCTTTGAATCAGTGTGTCTTGATGCTTGTGTCTAATAAGCACCTCCCTCCAGTTTCACAGTGATCTCCTGCTGACTGTGAATGCGTGCTATGAGGGAGACACGGTGATTATATGCCCTGGCATCTACCATGTGACCGGCTCTATAAGCATTCCTGACTCCATTGAGATTGAAGGTAAACAAACATTAGCATTGTCTGTACCATTCACTCCCTTCACCATGTATGGTTACTGTAGTTCCTTTATGGAGTCTCCTACCCCTACTCCTGGAAACTGTCAGGCATAGGAATGATTTTAAATCACAGTAGTGAGGCAAATGCAAATCTGTTAGAATAAAGGAAAATTAACTTGAGTAATCCCTAATGAAAGAGAAAAGGGAGGGGTTTAAAAAATAATCACCATCAAATCCTAATCCTAACACTAACCTTAATATTAAACCTAGTTTGGTGCAGAAGAATTTTTAAAACTAAAAACCTTAGAAGGGGCCAGTTTAAAAATAAGCAGAGCCAAACCTTAAATTTAATCCAGTTAAATACATACTGACTTGTTAGGGCAATTGATAATGTCATGATCCTTTTTAATAAATAACTAAAGTAGTTTTAATAAAAAACTGTCAACAGATATTAATCCTATAGGGAACTATGACCCATACCATTGAATTGATCACAGAGAACACATTACATTACATTATTGACATCTGGCAGATGCTCTTACCCAGAGCGACTTACATCAGTTACAATGTTATCCATTTATACAGCTGGATATTTACTGAGGCACATGTGGGTTAAGTACCTTGCCCAAGGGTACAACAGCAGTGCCCCAGCGGAGAATCAAACCGGCAACCTTTTGGTCACAAGTCCTGCTCCTTAACCACTATGCTACACTGCTGCCCGAAAGATCAAAGATGGCTACCTTAATGCAAACATGGAGTCTTGTTAATATAGGTAAATAAAAATTATTTGACCCAACTTCTTCCCCAAATAATAACCAAAGTCCTGAACCTATCCCAAAATCCAACCATCATGCAATGCACTGATCTCATGATCAGACTGGAGGAGGCATAGATGAGTGAGAAGAAAACCAATGATATAGAAAATGGTAAGATTTCCTACTTTGACCATCCCAAAGAAGGCCCACATGTGTTTGAAAAGAGTTTTAGCACAGTGTAGTTGAAGCCTTTCTTCGCAGATGATGGATCAGTCAGTTTATGTATTAAAACTCCATTTGGTATTATCTTAATTTTCTGGTGAAATATAAATATTCAGGCTGTGAAGGTGAAATATCCACTAAGTGTTCATGAAATTAACATGAAGTGGTAAAGTGAGATGGACAAGAGATGTGGAAGTAAATTCTGCTTGATGGTGCAAAAAGTGTTTTATAATGAATGGGCATATTAATGCATAAAAGACGTGAGGAGGAAGCAGGGCAGAGATGGAAGCGCTATGTCAGTCTATTTATGCAAATGGGAAACCTGCAAAGTCAGATAGTCAGAGCTCCAAAGATTGAAAAGGCTTTTAAGTGCAGCCATTCTCTGTGCCTCCTACAGTGCAGGGAATCCCTGAAAGCTAAGATAAGGAGGTGAGGAAAATAACACGGTGGCTAGTACTGCATGATGCTAGGCAACAAGCAACTCAATTAGACCAGCACTGGATTACCATAATAGAATTCATCCACTGCAAAAGCCCCTTTGATATTTAAAGAAGCTTAATAAGGCTGCGTAAAGTCATGTATCAGAACACTATAAATGCTTGTGTTCGCTGTACACACCAATAGATTCACTAACTTGAAATTAAGCTTTCACAATGGGAGGAGGGAGTCTGCTAACTCGCCACCACACTACATTCAAAAACGCTAACACTGGTGTTGGATATTGTGTAAATTTAAAGAACCAAATGGCATCCTTCTAACAAATGTAGCAGCATGAGGGAGGTGGCCTTGTGACCTTATCGATAGCCATCCTGCCTCTGGCACTCCTGACAATGTGTGGGACTCAGCAACAGATGTGGAGCTCCACTGTGCACTCTGAATAACTGTTTCAAGTTCATCTGTCAAGAGCTGGTCACTGATGATCCATCATATCTCCGTTTGACAAATCCTGTTGTACTGTACCTCAAAACCACAATGTTAGACAGTAGTAGATCATGTTAGTTGAACCCTAGTTAGTATGTATTATGCTATTATTTGAAGGGTTTGGCTTGCCTGACGAAGTGGTGATTGAGAAGAAAAACAAAGGAGACACCTTCATAGAGTCAACTGGAGCCAACATCAAGATTTCTAACCTGAAGTTTATTCAGCATGATGCCATCGAGGGCATCTTTTGTAAGTACAGACATTCTTGCAGTTCATTTAATACCATTTCTGTCCATTACTGTGATTCTGTTTCCAGGAATTTTCCAGGAAACTGGGTCACCATTAATGTCAAGCCTTGTTGAGAGTTGTCCCTGACCCATTTGCCAGTTATTTTTTTCATGAATTATAAGAATATTTTATGAAAAACGCTCTTAAATAAGCAATTTAAGAGGAAAAAATGCAATTGATTTAAATTTAGTTAAATCGATTTAAATTACTGAGAATAAACTTTCAGGTTAGGTTGAGTGCAATGAACAATAACGTTTAGAACACAGACCTCACAAAAGCTGTGATGTGTCATGAGCATTTAACGTAATTTACATCGAATTGAATTTGTGAATTATTTGTTTTATTGTTAATCAAGGAGGATAAAGAGGAACAGGCTGAAAGTAATGATAGATTTAAAGGTAGTGTTTCCGCTTCCCCTGTTTCCAGCTCACCCGCAGCCACTGAAAATCATACGAGAAAAAACCTAACGCCACATACCGGGGATAGCTGTTATTGCACTAAAAATAGCTGTGCGATACATCACGATGGCTATATCGTGCATCCCTACACTGAAGTGTGTATATAAACTATAAAAAATGTTATCGGTTATCGGTATCGGTGTTGGTTATGAGAAGCAGGAATTTATCGGTTATCGATATCGCTTGTAAAAAACAGTTATCTTGCATCCCTACTTTTAAGTCTTGGAAGTATTTCTTTAATATTTCTTCAACTTTGGCATACTGTGATTTATCTATTTAAGTATTAAATACAACATGCCATGGAAAGAACATTCAGAGTACCCCCTGGAGGCATCTTTTCTGCCCCTGGCTGGGAAACCACTGCTTTAAAGGAGTTTCTGAATATGTTAAACACATGGATACTTCTGGTGATTATGTTAAGAAATTGATCCAAATGCATAATCAATTAGCTGGGGCATATGCAAGCTGAGCATGTCTGACACTTGGAGGTAGGAATGCCTTCCTTCTAGAGGAATGTTTGTTTCCACACTGCCTGCCTGTGTGTATTAACTGACCTATTTTCTTGTCCTCTTTTCCTCCCTTTTCTGTCCTCTAAGGTGTCCGTCAGGGGAAACTGGAGATGGAGAACTGTGTCCTGCAGTGTGAGACGACTGGTGTGATTGTGCGTACCACAGCTCAACTCTCAATGAACATGTGTGATCTCTATGGGTCAAAGGTGAGGATTCCACCCCCAAGTTCTCTCACCTTACAGAATTTTATCCATGTAGTTGGTGATACTTTTAAGTCAGATGCATTAACTTGGTATTGATCCATCAGGGGCAGGGTTATTATTGTATACTAAAACTAAAACTAAGACGAAAACTAATGGTTTTGAGACATTTTCGTAAACTGAAATAAAATAATTTACCCGAAGAAAATATAAAACTAAAACTAGACGAAACTAATAATGATTGCTAAAAAACTAACAAAAATAAAATACAAAAAGATAAAAAAATAATTGTCGTAATCATTTCAAGACGGCGGACGTTGTATCCATTCAAGGCGGCGGGTGTCACACTCAGGGGCGGTTTGTTCCTTAGGGAAATCAGGCAACGCACCACCAAAGGGAGAAAGGGAGGGAATTTTTCTATCACATTCTACTACAGTGCTACGCTAGCTGTGACTGTTCTAGACAGTTTGTCCTGCCTCTGAATATCATAGTCCAATCAGCGTCAAGTCGTGTTCCGTGGAGTACCGTCCCTTTCGGGCGATTTTAGTCTGGTTGAAAATCACCCAGATCGCTCTGATAGACTCTCATGTTAAGGCAATTTTTTTTGAACTGCAGGCGCTGCAATGCAATCTATATGGGTTCCGAGTGGGCTTGCACTAACGTGCTTTCGTCATACGTAACCTGGTGTAGGGATCGCCGGGGCAGCCAGCAGTCTTGTCACATTCAAGGTCAACATGGTTAATGTTACCTCAACTCAGAGCAACTCGATCGTGTCATTAAGAGAAATACCTTTCAGTCATTGTAGTAATCAGGATAAATTGGCAACTAAAGAATTAGGACCACCCAGACCAAATTTAAACATCAAGCAAGTATCTACAATGGGGAATCATATAACCGGGGATTTTCGCGGAGCTGGTATGAGCGGAAAACGTGGCTAGCAGGCTGTGAAGTAGCTAACATTTTGTTCTGCTACCCCTGCTCAATGCAATGTGGCAATGTCAAGTTAGCTAGCTGACTGATTTGCACAATACAATGTGACAATGTTGAGTTAGCTAGCTGTTAATTTACCCATTGAAAGGGTCACCTTAGCCATCATCGCAACAACTGCCCCCCCAGAGAAATTTGGCAGGAGCTGCCACACTCCCAAAATTCTGTGTAGTCTGAAACAAATGTATTGCATATGTTAGTTAAGTTTAGTCTTGAAATGTTGATATCTTCAATGATAAGCAGATTATTTTTCACGCTGCACAAATCCTAGACAATTTTTTGTCCTTAACTAAAATTACTAAAACTGAAACTATAATAAACTAAAACGAAATAGAAATGAGTCCATGAAATAAAAACTAAACTGAAACTAATGAAACCACCGGTGAAAGTAACTAAATGATGTTCTGATGAGGAATTGCTCTCTTTCAGGGGGCTGGGGTGGAGATCTATCCTGGCAGCATCTGCAGTCTGATTGGAAATGGCATTCATCACTGCAAAGAGGGGATTCTGATCAAGGTTGGAGAGAGAGCTGGTTAACTGTAGGGGTGGAAAACCATGCAAGTGTATTAATTTGCATGCCATATTTCTACAGACTGACATGAAGTCAGTTTTTTTGAAAGTGCTACTGTAGGAGTAAATAAACTGCCAGTTAAAGGGTGTGTTATAATGTTAGTTTATGTTTCCTTATAAATTACTCATCGCTGCCCAGTTTTTTCATTGTTTTACTGTTCTTCCCTTCATGTTTATTCCTTCTTGTGAAGATGCAGGATCAGAAAAAAACTTGCTAAAATGTCTTGACAATTAAATATTAAAAGCTACTTTAAAAACGGGCAACAAGGAAGCTGGGGGAGTAGACTAATTTGACTACAACAGCAGAGAGAATGCCGAACCCTGCAAATTTGGCCTAGTTGATTTTAAGCACTGTATTGTGCTTGCTGCTATAATGCACATAAATTCATATATTAATTCTAATTAGAAAAAATGGACATATCAAAACATAACTTCACTATCTATTTTAAATGACTGTACCAAACAAGGGAAAATGAGAAACATTTTATATTGGGTAACAACATGCTTGAAAATGCTTTATACCATGGCTTGGACAAATAACAGATTCTGATTGGTTGGGAAATGTGAACAAACTATTATAATGATCTAAAATACTGGGACAAACATTTTATATTTATGGCATTTAGATACTTCACATGTAATAATTAGGCAGTCTCCTCATAAGCATCAATTTGAGCTCACTGACATCTAATACAAGTTTGACTGAGTGCGTAATTGGGGAAAAATTTTTAGAATTGCAACAGAATGAATCTTACATCTTCTGTCAACTGTCAAATAGTGAAGCACCAAGCTCATAAAATATTTTGGGAGAAATGTATGGTTTAAGTGACTGTGTGCCAGTTCATATGTCAAGAAAGAATCACTTTCTACAGGCAGATGCACTGTTTTGAATGCTCCAAAGAAATGCAGATGGAAAAATGGCTCATTCCACAGTCTATACTAAGATTCCAAAAAATCATCATGAGGAACAAATGAAGAAGACAAATCTGTACTAGACTCACTTGCCTGAATGACAATTTATCCATGTTTTACAAAGTGAAAGATTGGCATTACTCATAATTACTTTGGTTCAACTCAACATATTTGTAGAAAAGCTGATTATGTTGATTGCTAGAAATAATCACATTTGATTTGGCATCAACAGACTGGCACATGTGTGTGGTATATTGGAAAGGTTTTAGAATTGTTTCTGTGTGTTGGCAAGTACATTTTTTTTTTTCACTTTGAGGACTTTTGCTACTCTTCCAATATTTTCTCTACACATTTATGGCTCTGACATTGACATAAGTCCGTTACAAAGGATTACAAGTTATGCTTCTCCCCTGCAGTACCTCTTTCAGCTACAAGGCAATTTCCTTATCCGTGGTCTGGAAAAAATTCATGGAGATATAATTATGTATAATATAATATAATTTTTCATGAAACCTTGCATTTTTATGTTTACTGTGCATAAAAATGAACGTGAATACCATTAAAAAACTAGGTCCAGAAACTGAATTCAGCGACCCCTTGCATGTATGATCAGTTGACCTGAGGCTGGTGGTCTAGCTCTTTGTAGTTTTTGTTATATTTGTTTGTCACTGCAATGGTGCATTTCTGTCCTTTTCCAAGTTCAGTTTAATTCCAGCTATAGAGTGTCTCATTATCTTCTCTGAGCCTAAATTGAAATTTTGGAGAGAGATGTAAAAAGCTGTTAGGAAAAACAACAAAAAAGATTGGAGTTTTTATTTATTTATTTATTTATTTATTTATTTTTATATTAATTACCTTCAGACGAGCCTAGTTGTCTTATCTCCTTCCCTGAGGTTCAGCATAGCAGCGCTTGTCTTTATCTCTGCCTTCACACTGTGCAAAGTCCTCTCCCACTGTTCCTGAAGGATTCTTTTGGTGGAGCCTCAGCATAACTGTGTGACAGCTGACTATACTGTGTTTGTTTTATTTTCTCTCTTTCTGTCTTGTTCTAGGACTTTGCAGATGAACTGGACACTATACCCCAAATCACCATGATTAACAATGTGATCCACAACAATGAGGGCTACGGGGTGATCCTAGTAAAACCAGCGGATAAACCTCAGCAGAGGAAGACTGTAAAGTCACACACTGCAGGTATTTGCACATGTATATAGAGTATGATTTGATTCTGTTAATTTGAGTTGAACAGATGACTGATGGGCAGATGTATAGATGGACACACAGAGACCAGCCAATCAATAGATACAGACTTTTTGATTGATTTTTTTTATTGATGCACTGGTATGTGTATCTGTCAGAGATAGACTGGTTGATGAATAAGTGAAGACTGATGAAAGGACAGAGATATGTCTGGGGAAGCTGAATGGCAATATTAACATGTGGACAAAATATGTTCCATTTTTTCTGAATATGTCTTTGAAAATGTATTCATGAGAACACATTTTAGTATAAAACCCCTGGAGG
This sequence comes from Megalops atlanticus, assembly GCA_019176425.1. Taxonomy (NCBI): domain Eukaryota; kingdom Metazoa; phylum Chordata; class Actinopteri; order Elopiformes; family Megalopidae; genus Megalops; species Megalops atlanticus. Next base: position 20,487,493 of record CM032881.1, read on the forward strand.
GACAGAAGGCCTGTCTTTAATGACCCAAATTCCCCCTCCGTTTTCAATATAATTAACTTTTTTTTTCTCATTTCTCCAGTTTCAATAGAAAATATATTAAAGGGAAAAGCGCATGACCTTCAGTCAAGGACGACCTTGAACTAAAACACTTTTTCTAACTTAAAACACATCCTAAATTAGTCCCAGAATATGTGTGGCTTAAAATAACAAAGGAGCGCCTTCTCCCTTGCCTTGCTAGATTCTAACTGAACAGATTCTGACTGCCACACTGCCTTTGTTTCTTTGAAAGAAGAACCTATCAGGTGAATGGGAGAGTAGCCAGCTGAAAGGATGTATTAGATTATTGCTGCATAGGATGCTCCAGTATTTTTATTTACTTAGTAATTTGGTTCAGAGTACTCCATTATGAGACATTTCAGTCCACTATTCAAAATTTTGCAAGATGCCTGAATTACACAATCGTAGTCATCAATTTCAAATGTTGGCTTTTTATTGGCCCAACTCTGTTTGATCATCTACCTCATATCTAATGTTTGTCCCAATGTACTGGTAAATGGAAACAGCTGTCAGGAAAATGATGCATGCCAGTGTATCAAGTGACATATCACTTTTTTTATATATATATTTTTTAACTGAGCATTGAGCTTCAATGCTAGCATCTGACTGCGATTGCTGGCCCTCTCTGACTGCGATTGCTGGCCCTCTCTGACTGCGATTGCTGGCTCTCTCTGACTGCGATTGCTGGCTCTCTGACTGCAATTGCTCTGCTCTTGCTTGATTGCTCTCGCCTGGACGAGTTCCTGCTGTGTTTGTGGAGTGCTGTACTGTGTTTGTGTTTGTGGAGTGGTCTCTGTGCTATTACCATACATACAATAGGATAAAAATAGAAATTGGGGCTATTTACCCAGTTATTAAATAAGGTAGGTCTGATCTGCTCCTAAAGTCAAATCTTTTGTTGCCATTAGGGGACAGAGAGGGAATTTTCCACTTTTTTCCTCCGTCGAAGCGTTATCCAACGAGTTAGCTCATTGGCAAACGCAGCTAATTCAGCACATATTCTAGCCGACGAGAGGTTTTTGTGTGGTTTTTCGCCCTCTCAGGAGCAAAGCTTTAAATATATAAATCTTTAAATATGTAAGCAGCATACTTTAGCTAGCTAGACGGGTAGTTTAGGTAGCTAGCCGGTTCGCTTATGTAATTGTTCTTCAGCGTCAGATTTCAGGATATTCTGATTCTGGTTGTGTTAGCGTGTCTGCTGAACTGTAAATGTTGTTTTATTGTATTTAGACTAAGTGGCATTTCTTGTGCTTGATTTCTGCCTTTGGCTGTTCTAAGCCACCTCGGTGCTTTTAGCACTTTTTTAGCTGGTAATTCTGTCTCGGCAGTAAATCTTCATTTAGGGAAGGAGTGTTCAGTTAGGGGAAAAAATGTGGCCAAAACTGTGCGAGAGTTGCCGGATGATCGGATTTCTGGAGGGAAACCTCCAGGATGAGTTCATCTGCGACCGTTGCCGACTTGTTGAGCACTTGGAGAACAAGATTCTTGATCTCGAGGCCCAACTAGCTGGACTCCACAGTAATCCTGAATTAGAGTTCCAGGAACTGATTAGTATGCCCTATAGGGAGATAGTGTGCTCACCAAAGCCGGGTAGGGGGGAAGATACAGACCAGATAGGGTGAGAGAGCTGGGTTACAGTAGGGCGTAGGCGTAGAAAGGGGCACACAATTCCAAGAAGGGCGGCATGTCCAGAGATCGCGGTGACCAACCGTTTCGTACCACTGCAGGACGAGTTGGCCCACGATCCTGAGAGTGGGAGGACTGAAGAGCCCCAGGGCACCCAGGTGGCCTCATCCTCCAAGAAAAGGGAGCTGGTGATAGTGGGGGACTCAATCATTAGAGGGGTAGATAGCATAGTGTGTTCGCGCGACAAGGAGTCTCGCATGGTCTGTTGCCTGCCTGGTGCCCAGGTTGGAAACCTCCTGGAGAGGGGGCAAGCTCCTGGCCAGAGCGGGGGAGGATCCAGTGGTCATGGTCCATGTTGGAACCAATGACATAGGAAAGGGGAGGTTCGGGGTTCTGCAAGAAAAATTTATTGAGCTAGTGGGGAAGATTAGGAGCAGAACCTCCACGGTAGTCTTCTCTGGAATTCTACCAGTACCATGTGCAAGCAAAGGAAGCAAGCCTTTATATGGAGGTTTAACACGTGGCTACAAACCTGGTGTAGGAAAGAGGGTACAGGTTTATGGGGCACTGGGACTCCTTTTGGAACAGGGGTGACCTGTACAAGCGGGACAGGTTACACCTGAACCGGAGGGTACAGCTGCACTGGGCCAGCATATGCTTAGGGTAGCAGAGGTTATTTAAACTAGGGTCTGGGGGCAGGAGGTTATACAGTGAGATGGGTAGGGATAGACAGACTGCCGGAATAGAACACACCATGGCTAAGTATCTTAGTGGTACTGAGGAAACAATGCTTGTAAATCAGTCAGTGCAGCACTGTAATAGAGGTGGTACTGAGCAGCTGGGGGCAGGGGGGAAGGACAGGAAATGCACATGTGGTACCCTGAAATTTCTCTGTTTAAATGCTAGAAGCATAAAAAATAAAATTTTGGATCTAGAAACCGTTATGAGTAATAGGAATTATGATGTTGTTGGGATTACAGAGACGTGGCTTGGTGCTGGGGATGGGGATGAGTATAACGTAGAGGGATACAAGCTGCTAAGAAAAGATAGAATCAATAGAAGAGGAGGAGGCGTAGCTCTCTATGTAAAGGATAATCTTAATATCCAGGAAATTCCAGGAATGGAGCCCTTTGGTGTTAGTGAAGACATATGGATTAAAATATTGGGCGGAAAATGAAAAAGGTCTGAATGTTGGAGTATGCTATAGGCCACCAGCCTCAGACAGTACTGTCAACAGTATGCTCTTTGATAATATTAAGCTAGCATGTCAGGACGGTGAGACAATAGTAATGGGGGACTTCAATTACCCTTCAATTAATTGGGAAGCTGTGTCAGGTCAAGGCAAATGTGAGGAAGAGTTTTTGGATGTTGTAAATGACTGTTTTTTTGATACAGTCTGTTACTGAACCCACGAGAGAGAACACAATTCTAGATCTGGTTCTGTGTAATAATCCTGATAGAATCGGCAGTACTGAGGTAGGGGAACCACTCGGAACAAGTGACCATAGTTCAATTACATTTGAAGTCTTTTGGCAAGTTAGGTCTGCATTCTCAAATACTAGAGTATTCAACGAGCTAACTTTATTAAGATGTGTGATTATACAAGGAATATAAACTGGGTACCTCTTCTAGATGGAAAAACAAAGAAATGTGGTGCATTTTTAAAACGATTATCCTGGATGTACAACGTAAATTCATTCCGCAAGTGAGAAAAGGGCGGCTGAAAAAGAAGCATCCAAAGTGGATGAATAAGTCCTTACGGGACAGTTTGAAAAAAAAAAAGGAAATTATTTAGAAAATACAAGTTGGAGAGATCAGAGAGTAATAAGATTGAATATAGTAATATGCGAGCTCAAGTTAAGAAAAAAATAAGGGAAGCAAAAAGGCGTTTTGAAAGACAGATTGCACTAGATGCAAAGAGCAACTCAATACTTTTTTCAATATTACAGTTGAAAAAGAATAGTTAAGGATGAAATAAGAGGTATAAAAAATAAGGATGGAATTATGGTTTATGATAATAAAGCTATTGCTGATACACTAAACAGTTACTTTGTGGAGAGTTTCACTAGTGAAGTGTTTTCGCATCTGCCTTTAGGTGTAGTCAGTTCTCAGAGACTTATGGAGGAAATTGATTTAAATGATGCAGAAGTACTAGATAAACTTCAAAAACTTAAAACAAATAAGGCAGCAGGCCCTGATGGAATATATCCAAGAGTTCTCAGAGAACTAGCAGAGGTAGTGTACAAGCCTCTGACTGTTATTTTTAAGCAATCCCTTAAAACTGGAGAAATACCAGATGACTGGAAACATGGCAGTGTAGTACCTATCTACAAGAAGGGAGACCGGACTGATCCAGGAAATTATAGGCCTGTCAGCTTAACGTGTATTGCATGCAAAATACTGGAATCCATCATTAGGGATAATTTGGAATTATTCCTGGAACAAAATGGCGTCTTAAATGATAGCCAACATGGTTTTCGCAGAGGGAGGTCATGCTTAACAAACCTCCTGGACTTCTTTGAGGAAGCTACATCATATTTGGACTCAAACCAAGCTTATGATATTATCTATTTGCACTTTCAAAAGGCATTTGACAAAGTTCCGCATGTGAGGCTCATATTGAAAATGAAATCTGCAGGAATTACGGGAGCTATCACTGAGTGGGTTCAAAGTTGGTTGTCTAGTAGAAAGCAGACTGTAACTGTGGGAGGAATTCTATCAGAACAGGGTCCTATACGAAGTGGAGTCCCACAGGGATTGGTGTTGGGACCTTTGCTATTTCTTATATACATAAATGATCTCGATGCAGAGGTTAGTAGTAAAATAGTAAAATTTGCAGATGATACAAAACTAGGGGGTCTAGCCAACAGTATAGAATCAACTAAGGTAATACAGGAAGACTTAAACATCATCCAAAAGTGGGCAGATACCTGGCAGATGACATTCAATTTAGATAAATGTAAAGTCTTGCATGTGGGAAATAAGAACCGTAGACAAGACTACTTCATGGGTGGTAAAAAACTAGAATGTGCTCAATTTGAAAAAGGGAGTAATAGTTGACCCAAGCTTAACAGGATCTAGACAGTGTGCTGTAGCAGTAAAAAAGGCCAACAGGATGCTGGGATATATAGCCAAAAGTATTGAGTATAAATCTAAGGAGGTTATATTGAAATAATACAATGCCTTAGTCAGACCTCACTTGGAATACTGTGTGCAGTTTTGGGCACCGCACTATAGAAAAGATATTGCAGCTCTTGAAAAAGTTCAAAGAAGGGCAACTAAATTAGTTCCTGGCATGAAATATAAAAGCTACGAGGAAAGACTCAAGTTACTTAACCTATTTAGACTTAGTGAGAGGAGGCTTACGGGTGATTTAATTGAGGTTTTTAAATTTATAAAAGGATTTAATCAGGATAACTATAATAGATTTTTTTAGGGTGAGTTCAGTCTGTAGAACAAGAGGACACAAATGGAAACTAGTTAAGAGTAAGTTCCGCACTGATATAAGGAAATATTATTTTACACAAAGAGTTATCAATACATGGAATAGGTTGCCAGGTCATGTAGTTGAGGCAGAGACCCTTGCTGTGTTCAAGTCTAGACTTGATGCAGTTTTAGATACTCTTTAATTAAGAAATGGCGAGCTTAGTTGGGCCGAATGGCCTGTTCTCATCATAATATGTTCTTATGTTCTTATGACATTGAGAAACTGAAAAGCAGCTTTATGTGAATTAAAACTGTGAATTAAAACTTAAAAACAAAATTTTTTGACAAATTAGTTTTTTATTTGCCATAAGCTGTAAACAAGGACTGAAAAAAACAAAGCCATTGGTTATTGTGACAAATAAGAAAATGTATAGCAGATTGTAGTTTATTATTACAAATAATGTAGTAATGTACATCCTAATCACTAATCTAATGGGCCAAAAATGTCAAATCTCTCCTACATAGCTAGCTGGCTAAACTGCTACCTTCGATGACATGTTCAGCATTTTCATTTTACTGTCTTCCTCTGATTGTGGTCAGACATCCCCTTGTGTTTGGCTTGTGTTCTCTTTTTCCTGTGGTTTAAAGCTTGTGGTCTGAGACAATGGACAGTCCTAAACAAGCTAAACAAGCTTCTAGTTGTATGAGCTGCTGAAGTGTCTAAACAAATTAAAAGTCACTTATTTTAAAATGGGCAACAGCAAAACAAGAGGTGTAACATGGGAAAGTATAAGTAAACACTGTATTGCAAACCTTGTATCCCTCAAAGATACATTTTAGATTTAATTTTAGATTTAGTTTTAATTCAGTCTATGAAAGTGTTCCGTGTTGATATTTCACCCAGAGGCCAACCAATATGCTTTTTTTAAAAGACCAATACAGATGTTTTAGAGAACTTCCACAATACTGGCCCATACACTCTATTAAAACCCTGCCAGATGTGCAGCACTGTGATACAGTGATAAGAAACAGGGCTTGTAACCTAAAGGTGCCTGTTTGATTCCTTGGTGGGGCACACAGTTGCACTCTTAGGCAAAATACTTACCCTGAACAAATGGATAATGTAAAAGTTGTAAGCTATATACGTTCATGTGGATAAGAGTGCCTCCTAACAAAAATATAAAATTAGACATATCTAGGTATGTTGCTTTATCATGCATTGTTTCAGTAATACTATTAAATGGATGGCTAGCTATATTGCAGTTAAGCATTTTGGGAAAAAAGCAGAATTGACTTATTTTGATTGCTAACAAAGTCATAAGCAAACGACCATGTTTAGTAAAACAAATCTAAAAAACATCAAGTAACGTTAGATACCTCTGTTGGCTCCTTGATACATTTCTTAAAAATTTTCTTTACCTAAAAATGCTTTGTTTTAATGCAGTGTTTTGATTTTTACGGCTTTATAGTTTTCTGAAACTATAGTTGCAGGTTGGCCACAGTGCAAATCTCTGGGTCAAAGGGCTGGAGAGGTCTGCGCTCTCAGTTCTGCATGTGGTCAGGAACTTTGCAATAGGGAGTCACTTTAAACAGAGGTCTTCAGGGGAATCGGCATGGACACAATAGGATGTACAGTAGCTTGGCAGTCTTTTCTCTTTCTTGGCAGATGAACGGAGGCCCCCATGCTAATTCTTGTAGAAATTACCTGCGGTCCAAGTAATCTATTACTTTGTTATTATCAACATGGCTGTCAGGAAAGAGTGACAAGATTAAAGTTCAATCCATTTTTCTTTATGACGTGTGCAGTTGTCATACAGTACTGGAAGTTAAAGACAAGGAAAGAATTTTCAAAATAGTGTCTCCTATGAAGAGTGAAATGTGTGAAATGTTATGTTTCAGATGAGACAGAGGGCAACAAGGATGTGGAAAAAGAAGGATATGAAAGTGATGAGAAGAATGAAGAGGGAAAAGAAGGCATGGTCCCCTCCATTGTATTAGAGGAGTGTCCCACAGAGAAAATGAATACTCCTACACATAATGCTGCTCCCCCAGAGATCACTGATGGCAGCGAGAAGGAACTGCTGGGTACATCTGCCAAAAAGAGGCGGTTGCAGAAAGATGGTGGTGGCAGAAGGTTGCATGTGAAAGAGCTAGGGGTTACCAGAGAAGATGAAAACCTCTTCTCACTGGAGATGTTTGTGTCCATCCAGGGCAATCAGTTCAAGAGGAATGGCAAGGGCAGCATAGGTACCTTCCAGTACTGAGCATGTCACAGTACGGAACGCACAGACACTTTATTACACTACATATATTACACTAATATATATATATATATATATATATATATATATATATATATATATATATATATATATATATATATATATATATATATATATATGTGTATGTATATGTATTTTGAAGTACTTTAGAAATACCAGTTATTGTTTTTAAACACTGTCCTGACTTTGGTGACATCGACAAGTTCCACAGTAAAACACACATAATGTTGCATTTTAAGAGTTTTGCTTTAAATTCACTTTTTTTTTCTTTTCACTCTATCTTATGAATGTTATGGGTTACTCATGATAAATTGCTGATTACTAGCTGCATGTTTATATTCTCAGGTTGTACTTTATGTAGGGGTTGTGGAAGCATTTTTGTAAGTGTTCATCAATTTTTATTTTGGTTAATTTATGCATATATACACACTGAAGTGTGCACTCCAGAAATTCATTCAAAACCAATCAAATAAATTAATCTCTATACCTTTTGTAAAACTATTACTTTCTTTGAACAAAAAGTATCTTACAAATTGTGTTGTCTGTGGGACTCTGGGGTAGAGGTCATTGTTTGTACTGGCTTAAGCATTCCCCTTTTGTAATACTCCTTATTTTAGACACTTGCAATTAATGTTTAACTCAAATTGATTATGCAGGAGATTAAATGTTCACTAATGCCTTATTACATTGTTGGCAGTTTTATTAATTGTACACTTTTTATCATCCCACCCAAATACTACACGGTTTATGCCCTCTTTTCTAAGGTTTAAGTCTGATCAGCATTCAGCAGTTATCCACCTATGATGCTGAGTTAAATGTATGTGTATGTATGTGTGTATGAGGTAATTATTTAAATTGAAAGTGGCTGTGTCTGTTAGTTTCAAAGCATTATTGGGGATTTACAGAGCTGAAACAATTTGATTGCACAGGTGAAGGTTTTGCTGCCCAGTTTTATACTAATATGCCATACAGTAGGATTTTTTGTTTTAGTGTGTGACCACTAGATGTGAGAGATGTGCATTTTCAGAAAAAGGAGTAAATAATTATATTTGCATTTGCTTACATTTCAAGGCTTGAAATTAACTTTGATTAGATCACTTTCACACATAGGTAGTAATTAGACAAAGAAAAAAGGTTTTTCTTAGCTTGGGTTTTTTGTTAAATAATTTGAAGCCTTAATATATGCATATGCATTTTGTGTTAAATTAATGTAATATATTCTTGAAACCCATTTTTTGCTGTTACATTGTTACTCGGTTATTGCCAGGAGTTTTACTGGAACTGATTATATGAAATGTAGTATTTCAAAGCTGTTTTAAACCAAATGGCAAGTATGTCACACATCTACAGGCTGGGGTATGGTATTTACTATCGGGCAACTGGCATATTGCTGATGATTCTGTGATTACTGAAATGGAGCCAGTTTTCTTGATGCTTTCACAATGAACATGTTTACAGGTGTGCAAAATCTTGAACTTTAAATAATAATGTACAGAAAGCCAGTGACACTGAGGTAAAGATGGAAGTCTGCCAGTTGGGGAAGACAGAAGGGGTGGAGGGCGGGAGAGGGAGGGTGCTACGTAGGAGCTGAGTTTAACTTATGAGCCAGAGCTTAAAAAATAATCAATTGCAGCAACATGAATTTGTCAAGAAATTAGTGTCAGATAAGAGAAATGATCAGAATGCTGTAATCACTGGGGGGTATGTTATGATACATGAGAAGCAAGTGTGTCATTTTTTGATTTCGCTGTGCATCTGTGATCTGGTATTACCATCGAGTCTTGCACATAAAATATTGTGAGAAAAAACAAAAGTGACTGGATGACAATAAATATGGTAAAAAAAAGCAAGAAAAAAAGTTGGTGATGATAAACATCCCTTCTTGAGTCTTACCATAATGTTAAGACCAATCAAAGAGGTCCAACTGAGAAACTGTATAGTCCACAGTCAAGAGGATTCTAGAAGTTGTTGAGAGAATCATGAACAGAGGACATGGAAGAATGGAATTATGGGGCATCTATTCAGGTGACTGCACCCATTCATTTACATTACATTTATATTTAGCTGATTAGCAGATGCTCTTATCCGAAGTGACTTACAGTGAGCCTACAATTATTAAATTTAGTCCTTTTATACAGCTTGATATTTACTGAGGAAATTCTGCTTTACGCAGCTACTTTGTCCAAGGCCAGGCTTACAACAGCAGTGGCTCAATGAGAAATCGGACTGGCAGCCTTTGGGTTATAAATCCTGCTACTTACCACTAGGGCTGGGTATCGAGGCTCAGTACTTCTAAAGCACCGACCGAATAACGCCAGTACTACTGAGTATGGAAATCCGTTTACGCATTTGGTGCTACATTTCGGTCCTTTGTGATAAGGACTCCCTTTTAGCTTTCTTGTTTAAGGTTTTGCTCACAAAGAAATTCTCATTTGATCGTTCAACAAATATCAGACGTTTTCAGCAAACTAGCCAGCGTTAAATACTTGACACCTAATGTTGCTAACGGGGAGTGTGTGGGAGAATGAGCTAGCTAACGTTAGCTAGCTATGGCCCCCATGGCTAGGGGCTAGGTATATTGGGGAGCTGTAAAAGAGATCGTATATAGAGACTGGAGAGGTAGAGCAAATCAGAAGTTGCAGACACCAGAATGGAGGCTACCACACCGCAACACGTCCACTTCCCATTGATTATAATGGGGAAACAGAACTCCTGTCTTTTCCCACCAAACTAAGGGGATTACAGTCATATTTTCAACCAAATTACACCCATAATGCATATAAGAATAATCAAGGCGTGATTTTACTTGACAGGATTCGGCAACGAAGTTAATGGAACGTGTATAACTGATGAACAGCCTACAAGAGCCAGTCAGTGATAATGAGCGCAGACGATCTTGTAGCAAAGGCTGTCATAAACAGTTCCCTTGACAAGGGAGTTAGTGGCCGGAATGTTTTAACTTTCTGAATGAATGAGTGGACAACTAAAGGTTACTGACATTCTGATACGTAGATATAGTTAGTTTCCTCATTGTAATGGGTTCTCACATAAAGGTTTTAGACAAAAATAGAGCTAACTAGCTGCAAATGTTTGTCAGTGCCTAAAAGCGGAACATTGCAGAAACATTAGTGTGACTGTTGTCACTTATAATTGTGCTTGCTAGCTTGCTGGGCAGCTATATTGATTTCAGTAGAATTCGTTACAAAGCTACATGTATAATTGTTATTTTAATTCCTGTGAGCTGCATATAAAGCTATTGCATAAAAATTACACATTATTCGCTCGCTACAAATGAAGTCATTTTTTTCATAACCCGCATTTTCTCTGACGTTAGTTCAGGCTACACGGATTCACAAATCATGACTAGCTAGCATTAGCTACCTACCTCAGGCATTATTGTTATTAATGGATTGAAAATATGACTGTAAACCCCTTTGTTTTGCAGGGCCGGATGTAGCCTGCTTAGACTGGGGGTGCAGTGAAAATTTCTGGGGGGCATCATTTAAATTGCAGTCATATAGTCATAGTCACGTTTACCCCCATCTTTGGAGGACATCTTTTTTTGCTTGTTTACCCCCCGTTCTATACTTTGTTTTTTTCCATTTCTTTTCTTTTTTCTTCTTTTTTTCCCCTCATAACTTTTGTCATTCTGTTACATTTTCATGCATATTTTACATCTTATTGAGTTACATATTCCCACCACCACCCCACATCTTAGGAAGAAATTATCTTTAACTATACTTTTTTTATAGGCATACTTAACTTTTTCACCCATAACTTATGTGATTCAGTCATATTTTTTGTCAAATCACGGTTTCAGTTTTCTATTTCTTTTTGCAAAAACTCATCCATGTCTAGACCATTAGTAATTAACTTCTTATTTCCAAACACACATCCAATCCTAATAGGACAGCTTAAATTTTCTTTTATGAACAATTTTTTGGACATCTCTGAACTTTTTTTCCGTCTTTTTATCATTTTAGCTTTCTCTTTTATTTTCCTTTTATCCCCATAACGTTTGTGATTCTGTCACATTTTCATAAAATTGGCATCAGTTTTACATTTACATTTATTCATTTAGCAGAGAGTTTTATCCAAAGCGACATACAAAAGTGCATATAGTGGGCAAAAAGGCAAAAACTCTAACAAATTCATCCATGTCTAGATTGCAAAAATCTGAACTGAAACGGTTCAAATAAAAATGAACCAAAACATGGATTATCACAAAATCAGACTATCCTAGATTTAACTAGCCTTCTCCTTGAGCTAGCTACTTCAGAAGCACTTGACAAGTGACAAGTTCGTGACCACAGTTCGAGTGACAAAGGCGATTGACTTGTTTCTGAGTTTTATGCTGCCCAACCATCCAATCAGAAACTAGTGGGAAAACAATTTGAAGAACGGAATTAACCCTTTAGCACGTAACTTATTTTTTATGCTATGTAGCGCGTGTTATGTTACATGGTTCGTCATGTTTTCATTAGCATTATTAAGCTTCTCATAGTTTTCAGTTAGCATTTGCTATATTTTTTAACGTTAAATTGCTGTTTCCTCAAAACTAAAATTAGCTAGAATTTTTCCAGTCTAGTGTTCTAATTGCACCGGTTTTAGCATACGCTAAATGGCAAATCACACCGGTGTGACCGTACGCGGGTAAGGGTTAAATGATTGGTTACCAGATGTTTTAAACGAAAATAAAAATGTAACGTTTTTGGCTGAAGGCATTCATAGAGGGAGGACGGGGGGCGAGCCCCACCAGCACACCCTGTATCTGGCCTTGTTGTTTTGTAGAAAAAGGCAGGAATATCCCCTTTAGGGTCAAGACAAAATTGACACTGGACGCCATGGTTACTGCAACTTGGGCAATAAAGGGAAGCAGTCACGTTCTTTCCATATCTTAGAGTCCAGTGTTGTGAACTCCTTTATTTAGTTAACTTTAGTTTATGTAACAATGAGCATAATGATGTACTGAAAAAAGTATCATTTTGGTACCGGCACCGATACCGAAAAAAATTTAAAGGATACCCAGCCCTACTTACCACTACTATGTAAGGTAATCGTTAGTTAAAACTTTCATTTACAACAAAGTGTATTTGGACAATTGAATTTAAATTATAGTTAGCCTACATTACAACTTGGTGGAAGCACTTTTTGCTTTGATAACTGTGGTGAGTCTGTTTGCATAGGTCTCCACCAACTTCTCACACTTAGATTTTGCAATTTTCTCCCATTCTTCTGCAGCAGAGTTTGAGTTCACATATATTGAGGGCACCACTTATGAACAGCTCTCTTCAGGTCAGTATAAGGATTTTCAATGATGTTGAGGTCAGGGCTTTGACTGGGCCATTCCAGGACATTGATCTTCCTTTTTTCAGCCATTCCACTGTGGATTTGGCTGGGTGGTTTGGTCATTGTTATGCTGAAAAGCGAATTTCATCCCCATCTAGCTTTTGTGCAGAGGGTGGCAGGTTTCTGGTATTTTGCACTATTCATTTTCACCTCTGTCCTCACCAGTGCTCCTGTCCCTGCTGAAGAGAAACAGCCCCACAACATGATGTCGCCATCACTATGCTTGACAGAAGGGACTATGTTCTGGGGCTGATGGGCTGTGTTGGCTTTGTGCCAAACTTATCATTTGGAATTAAAGCTAAAAAGTTCTACCTTAGTGTCATCAGACCACAAGACCTTTTTTCCACATGCCAACTGGAAATTCAGAGTGTCCTTTTGCATAATTCAGATGAGACTGGATGTTCTTTTTTGTGAGAAGTGGCTTCTGTCTTGCCACCCTACCCCATAGCTCAGAATTGTGGAGAACACATGGAATTGTTGCTATGTGTATATGGTGGCCAATCCTTGCCATGAAGTCCTGCAGCTCTTTTAATGTTGCTTTTGGCCTCTTTGTAGCCTCGGTGATGACCTTCCTCCTTGCACGGTCATCCGTTTCAGGAGGACGGCCTGATCTAGGCAAGATCCTGGTGGTGCCATATTTAATCCATTTCTTGATTCTGGATTTTACTGTGTTAAAGGCCTTTGATACCTTTTTAATAACACTCTCCTGATCTGTAACTTTCACCAATCTGAGATGCAAAATGTTTTCGTAGCTTCTAGTTGTTTCCATATACTGGCATGCACTAAAAAACAAAAAAACCTGCTGAGAAAATTTACAGGAGTAGCTGATTTTTTTTCCCCTAAAATCACTTCAGTTGGTCACAGATGAAGTCACTTAGTTTTGGGCATGATTTGGATGGTGAATGGTTAGATTATAAAATATCACATTCCCTGTGATTTTTTTCTTCATTTGATAAATTAAATTGATTCATGGTTTTAATCAAATCATTCTGGGCAGTTCTGAGTCTTTTTAGTGGAATGCAATGTATTGGTGAATGATAATAATAATAATAATTTTATTATTATTATTATTATTATTATTATTATTATTATTATTATTATTATTATTATTATCTCAGTTGTGAAGGAGGTGCCTTCACCTGTCCCAAAAACAAATTTTGGTTCTGGTTTTGGTAATGTGTGTCAATTGTTTTGCATTGTTAAAATGGTTTTCAAATTAAAATGAGCAGACACTATTAACAAATTTTAAATCAATTAATGTGGATGAAGACCTCATTTTTGTGTGCTGTGTTCAGTACCCTTTGACACCATTAATGCCAATAAACTGGAATACAATATCTTAGTGTGTTCAATTCAGATATGGTTTTGTAGAGCAATCAACTAAGACACTCTTTAGTGACTAGAGTTTTTTTTGCACCATAAATGCGAGCTGTTGACCACTCCATATAAATGATTTCTAGTCGTGTCAACATCCATTGAGTCCAAGGGAGTGCATGAGGTGGCTCCCAGTGGAATATCAGTAACTTTTTTGCAGCAGTAAGGGCAGCTAGCCAGATTCTTTTTTGATCAAGTGTCAAGTTTAGAGTGGAGTCATCACTGAGTAGCAAAATTGAAGGGGAACAAGGGATGGTTTGGCGAAGTATTACAGATAAGGTTGAGCACATTCGAATCCAGAAAACCTTTACTTCTGGGCATTCCCAGAATGTATGAAGGAAAGTACCAACAGCATCCTGGGAGCACAATGGACATAGAGGAGAGGGAACCAACTGCATTTGGAAACACTTTAGAGGAGTCATATAAACCCTGTAAAAAACTTTAGGTGAATTGCTTGATGGTTTGGGTTCTTAGAAGCTAAAGCAATATTATTACATATTTTCTCAAAAAGTAGCTCGTCCTTCATATTCAGGTCTCTATTCGAAACTATTAAGACACCTACAGTTTTGTAAGAGGCTCTCAAAACGGTGGTGTAGATAGTTGAAGCAGAAGATTTAGACGTGACCCTGGCATTCAGCAAATCATGGAGAGGGTGTTTCGGTAATATCACTCCCCAAGGGACACCATAAGCATGTAACGCGTAGTAAAGGCGTAGGTAAAAGAAAAAGAAAGTCCCTGGAAGATCATATTTCAGTTGGAGCTCATGAAAGGAGTACAAACCATTTTCTTTAAAAATGTCCCCCAGTTTGTATATGCCCTTATTTCTCCAATTTGGAAAAAAGGGGATATTTCCAGAAAGCAAACTGTGATAATAGAAGAGGATGAGAGTGCCATTTTGTCTGAGATTTGGTAAGTTTTTCCATTATACGCCAGGTTGAGATTATATGAGATATGATTGGGGCAAAGCGCATTCTTCATTGTTTAATGGGTACATTTGAATAAAATAGATCTTGTAACCTGTAAGGAGTAACTAAGGATTCTTCAATAGGACACCAAGCTACCTGGGTATTAGGGTTAAACCAGACAGATAGTGCCTGCAGTACAAAGGAGTAGTGACAGTGTTTATGGCGAGGAAAAGCCAAGCCCCCTTTAGCTTTGTCGTGCTGTAGTGTGAAGAGTTTAATATGTGGGCGTTTATTATTCCATATATATTTAGCGAGTCGTGAGTCCAGCTTTTCCCAAAACTGAGCCTGGGGGGGAAGGGTAAAGGAATCATTGAACTAACGAAATTTACACGGGGGAGAATGTTCATTTTAACTGTCGAGATGCGGGCCTGGAGTGAGTTGGAGAAATGTGACCACTTAGTTAAATCTGTGTCTATTTGCCTGAAGATTTTGTTACAATTATTAGTCAAAATGTTGTGCAGAGAGGGATAAATGTCAATGCCAAGGTATTTTAAAATGGCTGACCACAGGTATCGTAGATGGTAATTTTACTGTATGAGGGGGAAAGTTCAAAGGGAGAAGAGCTGATTTACTCCAATTAATTTTGTTACCAGAGAATGTGCTGAAACGATCAAATAAATCAAAATAAGTTGGAGAGAGTTTGTTTTAATATACAACAGAATGTCATCGGCATACAATGAAATGTGGTAAGTCCCCTTAATGGAAATAGGTGTGAAAAAATTTGACTGGTAAATGGCCTGTGCGAGCGGTTCAAGAGATAAGGCAAATAATGGTGATAGGGGGCAGCCTTGACGTGTGCCTCTGGAAATATGGAACTGGGTAGAATAGGTACTGCCAGTAAGAACCATCGCAGAGGGGTTAGAGTAAAGAACCTTCACCATATTACTGAACCTCGGGCCCAGGCCTAAATGCTCTAACACAGACCACAGATATTCCCACTCCAGCATGCAGAGGGAATATCTGTGGCTACGTGGACGAAAGGGCTGCGCAATATGACCAAAATCTCATATCCCGATATAGGTCATTTCATATCCCGATAATGATACATATCACGATATAGCACATTTTCTGTAAATTCAATGAATAAATAGTTTATATAAAATGACCACATGGAAAGGCCTATTTCTTATTACATTTTGAATTATACACTCGACAAATAAAAGGTACTTACTCATATTTGATTATTTTTCTCCTTCTATTTAGAACCTTTGTGCAAATTTTCAATTAACCCTTTCGTGCATTCGGTCACACCGGTGTGATTAGCCGTTTAGCGCGTATGCTAAAACCAATGCGATTAAAACTAGATTGGAAAAATTCTAGCTAATTTTAGCTTTGAGTAAACAGCGATTTAATGTTAAAAATTAGCAAATGCTAACTGAAAACCAGTGTCGTGCAAGTTCACACTTCACAAGAGCTAGCTCAAACTTCAGTTCACACAGATTAAAATGAACAAGTTCACGTCACGAACAAGTTCACGTTCACAATTTTGAATTTTGAACAAGTTACAGTCCCAGTTCATTTCTTCCATTTTTTTAAATGAGCTGCTCCAGGGACTATTTTATGTGTACGTCTACATGCGCAGTGATTACGCGGGACATGGGCAGTTGGTTGCGAGCTGTCTGATGAGTTGCACTAATGAAAACGTCTCAAGTATGGAATAACGCCGTCCATGTTTATTCATCAAGCAGTAACTTTAACACACCCAAGGATTCAGAATCTCGCACAAACCTGAAAGACCTCAAGTTCACGTTCTTTAGTTGCAAACGGATACGTTCAAGTTCACCGTTCACTGAAAAAATGAGCATGTTCAATGAACGTGCTCTTTTAACGCGTTCATACGCAACACTGCTGAAAACTATGAGAAGCTTAATAACGCTAATGAAAACATAACGAAAACGTAAAATGCGTGCTACATAGCATAAAAATAAGTTATGTGTGAAAGGGTTAAGCATGTAACAAAATATAAAATATTAATGTATAAAATATAAAAAGGTAAATAGAAAACACTTTTCAACTATAGTTCTGTGACATGTTCACTCTCCTCCATTTTTGTTTGTGTTGCCTGCCCTTCATGCAAATTTCCTGCCTGCATCCGTGCCGTGTGGAAAAACGCAAAGCGTCGTCCATATGACGAAAAATATTGCCATAAAGTGTGTGATTTGCGGCAAAATAAACGATAGAGCATAATATGAAATGATAGACGTTTTTCTATCGTCACACAATATATATCGTCATATCGCACAGCCCTAGTGGACGGCATGTAACAAACGCCTGATACTATCAGAAGCAGAGTGGGATTTAATAAAGCCAGTTTGATCACAGTGCACCAGTTCTGTCATAAACATTTCAACACGTCACAAAAGTACTTCAGTGAATAATTTAACATCACAGCCAATCAGGGGCAAAGGTTGATAATTTGCACAATCTGTTGGGTCCTTGTCTTTTTTTAATAATAGGGATATTATTGACATCTTTATTGAGGGAACCTTTCTCAATAGCAAAATTAATCATTGCCTGCATAAGGGGACCAAGTTTTAACCAGACAGATAAAATTCTGTAGGAATACCGTCCATGCCAGGGGATTTCTTTTTGTTCATTTCTTTACAAGCTTCCCATAATTCCTGGTTCAGATAACTTTCCAGTATGAACAGAAGAGAGACGAGGCAAGTTAAGTGTCTGAAGGAAAAATGCATAAATACTTGAGTCGCAGTTAACATCAGAGCTGTACAGATTAGAATAAAAAGAACAGAAAGTAGAGTTTATCTGTTTTGGGTCAGTCAACAGGTGCCCTTGTGAAGAATTAATAGCTGGATTATCTACAAAGCACCTCTCTTGGCAAAGTTTGAGTGCCAGAAGGTGACTGAGTCTACTGCCATTGAAATAATAATATTGTCTTATGTATGAGAAATTCTGCATGACGTCCGAGTTAGGAGTTTAATTCTTTCTTAACCAGCTCCAGTTCCAGTGCAATTGAAACAGAAAATGATAGCTGTTGCGAGTTTTCTAGTGATGCCATTTTGGATTCTAGCTCTGTAATTCTACTAAGATGTGATTTATCCAGTTTAGAGGCAAATTCAATGCAATTATTTCTAATAAATCCCTTAATGGCATCCCGGAGAATATAGGGGTTCTGTTACTGAGCCAACATTAAATTTAAAAAATTTCTTCCAGTTTTTCTTCAAACTGTGCGCAAAATTCTCTAGCAGTGTCAAGTTGAAACGCCAACGAGGGGCACATGTAGACTGGCTGGTTAAAGTAATTTGACATGAACTAGCATGTTGATCAGACAAGGACAAGGGTACCACTTCTGATGCTTTAATTGTGGGGGTAGGGGTTTGTGATGCGAATATGAAATCAATTCTTGAGTATGACGTGTGTCTTGCTGAAAAAAGGTATAAGCTCTTGTGGAAGACTTAAGCAAACGCCAAGTGTCTATTAAGCATAAATCAGAAACACACTGCTTAAGAGTTGCCGTTGCTGTATTTTGGGAATGCATTTCTTGGGCCCAAGATCTATCGAGTATATGGTTCATAACTGCATTTATATCCATTCCCAGAATTAACTCAAATTCTGCCATATCCATTAAATTCTTAGATAGAGAAAAACTGTTCATCAGGTGAAGTAGGGGCATACACTGAAATAAATGCAATCTTCCTCCCACAGATGGAACCTTTCAAATACGCTAGCCTGCCCATGTGATCATTACCAGAACCCAGTATCATTAGTTGTAGGTTTCTCCTAAGTAAGACAGCTGTGCCTTCAGTTTTGTTTTCTCCAGAAGACGCTGCTACCACAGAGTAAAATCTCTTATTTAATCTAATGGTGTCATCCTTTTTTAAGTGTGTTTCTTGAATGAGGGCCACATCTATCCTCTTTCTGTGTATTAAGTCCAAAAAACTAGTGCACTTACACTGCCCATTCAAGCCATTCAAATTCCAGCTCAAGATAGATATACTAGTCATGGGAGTTGAAATTTAAATACACTGTCAATGATAAGTCTACAAAAGTGAAGCCGTTAAAAGAGCATATGAAGAGTTCATTTGCAAAAATCGATAAACGCCATAAACGAACTGACTGTCGTGAGTTATTCTTAACTCATAGCACAATACGTTTTGTCACAAACGCTGTTATTGTCCATTGTCAAGGCATTGCAAGTTCACGTTTTACAGCAGAAAACGTCAAACACCAGTGCTGTTCTTGAACAAAACCTGATAAATTCGTTCAGTGAATCAGCGCGCAGTGTTCAGGTCAGGTGACACAACAGAGCTGCGACTCAGTTCAGGGAAATTTCGGCGTAACTTTGGGTCATCTTTAAAGATAATTATGAATGATTTTGACGAAACTGAAGAGTCCGTTATCTTCTTCAGGGCGTGAAAAGAAGAGGAAAACTGAAACGTATTCACGTAACGTAGCGAAAAATGCGCATTATAGCGGTCAGGGAAACGGTCCCGCCATTGCCTGTAAGCACAACTTAGAAAAACTTTGTCAGGCGGCTGCACTGTCTATCGAGGAGTTAACTAACATCAGCCGAGTGCTTTATTCCACAACGGATAAAGTAAAACAGGATGCCACTGTGTTGTCTTAAATGGATATCATACCAGTTAAACGGCGAAGATCTAAAGTGGATAGTCCAGCAAAATACAAAACAAGGGATCTGACGGTCAAGTTCGTTATGAATGAGACTGGAAAAATACCTGTCTGCAAAGCGTCATTTATGAGCATTTTTTTGTAAGTATTGAATTATGCTAAATGTCTATGATTATGTTGTGGATAATTCTTTTTTAAATGTCATTTCAGATTATTTGCTTTTTATTTCTATACATTGCTTTGGGCTTTCAGTCTGTTAAGAACACACCATCTTGATTATAATCTTCCAGTTTTGCCTTCACACTTCTACTGGCAATTTTCATTTTCAATGAATATCTGTGGATTGGTTTTTCAAATTGCTTATTTTGTTTGAAGCTTATAGACCCAAAGATTTTAAATTTGGAATGGATTTTAAATTTTAAATCATTTTAAACAATTAATCAACTATCAAAAAAGATGTCAATTATTTTTCCTTCAATCCACTAATTGCTCACTGCTCTAACCAAGAGCTTTACAAGAGGGGGCAGTGTGTTAATAAAGAATTATTGTTTTTTCCAGGCATCAAAAAAGATCGCCTCTGCAACATTCCTAAGTACTGGATGCAGAACAGGGTGACAATGCCTGAAAACCACGGTGGTGCTCGCAACTCAAATGAAAAGGCAGCCAAGAGACAATTAGTGAGAGACCACGTTAAAATATTTACCTGCAGAGCCAGCCATTATGCTCACCGTGGTTGACCTGGCAGAAAGTGTCTTCCAGCTGACTTGAATGTGAAAAAGATGCAGATTTCATACGCTTTGTATTATAGCGTACTCATGTACGACTTTAACCTGGCATTTGGAAACCCGTCAAAAGATGTTTGCAGCACCTGTGTTAAATTTTCATTGAAGCTGAAGGACCCAAAACTCACAGGTGACAAAAAACACAGAGAATCGGCCCTTTACCTCCTACACAGGCGAAGAGAACATAAATTCTATGATCTGCTAAATGCTGTGGAGGAAACTTTCACAGTTGCATTTGATGTAATGCAGAATCTGGTGCTGCCAAAGTCACCCATTTCACAGACCTACTATTCAAGACAGCTGTACCAGTATGTTTTTGGTGTTCGCCACCGTGGCCGTGGTCAGAATCAGAGAAAAGAGGACATTCACCTTTTTACATGCTTTGAGAATCAAAACAAGAAAGACAGCAACATGGTGGCCTCTGCTTTGCAGTATTATTTGGGTACCAGGGCTGTGCAAAATTCAGAATTTTAGAATTGACCTCCATTCAATTCATGAGTTGGAATTTGAATTGAATTGGCTCCACCCCACAGGAAGTTGAATTGGAATTTGAATTGGAATGACAGGAAGAGGAATTAAATTCTTTGCAATTCAAAGAAATTCTACTCAGTCACATAGCAGAATATATTCAATCTAACATATCATTTGCTTTAAAATATAAATAATTATGTCATAAAATTCTGAAAATTTTCCCCAGTTACCATCTACATATACAGCAATGAGCAATATTATTTTCTTTTCACACAGCAAAAAATGAATTTCAAGAAAGTTAAAATGGCTTATTTTTAGGAAATTAATCTAAAAATGGAAAATTATCTTATCATGGTAAGAAAAGTAATCTTCTTTTTAGAATTTAATGCAAGTTTAAAGATGAAAAATGCTTGCCCGGTTGGCAGATTTTTGGCTTGAAACAAGAGACTTTTACTACATTTAAGATATTTTTTTCTGCCAATGGGGCAAGCAAACCTTTCTTCAAACTAGCATTAAATTCTAAAAAAGGTTACTTTTCTCACTGTGATTAATTTCCTAAAAATAAGACATTTAAACTTTCTTGAAATTCATTTTTTTGCAGTGCAACCTTTGCATTTAATCAAAAGACACAAATCCACTGTAAATGCAATCATCCTTTATTTGCAAATGCAATTTATCATTTATTCCAATACAAAACTCATTGGTCAACATTGTTACATGTAATGATCAAAAGATCCTCAAAGGTTTTATCACTGAGACTGCACCGTTCTGGTCTGAATATCTTTCCTGCTACACTGAAGATCCTCTCAACAGGTGCAGAGGAAGCTGGTATAGCAAGATATTTGCATGCAAGTTGAGCTAAGTTAGGAAAACTGCTTTGATTTTCTTTCCAATAGACCAAAGGGTCAGCATCTTCTGCTAAACATGGTGTACTCAAGTATACAGGGACCTTATGAGGCTGTGGGTGCTGGGAGGGTAGTTGAGTGACTTTCCATATAAGAAAAGAGCTTTGGATGTTTCTTTGGTTGAGCACTGCTGTCATTTGAGCTGGCACTCACTTTTGAGGAGTAACATTCAACTTTTGCAGTGAGGAGATCTCTGATAGTGATTTGCTCCTCACCGATGCACCAGTCCAGTTTGAATCTTGGATCTAGAGTGGCAGCTACCTGGAAGCATTCCATGTCCTCAAATTTTGCCAGACGTTTCTCAATTGAGGTTTGTAGAGTGGACACAAACTTTTTGTTACCAGTCATCTTCATATCTTTCACTGTATGTCATAAGCCTCTGACACAAGGAATCACAAAGCTGGATGTTACCATTTTCTCTGCCTGACATTTGTCTGTAGCTTCCTCAAAGGGTTCCAACACCTCACAGAGTTCCTGGATGATCTTTAATTCATATGATGAGAGCTGGACAGGGCACTGAAGCTCAGCAAAGACATTGTTCGGAACGTTAAGGACAGACCTCAACATCTTTAACTGGCTATTCCAGCAGGTGACATTGGCAGGCTGAAGTTTGTGCCCTCCCTCTAGAACATCAGTTGCCTGTGTAGACTTGTGGCAAAAAGCCACTAGTTTTTGGACCTTGGCCAATAGGTTTTTTATGGAGCCAGCTTCATCCATTGCATCACAAACCACAAGTTGTAGACTATGGGCAAAGCCTGAGCTTCTCTCTGGTGGAAAGTAGATCATCTCCTCTTCAACATTCACTATCTCAAGATCACATATCTCATCCTGCTCTTCCTCTTCACTGTCAACATCATGTACTGGTGGGAAGAGGGTGAAAGCCTTTATGATGTTGGAGGCATTATCAGTCACAATGAATGAGATTTTGTTCTGGATGTTGAATTTTTCCAGAGCCTCGTCATATACTTTGCAAATATTCTCAGCTGTATGCCTCCCTTTAAAACGCTGGCAGCTCAGCATTACACTCTGCAGTATAAAATCTATAATAAAATGGCCAGTCATTCCAAAAAATGACCTCATAGATCAGGTTGACCACAGATCAACTGTCAGGCAAATATGATCAGCTTTTTCCATCAGATTAATCAGATGTGATTTTACAGTAGCTGAGCGCTGAGGGATAAGGTTCTGGCTGAGAGTTCTTCGGGAGGGCATTGTGAAGGAAGGTTGGGCCAAATGCAAAATGTTCATGAAGTCCTTATTTTCAACAGTAGAGAGGGGGAGGAGACCATTGACAATGTACGTCACAATACTCTCCGTCAGAGCAACTTGACGTATGTCTGTTGTTGGCCACTTAGAGCAGGAACTAGTTTCAGCTTCAGGAGGATGACTGTGATATACATTCTGGGTTGGCTGGATTACCACTGGTTCACTGGTTTCAGAGTCCAAGATTTGAGGGTGTTTCTTCTGTAGAAGAAAAAAAAAGTCTATCAGTATTCGCTCAATCTGGATAATTGTACTAATGATTTCTAAGTCAGTATAAATTCTGCAATTAATAACAGTGGTTTCCTTGACCCATACAAAATACATAAATAGTAAGTAAAACGTCATTCAAAAGTGTTATACACTGACCACCCAAATCATTTAAAACACATGGTAAAAGCACAAAAATAACACAGAAGTCCAAACTTGCATGAATTCAAACACATACTGTTCTGATATAGGGCTGTGATGATAACCGCATCACCGCAATACCGCGGTCATGAGACGCCTACCGTGGGGTTGAGCTCATTACCGCATCACCGCAATTATTTATTTTTCTAGTGAAAAACTGCCCGCGTATGATGTGAAACATAAGCTATCAGCTATGTTCACTGACCATCTTCCTTCATATTTTCAAGGTCTCTTGGTGACTCAGAACATTTTCAAACTTGCTGGCAAGACTACAGCGCAAACATGAAGTTTGGCATGTTGGGGGGCGGGGTGGTCCATTAAACTTATAGCGGACTCCTTTGTGTATCTGATTATTAGTAGTAATTTGTAATTTTGTATAGGCTTGACTACGTATACAATACAATGATACAATGATCAACTTATACAACTTATACAATGATCAAGAATACACACAACAACCCTTATACTGTTTGGCAACCATTTTGATGACTTTTGGTTAAGGCAAAGCATTCTGGGAAATGAATGCTTCTGAATGCAACATGATCCACAAAATGAAAGGTAAAATAAAACAAATATAATAATGTGATCCATGAAAGGTACTTTTAACATTCATAGTTAGGGGAAAAAACATTTGTTGTTAATAAAATGTAATGTTTTTTACTAGTGTTGTTTGTATAGAGTTTTTAATGCACAAATCAGATTGAAATATAATGTTTGATTGATAAATACTATACCTAAATAATGTCTATGAATTTCTCTGAATTTCTTTGAATTTTAATTCTATTTCCTTTAATTCAAATTTGAATTGTAATTCTGCATCCTGTTTGCTACCAAATTCAAAATTCAACTCAAATTCCAGAATTGAATTGAAATTCAAGAGTCATTCTCAATTCAATTCTGAGTTTTGTACAGCCCTGTTGGGTACTGTTGTTCGGCATGAACTCAGAGAGCACAACACCTTGAGGCTTTTCTCAGATTCCTGCTATGGGCAAACAAGAACAGTAATGTATTATCAATGCTTTTTGCCCTGAGGAAGCATAAATTCAAAGACTTGAGAATAACCTACACCTTTCCAATCCGTGGCCACAGTTTCTTGCCCCGACTGTGTAGTTGGTCGCTTGAAGCAGTGGTGGAGTGAACTCCCCACCCCCCTGAGAACAACTCCTTCACTCCAACCCTTCAGACGTGCTCTGAAGACACACCTCTTCAGACTCTACCTGGACTGATACCTCTGCCACTTTGACCTTGTAGCTTTGACCTTGTAAATCTGACTCCTGTCTTGTAGCTCTCTTACCTAGGTAGTATAGCGGTACTTTATTGTCCCTGTGATTGTATTTGATATGTAATCCTAGTTCAGATTAGTTGGCTCGCGACACTGACCTTGCGCTCAGTTTCAGCACTATCTGCATTGTATGACCTATACACATCTTGCTTCTGTGCCTGTTGTTTGCCCACTATTTGCACTTTTGTACGTTGCTTTGGATAAAAGCGTCTGCCAAATGAATAAATGTAAATGTAAATGTAGATCAGGAAGAAGGACTCCATATTGCTACCATCTGAGTCCCTTGAAATCATGCACAGACATGGAAACGTCCATGTGTTCGGGGAACACTGGCAATGCTATGGTTTCAAAGCTGCAGCAGCTAAATACTGATCCTCCTCTCGATCATTTAACATCAGTGATGCCAGCGTCTTGGAAATCTGCGGTGACAAGTTGGGCTTCAAGCAGCTGTACAGTGGTGACTTCTGTTACCATTCTGTCTTAAAGTGTGGGACGAAGTGGGACACCTTCAAACCAGCTGTTGTTCCGAGGTTAAACTGTATTCAGGAGGCAAAGAAGGCTGATGTCCTGAAACTGCTAGTGTAGCAGAGCTGAAGTAGTAGCTCGTGTGAGCCCTGCATAAAAGCCTTAGGTAGCGGGTAGCAGGTAGCCAAGCGGTTGCAGCGGTTACGTCACTCCCTGAGAGACCTGGTTAACTAGCGTTGTTGCCAACAGGCTAGGGGCAATTTGCCTTTAGCTCAATTGGCAACAACGCTGGCCGTAAGGGGTTGGCAGTGAGCAGTGAGAAACTCGGGTCGAAACTCGCTTGCTCGCTGAGCCCCGTAACATCTAATTAATACACAATGCAGTCTGACTACCCGTTACATTGGTGCTGTGACTTGGATCACTGGCTAAAGCACAGCTTGGCCGCCAGTGGTCGCTGAGGAGTCAGAGGAGATCAAAGGGGGGGGTGAGTGTAGCAGAGCTGAAGTAGTAGCTTGTGTGAGTCCTGCGTAAAAGCCTTGGGTAGCGGGTAGCAGGTAGCCGAGCTGTTTCAGCGGTTACGTCACTCCCTGAGAGGCCTGGTTAACTAGTGTTGTTGACAACAAGCTAGGGGCAATTTGCCTTTAGCTCAACTGGCAACAACGCTGGCTGTAAGGGGTTGGCAGCGAGCAGTGAGAACCTTGGTTCGAAACTCGCTCGCTCGCTGACCCCCGTAACATCTAATTAATACACAACGCAGTCTGACTACCCGTTACACTAGGTGAACTTGAGGTTAGTCAAACAGTCCGCAACTTCTATAAGGATGCACTGGCTGGTGTGGGAGGTGACCATGTCGGCAGACAGGACTTGGAGGAAAGCAGTGATGAGGAGGAATAACAATCTGATTGTGGACAGACTGTGAAATACTAAACTGTGAAACACTGAATACTGTGAAACACTAAAAACGTTCATGCTCAGGGGTTTTGTAGTCTTTCCAGGGTATGTTGTGTTGAAATGTTTAATATTGCCCATTAATGGGCTGTTTTTGTTGAAATTTTCAGCACTTTACCTACTTGTTTTATGTTAAAGAATGTTAAATATTGCACTTAAAAAAGTCATCACATGTCTTTGTTTAACTCTGAAACATGAAATGTGGAGTTATCTGTTTTTGCCAAAAAAAAAAAGACTGTTGGAGTTATCTGCTTTTGCCAAAAAAACAAACTTTAAATTTAAAAAAAGTTACCAAAAAATACCCACTCAAGGACAGCAGGAACACGCCTCTGTCCATATCCCTCCCCATCACAAATCTATCACATCAACATTGGTTGAGTGCCAAGTCAGGGCGCCCACCCCCACCCACTTCTGTGAACAATGATAGCTATGCATAAACCCGCAAAAATCCAAAAAGACAATAGAACCTAATTAACTACCTGCGATTACATACTGTACACATTGGTTATTAATTTTAGGTAAGCATTACATGGATATGTTAAGAAAGAAAACAGGAAAAAAAGGGGAGGGGAAATATTTTGCTCAAATATGTGGATGATACGATAACAGTCTCACAAAAAAAAAACAAAACCACCGTGAGCCTAATACACACCATAACTTCACCTTTCCTTATTTAAATGCAAAAGTATGAGGGAGAAGGAATTCAAAACCTCTTATCAACTGCTATCTGTTATATTGCATTAGCAAGCTAACTAACCAAGCAAATGTCTTTCATGTTACTCAGCCCATATATATGTATATATATATATATATATATATATATATATATATATATATGTATTGTTTTGTCTGTATTCCTGGTCCTCTGTCTTTTTTTTTTTGTCATTTTTCCATTTTCTCCCCAATTTGGAATGGCCAATTTCCCGAATTTGGAATGCCCAATTAGTCATCGATGTTCGGTCCCATTGCGCAACCCCCAACTGTCAATCCGGGAGAGCGTAGACAAGCACGTGCCCTCCTCTGAGACATATGATGTCAGCCGCTGCTTCTTTTCGCTCTGCGGTCCACAAGCCAAGCTAGCACAGAGATGAGTCGGAGGAAGACATTTCATATGCAGCTTTTCGCACGTGGACCACAGGCGCCCGATCGACCAGCAGGGGTCACTGTTGCTAATGGGACCGAAGCCCCTGCCGCCGTACCCACCCCTATCCCCGGCAGAACGAAGCCAATGTGCTCCGCCTGTGAGCTCCCGGTCACTGTCGGCTAGTGACATGGCCGGGATTGAACCCGGGCCGTAGCGTTCAGTCTACACTCGGAACGAGTGCTTTTACCGACTGAGCCACTCAGGAGCCCCTGGTCCTCTGTCTTGACAAGATAATAGACTGTTTTAATCCAAATTAACTATGAGGCTAGTTGAGTTACAATATTCCAAAATTTTAAATCTGATACATAAGATGAAAACTAGATCAAGAACAACACCAAGCGATGTGCGTACAGACCGATTGACCCTTATTCAGGTTAGCTAGCTAGTCAGGACAAATTACTCAGAATAGCTAGCGTTACATGATATCTAACTAATGTAAACGCAATGCAAAATAAGTCCAACTAAACCGTTCTAGCAGACCGTTAGCATTTTAGCAACTGGCTGACCATCTCGATATGGTTGATTTAAACCACTCATCATCGAGTTACTCTCAGAGGAAAAAGAAAGTGGTGCTGTTCCTTATCGCATACCGTCTGGTGGAACAGAGAGTCCTGATGTCAGCAGGAAACTTTGAGCCTCATCTGGTGTTTGCAGCATACGGAATCCGCCTTCATGAGCCACCTTTAAGACAGCCGGGTAAAGAAGAAAGTTCTGGACGCTTGCATTCCTTAGGATGCGTCTGATGGGGATGAACACATTTCTCTTCTTTGCTGTAGCAGGCGAAAAATCAAGGAAAAAACTCAGGAGAGCTCCGGACTGTGATCGAACAGGCCCAGCTTTTTTGCAAGCCTCCAATATGAGATTCCTGTCCGAATATCGTAGTAGTCTGAAGATAAACACACACGGTTTTTCCATAACACTGGGGTCACCGTCTCTGGCGTAGATGTGATGTGCCCTCTCAACCTCGATTTCCCGGCTGGCCAACGGTGGAAGCCAGACTGAGAGCGATGCTTTGATGAACCCCACCGGGTCATCCTTCTTGGCTCCTTCTGGCAGGCCGACAAGGCGCAGGTTATTGCATCTGCTTCGATCCTGGAGATCGATAACTTGGCGTCCCAGCAATTCGAGCCTAGAGGTATGGTCATTAAGTATCCTGTTTTGCTCTTGCTGTTCACCTGACACCATATCAAACTAAACAATTTCTGCATTGTTTGCATCTGGGTGGTGAAGTCAGCTCTGAGCTCAACGATCTCAGTTTTAACTAAGTGTTCCAGAAAAAGAGCAAGTTTATTCGCCATGTTGGTTATGTCGGTGTCTTTCGATTTTTTCTTTTCTGGAGACTGTGAAGGTGACGAAAGAGATTGCTTCCTCGAAGTAGACATTCCCTGAAAGAAATCTAAGAGTGATTTGTGGAAAATGAAGTGGGTTCTATGCTAAAGAAAAATGATGAAGGGTAGAGGGATGGAGGAGCACTAGCCAAGCGCAGCCATTCCGATGAGCAGGTCTTGTGATTTAAAAGCCAGTCATTTTCTATGAAGATTTTCAATTAATGAATTCCATTTTAAATGTAATTTACCCCGAATTTGGGATAAACATGAAATCTTCAAGGTGTGTCAGTTAACATTAAACGAAAGAATTTTAACATTAAACTAACAATTTCAGTATACTTAATAATGTCTAAGAAGACATTGTTTAGAGTTAATTTCCCCACCTGGTCAAAATAAATTACAAACATACAAAAATTAAATCAATGTAATTTTTTGAACAAATAAATGAGTTTATTTGGTTTGTTCAGAGAAGGACAAAAGGATAGACAGAAACAAACATTGACAATAAGACAAATTCCTAATCAATCCCAGCTAATTGTGATATACAACACCTTGTATTGTACCAAGACATGATTAATATCATACAGCCTACTGTTGGGATCCTAAAATCTACAGCATAAGCCACTGAGCTTGTCAGTTATAATGTGGGATAACTGGAATAATATGATTCTATACGTAACAGCAATGGGTTCTGCACTGTACAGAATAACAAAGTGAGCTCTTCCACATACAGATCATCAGATTACACATCTACCTCTACAGTAGGGGTGGCCAAAGTACGGCCCGCAGGCCACATGCGGCCCGGGGGCAGATTTTAAATGACCCGTGGCCTCTCTCCCAAAATATAGTGCGAGTGGCCCACCACGGTGCCAGCGCTACAGTACAATATTAGGTCATGTGGTGAAGATGTGAAATGTGCTATTGAAGTGGCCCACCACACAATGGCAGCACTAACAGTTTGTAGACCTGCAAAATATTGAAGAAATTAAACTTGTCCCTCAATAACAAACTGATTCGTTATTCAGTCAATAGCCTACCAGTCATTCACTATGGCTACAAAGAAGCGCAAAGTTGATAGCGAAGGCTGACGCTTTCAAGAGAGATGGAAAACGGAACACGTTTTCACTGAAAGCCAAAATAATTGCATCTGTCTCATTTGCCAAGAGACTGTCGCTGTTATGAAAGAATTCAATGTGAAAAGACATTATGAAACTAAGCATAGTTTGTACCAGGAACTGTCCAGCTGTGAAAGGACTAACAAAGTGAAGCAACTGGAAGCTAGCTTGGCCTCTCAGCCACAACTCTTCTCACGGGCAAAAGATTCAAAGAAAAAAGGTCCATGTCACACAGGGACATTTCAGTGGAGTCAGTTATGGCTGTCTCACCTTTTGTGAGACCGGGAGGGGGGGAAGGAAATGTGGAGAGCCTTCACCACCTCTTCCTTGGACTAAATGAAAATTGTAAATTGTCAGTTGTGTGTCAATCATTTGTAATTATGTGCACATGTTGGAAATTTGTTTGGGGAGCCAGCCTATTGGATAATGAGCCACACCTAACTGATTGAAGGTGAATTAAATACAGGTGTGGCTTGAGAGCAGGGAGGAGGCTCACTTTGTCCTTGCTGGTGCTGTGCATAGGCTGGTTTCCTTTGTTTTGTTTGGTTTTAAAAATTGTGGTTTTCTTTTAACCTGTTGCTCTTTTCTACTCGTTTATGGAGAAGTGTCGGCCAGCTTCTCTACAAGTCAACACAGGTGAACACAATTAACAATGACTGACAATTAACATTTAGTCCAAGGAAGAGGTGAAGGCTCCCCTTCACATTTCCTCGCCCTCTCCCAGTCTCACAAAAAGTGAGACAGCCATAACCGGCTCCAGCAAAATGTCCCTGGATTGTCCACACAAACAGGCAATGGTAAAGCCAGAGTCCCCACCAACACAGGACCACCAGATATCAGGAGTCTTCCCTCCAGCTTTGCAGACACCATTCCCCCCACCCCTCTTGTACATCTGGGGAAAACTGCTGACCCCAAGGCTCTGTCCAGTCTCCCGGGGCTCCCCAGCTGTTCTCCCACCAAGGGCTATAGGGTGGCCTGTCACTGGGAAATCTCCCTGTCTGTCGTGGTCCCTTTTGTTCTTTTTATGCTCATCGTGGGTTACTCTTTTTTTTTTTTGCAGGGAGTGTGAATTCCACTCTGACATCACTTGTAGAGATTAGTAAGGTGTGGCTCGTTATCCAATAGGCTGACTCCCCAAACAAATTGCCAACATGTGCACAGAATTACAAATGATTGAAGTGACACTAACGGTGAATATTGTTTGCTTTGTTTGCTTTGTCTATGAGCTCTGTCTTAGTACATTCGTATAAGAATATGACCACAGTATGCCATGATGGCAAGGTAGAGTGAGTCTTCAGGAACTTGCTCCTGTTCCAACAGTAGTAATTTAGCAGAGTCCTTGCTGAGTTACTCTCCACGGAATATTTGAAAATAGGTTTATTTTACTATAAAGCACACAGTAAAGAAATTTAGTTTTTAACTGATATAACCATCTTTGTGGACTTGTAGCCTTGATCTGTTCAGGAAAATAAACAGATTATTCTGATGCTATTCATGATTTTTTCATATTCAATCAATGCATTGCTCAAACTGCTGACTTACAGTAATGTGAAATGTATATGGAAAAACCTGCCAATATTATTGTTTTGGACTGAATTCATGATCCAATTTATAATGCACATAATTGCCATTTTCAAAACAATGTTCCTTTAGGGCCATTTGTATTCTTATAACTTACCTGTTGCTAATAGTCTAGATTTAAATTACAGACAAGGAGGTGGACTGTAGACACATGCAGTCTACAGTCTACATTTGAAATAGTCATGTGTATGTCCATTAAAAAACACATTCCCCTTGAGTCAATGTCAAATTTGTAAAATATTTAGTTAATCTATATTATTTGTAATGCTGCAGACACAGACAGTAGTTTTGCAGTAAAATAATGGAGTGCAACACAATGGCAGCTGTACAGTTTTCTTCTATTGGACATCAGGTGTGAGAAGTCAGGTAGGCCACGCTCCAGTACACGTTGAACCTATCCCTGCTGTGGAACAGATCAATAGACTCCAGATTCTTGCTAGGTTACTCTCCACAGTGTGCCTGTTTAATGACTGCAGTATCTCTCACCATCTGTCATACTCAATGGGCATGGCAGGGGTCCACTTCAATTGTGCTGAATTAAAAACTGTAATTGTCAGCTCCTGCTCCTGTCGTCCTGGCAGCCTGCCCCTTCTGCCTTTGAAAAGATCCCCAACCTGTCTACCTCTCTCCTGGACTGCTAATATCAAGGGATACTGCCAACAGAGACATATTTATTAATTACCTCCCATGCTGTGAATTCAATGATACAGATGTTACTGTAATTCTGTTTTGCATTGGTACTGTTTTTAGCTTATGTCTGCATTCAAGTTTGGTTTTGTATTTCTTTCTCTTCCCCCTTGTACAGACCACCCCACCAAAGCTAGCAAACTCTACCTCAAGCCCCAACCCCTCCCCTTCCCAAATAAAATAAAATTTTTTTACAAATTGTCAAAAATGTATTTTTAAAAACTATCCAGCAGCATGCAAAACATTGCTATGTCTATACATTTCTTTTTCCTTTCATTCCTTATTCCATTTTCTTTTTCTGTTTCTTGTGTGTGGTTGAGACATATTTAGCCTATATTCTAAGCTTGCTGT
This sequence comes from Megalops atlanticus, assembly GCA_019176425.1. NCBI lineage: Eukaryota > Metazoa > Chordata > Actinopteri > Elopiformes > Megalopidae > Megalops > Megalops atlanticus. The sequence goes on from CM032881.1 coordinate 20,519,889, forward strand.
GATACTGGCAGAAATTGGTTTTAATTCAGCTCATCTGGTCTGGAATGATGCTAAAATCTTCCAAAAGTGTCTCTCTTTGAAGGGCAAAAATGTTAAGCATTTAGAAAATGGTATTTAACTAAACCCTCTAATGCACACATTTTGATGGTACATGATAAAAATGATTCCACATCATTTCTTGGTCCATTTTGGGACATTTTATTGATAAAACTTATTTTTTTTATTTCTTGGACCCCCCCACCCCAAAATATTCTTTCGTTGTCTAAGGGCAACGATGAGCGACAATGGTACAGAATCATAGAGAAAATTATGAATTCACAGATCATAAGACAATGCTCAGAGTGCAATACAAAATCACAAAATCTTTAAAAAAATGTCAACAAACCATTAAGCAAAAAGGGAAAAACACTTGAAATATATTTACATATTGGATTTCATACAGGCGTAGGTTTGTATCATGTAGTGTGTCATGTCGTATCATGTACTTCATGTAATGAGATTTTGTCTTATATATCCCACATTGACCCCAACCAATAGCCTGGCTGCTGCAGGAGGCCTGTGGAACTGTCAGTCTGTAACCTAAAAAGCTGACTTCATTATAGCCTATGCCCTCTCTCCCTCCTCTCCCTCCACAACCCTGGCAGCCCTCTCTGCTGCATACTCCTCTCAAACACCCTGACCCTCTGGCCAGGATGGCTGGTACTGGTGGTACCCTATATATACTGTTTTGTTTTTTCCTATACATACATACCTATGATAACGTTTAATTTATAAATTAGGCACAATAGGAGATTAACAACAATAATTAGTAATAAAATAGAACAATTATAACAATATACCTAAATAAAAGTTATGTGAATGTGGTCTCTCTCTCTCTCTCTCTCTCTCTCTCTCTAAAAATATCTTAGGGTTACTTGAACACAAGCACTGTGATACCGCGACATTCGATCTGATAACCAAGACGACTACTGAGTGAGTAACGGGTGGGTAGCGTATACAGCGTGGATACGCTGGACAAAGGGATGATTCACCGTGAATCATTTACGTCCCGGGCGGGACAGCGCGAGATTTTATCACGCTACTCAGAACGGGGCGCAATTTAAAACTTATGAATTGTTTATTTCTGGAATATTTCATTTAATATTTTCAGACCACAGTTGACCGTGGGTAACTGAAACTGCGGAAAGCGAAACCGCAGATAAGGGGGGACCACAGACAACATGTTGGCACGCTTAGATTTCTGAATACCTGCAGTACTCCAACATTGCCACAAGGAAACGTATGTACGCCAAGTTGGAACCTGACGTGGAGCTAAGTACTTTTCCACGTCAAAGGCTGTTCTTATAAATCTAAACTTTGGCGTGGATTTGAGCGTACGCACATTCTAAGATCGAATCTGTACATAAGAACGTTTTATATATGAGGCCCTTGGTCTTCCTGATGGACTGTTCCACTTCAGACATGAAGGTCACCCCCCTTGACTTCTCTGACCACTACTTTGTCTACTTTTCACTACCTCCTCCATGATGCTCGTCTGTGCCGTTCATCTTTCTCTTCCACACCCTCTTTCCCTCTTTCCCACCCCTTGATTCATCCACTAAATTTTCTACTGTTTCCACTGTCTCCACCTTTCTCTTCTCTCGGTCATCTTTCTGTCCTCTTACTTCCAGGCCTGACCAACCAACTTCGCCTTCTTTAAGGCTGACAGATTCACTCCACAAGAACAGGACCAAGCTTCATGCTGCAGAACGGAAGTGGAGAAAATTTAGCTCCTCTACTGAACTATCAAGCTCTAATTTCTACATTTTTATCAAGTGTGACTTCTGCAAAGACTTACTTTTATGAATCTAAGATTCAAAACACACTATCTGATCCACATAGACTGTTTTCTACCTTCTCTTTCCTCCTAAGTCCCCGCCCCTCTTCTGATCTCTCTGCAGATGACTTTACAGATCACTTCAACCAGAAGATTGCAGACATTCAAAAATCCCTCCAGTTGCCACAGCCCTCTCCTCTCTTCCTCTTTTTCTTCCCTCCCACTCTCCTTCCCTTCTCTCTCTAAATTCTCTCCACTTTCAGATGTTGATATCACTCAAGTCCTGACATCACACCGACCTACCACCTGTGCCCTGGATCCCATTCTCTGACCTTTTCTTCAGTCCATTGTTCCTAGCCATCTCCCATTCATCTCATCTCTAATTAGTCACTCTCCAAAGGCTGTGTGCCTGCAGCCTTGCCTGTTCCTGCAGCCTACCAATTACTCCCTTGAACTGTTTCATGCAGACTAAGAAACTGACAGATGGTGTTGAATATAAATACAGCTTCAAGGTTTCCACGTCAAAGTGCTGGTCTGTACAAAAAATGGACTTAAGTTTTTAAAAAAACATTTTGTCCACATGTCAAAACTGTACACTAAAAAGATTATCATCATTTATTTAAAATCTCAGTGTAGTGCCTTTCATTGCTACTTTATACCTGTTTTACTTATTACTAGGGACCTAGTTTTTCTCAATCATGTGACCTGTGGGGATTAAAACCTTGTCAATCATTATCCTCCATGTGTCCCTGCAGGCAGTCAATTGTCAATAGTGTTTTAACAATCAACACAGTTGTCTGACTAACTATACAATTACAATTAGTGGCTAATTGTGACATTCTTGAAAAACAGTCATTCAGCCTATGGGGAGGAAAGTAGCTATGGAAAGAACATCAAGACCTTCCACAACACAGAGCATGTCTTTGAGTGAAAGAGTGCAATAGAATCTGCTGGTTACTCTGCACACAGATAGATTTAATTTATTTTGCACAACCTGCCATTTATCAATACATCACATACAAACAGTGTTGTGCATGAACGCGTTAAAGAGCGCGTTCATTGAACGTGCTCATTTTTTTGGTGAACGGTGAACTTGAACGTATCCATTTGCAAGTAAAGAACGTGAACTTAAGCTCGTTCAGGTTTGCGCGAGATTCAGAATCCTTGGGTGTGTTAAAGTTACAGCTTGATGAATAAACACGGACGGCGTTATTCCGTTAATGCAAAGTGCCCACCGGGTCTGAAAAAACAAGTCCAAACGTCAGCCACATCGTCATCAAATTTGAAATGGCACATTGAGTTGGAGCAACCGTCCAGTCTTGGGAAATATCTATGAGCGATTGATAATCAAAAAAAAAATCTTTAACAAAGGGTAAGACCAGCCAGCAGCCACAAAGTTCCTCCACCCAAGTCAAACTTACAGCAGCATTTAGTAAAGGACCGGTTACCTTCGTTTCCCAACAAGAAGTAGACAGACTTGTACTAGACCACATTGTAGGAGATCTGCAGCCTTTGAGCAAGGTCGAAAAGCCATCCTTCATCAAATTAGTTACTGGTTTGCAGCCATCCAGGCATGTGCCTTCAAGAAGGCAGGTACAGGTACTCTTGAACAAGGAATTCAGGGAAATTATTTGTGACCTAAAGGCTGAACTTTCTGAAATTGATGCTGTATGCACAACAGCAGATTGCGGGTCTGCTGTGAACAAGGCGTTTATAGGCATCACAATTCACTGTCTCAACAAAAATGACGTGTCTCAGAGAAGATCTGCAGTACTTGCATGCCGGCACATGAAAACACACACATGTTGTGTTGGCAAAAGCATTGTCAGATGTGTAAAAAGAAGTCAAAATCCAAAACAAGATTCTGTGTACTGTGACGGACAATGCTGCAAATTTTGTTAAAGCATTCAACTGTTTTGGGGAGGATGTTGCTATTGATCCAGAACCAGTTGTTAACAATGATGAAGCAACTGAAGAAGACGATGAATCAGGATCTACCTTGATGCCTACTGCTACTGCTAGTGAGAGCTCAGATGAAGATGATGAAATGGAACCTGAGCCTCTCTCAGCTTTGGAAGATCCCTGTCTTCCCCCTCACAGAAGATGCATGGCTCACACCTTAAAACTAGTTGCCAAAAACACAGAAAAGGTAACTGAAAGACAATACAAAACACTGTCTAAGACTGTTTTTGCAAAGGCATCTGCTCTGTGGAACCAGGTTAAACGAAGCCCAAAAGCATCTGATTTTATGGAGGAAAAGCTTAGGATTGGCTTTGTAACACCAAATGACACACAATGAAACTCTATGTTTCTCTCTATGCAATGACTGTCTCGCATAGCAACCTTAACTCCCAAGGCAGATACCAATGAGGCTGCTGACGCTGCCATTCCTGCACATGATAAACTTATCCTGCACACTGTCTGTGATGAGTTTGGCTTTCGTCGATTCTCTCCAGAGGAAGTTGACTTCATACACAAGTTTGTGGATGTGATGAGCCCCTTAGCATCTGCATTGAACATCCTCCAGGGGGAGAAGAACAACTTCCTTGGGTACTTGGCTCCAACCATTGTGCAACTGCAAAGTGATTTGAAAGGCCTGTTGGATGAGTGCACAAAGCCCACTGCTACAGGTGGATTACATGCCGTCCCCTCATACAGAACATCATGCGGTCACTGGAAACAAGACTGGAAGGCATGCTTGAGAAGAAGGAACACATATTGGCAGCTATGCTGCTGCCAATATTCAAGCTTGACTGGGTGGAAGATGAGGTGAAACGCCAGCAGTTCTGTGCGATGTTGAAACGAGAATTTCAAACTATTAACTCTGATGATGACTCAGAAGCAAGAAGCTCTGATCAAACCCAGTCCAGTAGTGACATTGACAAGAAAAACACTGCCGCATCATTTTTCAAATTTAACCAAATCCCACAACAGTACCGCAGAAAAACTGAAGTAGACACTTATTTGGATGCACCAACCACGAGTTTGCCGAGTACATGCTGCTGCTCAAGTTCAAAAAGCTTTTCATAAAGTACAACACTCCACTACCCTCAAGCACTCCAGTGGAGAGGCTCTTCAAGCATTGGTGGTCAAATATTTAGGCCCAGGAGAAACCCGGCTTGGTGATGCCAACTTTGAGAAGCAACTGCTCTTGAATGCCAATGAAAAGATTTCAACTTTAAATCAGATTGAACTGCTTTTATTGGTGGATTGGACTGATAGTATCTATCGTTGTGACTTTTTTGTGGGGCTATTGAAGATCTTAATTGGCAGTTGTGGTACAACATATTGGGATGAGTGTATTGGTGTACATAGGTGTAGCTGCATGAGAACAGAGAATGACTTACTTTTATGTTTGTTTACTTAATGTTTTCTTTCCATATTTTTCCATATCTGTAGTAAATTTTTGAATAAAAAAATTTTATTCAATATTCTTATTCCTGTTTCATTTTCATTTTATGTTCCTGCAAGGTGGGCAGGATATGTGTAATTAGTTGTTGCTTTTGTTTGAAGGGTATTATGCATGGTTTTTGGTAGGTGAGTAGTGAGCACTGAGCACATTGATGTACATATGCATGCAAATGAGAAAACAAAGGAATTTACTTTGTGATTTGAACTTTTTATGACTTTGCACTTCCACTAGTAAAATACATTACTTATGAATGTACAAGTATACACAACCAGTGGGAAGTGGCAATGATTGGGGGCTGGGGATGGATGGGTAGGAGGAGGTTCTACTGAAAAAGATAAGCTCAGAGCAGCTCATGTAAAAAAAAGGAAGAAATGAACTGGGACTGTGAACTTGTTCAAAATTCAAAATTGTGAACTATGAACATGAACTTGTTCATTTTAATCTGTGTGAACTGAACTTTGAACTAGCTCTTGTGAAGTGTGAACTTGCACAACACTGCATACAAAAGACAACAGTACATTGATATTTAGAATCACAGAAACACGCCAAATTAACATTTCAGATTAATGTGGCTGAGTTGATGTGGCTGAAGGGGAGTCATCTGTTAGAAAATTCAGGAGAAAAGCCATCCTTAAGTAGTGGTTGGATGTCTGTCAATGTCACCTTAACATTGAAGGCATATAAGGGAATCCTCTTAGGTTTTTTGAGAAAATTCAATGCGTTAAACTTGTAATGACCACATAGTGGCACTTATGGGTAGTTTATGGGCAAGCAGTCCCTAAAGTTGACACATTGGTTGCCATTTTTTCTTGAAATACTTTCCAAGTAGGAAAATGCATCATGTGAAACAGCTAAGGAACATAATAGCAGAGAATGGTTCCCCTGCAACAATAAAAGTACCCCCAGAGTGTAAAACTAGATGGGACACTTGGTATTCTGCTGCAGAGTAGCAGGTCTCTTATCCCAGATTTGTCAACATGGAGATGAATGCAGCACTGAACACCACATTGTTCACAGAATTAAAGACATTTTTGAAGGATAAAGTTAGGAGAAACAGTTCTCATTAAACCTGGTGTATGGCAAGACTCTTTTTGACATTATATGGTGGTTTGTGATGTGAGAATCCACGAGACGTACAATAAAACTGAACAGAATGCGCAGAAACATTAAATGAATTTGCTGAAAAACCTTACCTGTACAAGATCTTTGCAGTGATTAGTTTAGTGTAAAGTTAGTAATGTATCATCTTTGTTATGAAAATAGTCTTAGCTAACTTATATTGCTAGCTACTCTCTTTGAACTAAACAAACATTTTTTTTTCCCGAGTTAAAATTTTGAATAGAATTTTTGCATATGCAAAAAAACGACTGTATTTCAAACATGGTCATCAAACAATTAATTACTACAGTCCCAGGGGGGTGCTCTGTCTTTTTAAATTGCATCCCAGCTCTTCTGAAAATGACAGGTTTGCTCAAAGGTGTGCCAATACCTCAGTGCTGCTCAGTATAGCACAATATAGCATAGGCTGAGTCAAGCATCATCTGTTTTCATTTCATATAAAATGAAAGTGTGCCTTTTAATGCAGGTAACTATATTTAAGAGGATGGGCCACAATATTCTCTTGTGATCTTGTAAAGGCAAAGCTACACTAAATGGAAAACTATGTATCTGCATAGACCTTTTACTCTTTAAAGAGGTAGGATGAGCTGATGCTGAAAAGTGGCACACCATAGCCTGTGGGCTTGTTTGCTGTTTGATGTGGATCTTCTGTTCTCATTTAGCAATGGGATTTTCCCTGAGCCAATAGAATAAAAGGCTTCATGAGCATTGCAGTGAGAACTTTCTGTGAAGCATCAGCTCTCTTCAATAAGTTACACCTACAGAGAATGAAGGAGAGAGACACCAGTTTTGCCAGTTTTCATATGTAGAGTCATCTAGCATCTGATAATGGCCTTTATATCAAAGGTACTTTGAAGAATTTATTATTTGTGTCCCAGGTAAAGCATTCAGTGCTAATCAAGAACTTTGGCCTTTGTTTGTTTTGAATTATGACATTTTTAATGAACTTGTGAATTTTACCAGAGGAGAGAAGTCACTTTAAATTGAACTTTTGAAGCTTTTAGTTGTGGCCACAGCATAACTGACAGTTGCATTGTGTGTAACCAATCATATATTTGAAATTTTGCAGATAAAACCTCAGCAAACAATTGAAAGAATGAAAATTCGGAAAAAAACTTTCCAACTATTGGGAAAAAACATTATTCAAGGTCTTATCTGCATCCTTATCATATAGGTGAATTCATTTGGTCACTTCTAAGGTAGACTAATCATGCACGAGGGGGTTCGAATTCATTTGCTATTAACGTTTTCCTCCCTAAGATTCAATTTTAAGGACTTCGGGGAGAGACGGTGTTAGAGGACATACCTCTTTTTAGTTTTCTTCTCTGCTATTCTGGGAGATTATATATCAGCCTGAACCTCAGATAATTAACCTTCTCCATTTAAGAGGGATAAAGATGTTTAATCTTCTAAGACTCAACACTCACAAGTACGTTAATGTGAATAACAGAAGAAAGAGACTTCAAAGACAAGAATCTGTTGGTTAGTTGAAATCCAGATCAAGTGGGTGTATACCTAAATGCACATCATCTACAACTTTGGCACACAATGAGGAGTCATTTATCAAACCACTCCCAAGATCTGAAAGACACATTATTATTATTATTATTATTATTATTATTATTATTATTACATCACCTACAGAATTAACCTTTATACCATGAGTTCAGTCACAAAATGATACTGCCAGACACTGAAATGCATCCTTGTCTCCTTCTGCCATTCTCTTAACAGGACTTCTCTGAAATAAAAATTGGTTGTGTCAACTTGTAGCAGTCAATAAAATGAAACAACTGCTACCATTGTAAATTTCAGACTGACATTTTATGGTTACTACTTTTATAGGTCAGGTAAATAATGAAATATCTTGACAGTCAATATGGAAGGACGAGCTCTTGGAGACAGAGCCTGAAAAGCAAGTGAGACAAATAGGCTTTGCTTATAGATTGCAGGAGTGTATTTGCACTCATCCAAATTGTTTTTCTTATACTGGGCTATATTTGGCTTATTTGTGCACATAAAAGGATGAGATCTGCAAATCAGGATGCTGCCGAATAATGGATATGAGAGACATACTCAGTGCCATTTTATCTCTCTTCCCATCTGGGTCTGACTCACTATCTACTCAGTGATTTATTCATTGATTAAAATGGGGCGAGGGATTGGTTCCAGTGAAGAAATTACCAAAGAGATGTTGGTCTTATACCTTTTATAAGGTTTTCTCTTATGTACTGTACTGAATTTGAGTATTGCTGCTTCTCAGTGTATTGAGGTTAGTGTCCTGGTTTCGTGTCATGTATACCAAATTTTAGGGCTGTCAGGTATTCTTTTTTAATCAGTAAGAGGTGCAAAATTAGACTGATGGATTTACCAACAAGTCCGTGAAAATAATTAGTTCATGTAACACTTCATTGAACTTGAGCAATCATCACAATTTGGAAACCAAAAATTAAATTGAAATGCATCAGGGGAAGAAAGTATTGAAACTAAAACACAGAGCAACTTGGAGAAAGCTTCAGTTTAGCTTTAATCATTTTACCAGATCCCATTTGTCCATCCAAAGAAGGCAGGATGAGGGGAATTCTCCTGAAGAGTGACTCACAAACATCCCATCCAGCACTCTCAAAGGCCCGGAAGATGGCGTCTGTTATCACATCCATCTGTTCAGCACTGGGACGCACACGTGCACAGAGCCCATCATGGGAGACTCACCACACGATGGAGTGCCTAGCCATCCGCATGCACATGGCCCCCCATACGGCTCTCGCGAGTAGGTGTGTTTCCCTTCGGAGGTGTTCCGCTTTGTTACGCATCCTCCCCTCCATCAGAGGCGTCGCATGCCTCGGCACCTGTTGGTCAGGTCACAGCACATGACAGGAGCCCACCAGAGAACCCGCCTTGTGTTGATAAATATGCAACATGCCTGGTTAACCAGTCAATCAAGCCTTCAGCGTCTGCGGCTGCAGCCCGAGGAATGGCATTAAACCATCTTTGATTAATTCCTTATGTCACAAAGCATATTGGGTTTGTTTTCTCTGTACACCCCTTGTTTTTTGGCTGACTCTACCCATTCATTACAATTACAGAACCACTTTCCTAGCTTGTTTATGAAGGCAAGGCCCTCTAATTTATGTGTGGCTTGCTGAAACAAAATATGAAGTGCTAGCTCCCATAGGTACTTTCTGACAGCACGAATGATAACAATAACGTCCTGTCGTAGTACAGCTCAGGATGACAGGACTCCCAACCGATTACATTAAATGAAAGATTCACAAGTGCTCTGTATGTTTTGAAAGAGCACAAATGCCTAAATCAGTGACCTGAACTGCAAACACCCATTAGAATCCATCATCTGCATACTGCTGGAACTCCTTTTCATCTGACAGATGGCCAGAATCAGCTGGCTTTACATTATCATAGATAAGAGCCCAGTAAAGCTCCTATTGCTGAACAGCGTATACATGTATAAGACTACCTTCAGAGAGGTTATCACTTAAGGTCAGGCTGAGCTGGAAATCTAGGCCCTTTGCTTATTAATTTAGTGCTCAGACAAGCATTTGTTGAGATGGTAATGGACATATTAGTTTCAAATCAGAGGTGAAAAAGAAGACAGTGAAATTGTCTTCAAAACTTTAATATTTGCCTAATATCTGACCCAGAGGAAAAAAGGATTAAGTTTGTATAGCACATCATTTTAGATGTATTTTACAGTAACCACTCAATTTTAAGAACTTTTGATAGATTCCTTTTTAGCATTATGTCCAGCAAATGATTGTGATCACAGTGTACTAAGGCAATATCGCCCTACACAAAGTTTCAAACTATGAGCCGATTAACTTTCTTTTTCTTGGCAATTCGATTTAAATAAACTACCGCTTGCTGCATATTCTGTAATGCAAGTCAAGGAAATCAATGAAATTTGTCTGCGTTATTCCCATCACCAATAATTCTGGTGTGCAGTGTCCTGTATCTAGACTTCATTATTGCAGATATTTCATGCCAGACAGTTGCATTTTTGTTGCAAGGACCTGAATGAGCGAAAACATGGTTGCTCTTCCTTCTAGTGAAAGGCAATTTTTTTTGTTAAACTAAAATTCTGCTTTCACCCTGCTGCTAAGAAGTATATGCTCTCCCCTGTCCATCATCACTTCCTCTCTGCCCCTCTCTCTCACATACAGACAGATGTATTTGTCATCAAGGAGGGACACGGCTGTTGCCAGCTGGTGCTTTTTCAAAATTTGTACTGGTGTACATCTCTTTACAAAACCCAAGAGGAAGAGGCAGAGATCTGCTTTAGCCCTGGAGCCAGTGAACTCAGGGATAGGAGCTGGACGCATCCAAGCCCTTAATAGCACAAGAGACGCTAAGATCTTTTCCTTATTATGCTTTTATGTGTTTTATGTTTTTTATGGGAAAAAAATAAGTCAGACTTCAACTACTAGCCTTATCTCAAAGGCAGGACACATCTTCAGAGAGGTCATTTCATATGTTTTTATGTAACTGTATAATGGTATTTGAGTATAGGGTATATTGAAGATGAAAAACCTCTCAGTTGAACACTTAAAATACTGTGGTGTTGACCTTGCACAGCAAAATGAAAACAGTAAATACATTTTCAAAAATGGTTACACCATAAAAGTAATCTGACTGGAAGTATGGCCATTTTGCATTAATTGGAATACATGCAGCTGAAAATAAATTTTTACAAAGTTAGGCAAAACAAGTGCTTATAGTTAAAGACTATCTAAAAAGTCTTCTCTTTATGACACAATAATAGTGGTAAGTGTACAAAAACTAACTTCTGTTGTTGTATGACTGATTTTTTGCTGAGTATTGTTTTTGAATCAATTTCATGGGGATGAGCCGTTGCTATGTTCTTGACGGAAAGCCGAAATCCCAGGACAGTCGATACCTGAATAGATTGATGCAGGATAGCTGTTTGGGCCTGTTGCTGGACATTCAGTGTTGTGAAAACATTCCCTCAGCCATCCTGGTCTGATTCCACAGCATTCTATATACATAAATCATGCTTTCTCATGCTTGTGATTTCACGTCCTGGACTACAAGCTTCTCACCATCTCTACTCGCATCTCTGCCTGGCCAAAGATTCCATGTGAATTCAAGAATAACACTGCAACATTGGAAGTGGGTCCCAGATAACATCTCATGCAAGGCCTATTGGTTATTCTAAATATATGTGAACTTCAAGAGCATTATCAACTAAATTTATCATTCTCAACCAGGTGTGACACATCATTATAAGTACTGGAATAGCTAGAGAGACTGAATGACTATCTTGTCTGACTGTCAAGACATTGAAATGCAATGCTGCCATGGTGTGTCTGCACAGGACAAGACTGCTACAGCATTGTAACCTTCTCTTGTGCACAGGGCTTGTCTTCAAATTAAAAGGCCATACCTGTGTAACTAATATGTAATTTAACAAGGTAACCACACATTGTTATGCAATTTCAGACACTGTCTGAATGACTTCCAGATTGTAAATGCCATGAGAGGTGCAGGATTGTCTGGAAACATGATGAGCTTGGTGAAATATCATGCAACTCCCCCCTCTTTCTTTCTGCTGTGAGATCTTGCAAAGGGTGACAGCATGCAGGAAAGCCTTCCTTCAGCCTGGATTTCACCTTCTGGGCTAAATGAAACTGTTCACCTGCTCGTCTGTCTTATAAACACAGTGGTGCTTCCATCGTTACCTCAGTGGCCCAGGATGATCTCTGAGCTGTGAATAGTAGTAGTCTGAGGTCTCCATTACAGATGGCTACGAGTGCCTCATCTTTCAACTTATCTTTTTTTCTTTGGAAGAGAGGTCTGTGTGCATCACCTAAATGCTCTGTGGAACTATTTCAAGAGTTCCAGCTCCCTATTACATCACCAGTTGAGCTTTAGATAGTTGAACATCATGGAGCTTGGCAACTGTGCAGTGCATTCTGGGGCATCTGTCGTCAAATGCAGTGCGCGGTCGCCATATTGTGAGGCCACGGACCAAAACAAAAAATAAACCGATACTTTTATATGTAGCATGCTTAAAACCAGCTTAAAATAACCTGGACCATACCGAGACAGACTGCTACCGGATGCAAAGAGACGATACCTGGAAAAAATACCAAGTATTGGAAATGACGATCCATATGAAATAACACAGTGGACTAGAGATCCCGATGCTTTACCTCCCCTGACATTCCCAGACATTTTTACGTATCTTGTCTGTGGTGTCAGTGCGTATACCACTAATCAGTTTCGTAATTATAAATCTTTGGAGGCCCACATACAATTTACAAATGGCTGGGTCCATGATTTGGAAATTTTCAAGCCGCTTCACTGTGAAAACACCGTTGTTCAAACGAAGGTAAGTAACGCTCTCAACTTCTTACATTTATGTTTATGGTATTTGGCAGACACTTAATCCAATAACATCAATAAGCATTACATGTATGTAGCCCTCCCACCTGTGTTGTCCATCATATGTCTAAGGGTATGTTACAAAATAGTGTGATGCACATTAAAATAACATTAGCCATGATAGCCTACTTTAAACCACAAATGTATGGTTATTTTTGTCTCTTTTTAAGCTCACACTTGATGAAGTGATCAAGTTGATGATTTCAAAGGGGGGCCTATGTGTACATTAAAATTAACAGTTTATAGTGAAGTCAAATGACATAGAAAAAACCCATTTCTTTTAAAGTAATTAGTTTTGTAAAGGTATTGAAGGAGAATACATTCTTTTCATTCATGTGTTAGTCTTTTTAATTCACCAGGCCTATTATGTATGTTCACAGGTTATGAACTCTCAGAGACTAAATGAACCACCGTTAAAGCCATGGGTAATGCTGAGCAGCACTGGCAAGGTGGAAGGTGCCCACTGCACCTGTATGGCAGGGGTTGCAGAAACCTGCACCCATGTAGCTGCTCTATTGTTCAAGTTGGAAGTGACAGTTCAGATCCGGGGCACTAAGACTGTTACAGGTGAGGCAGCATACTGGGTTTTGCCCAGTTATTTGACCAAGATACAACCAGAAGTTGGCTATAACATTGATTACACTTTAGCTGCTCAAAGGAAGGCTCTCGACCAACAAATACATGCACAGTCCACCGCGCCAGCCAGAAGGAGCCATGCACAAAAAAGAAAAACTCCACCAGCTAATCTTGAGGATTTGTCACCTCTACTTAATACACTGCTAGAGCATAGTAAGGCTGTTGGTTTGTCAGGGATGGAGAAATATTATACACTATACACAAACACTGTGCAGCCATCTACTTTACCTCAGTCTCTTGCATCTCTGTATGACAAAAGCATACAGTCTCATGACCCGTCAGCTATCTTGGTGCACTGTGAGAAGTACAAGGATGCTGCAACAGTGACCAACGAGCAGGCAGCAGTTATTGAGAAGCACACAAGGCTCCAGCATAAGTCTGCTGCTTGGTATGAATGGCAGGCTGGAAGAATTACAGCTTCCAGTATGCATTCTATATTTGCCACCTGTTTGGAAAGGCCAGCCCTGACAGTTGTCAAACAGGTGTGCAACCCAGGCAATACAGTATCTACCCTACAAACCAGATGGGGTGTCGAGCATGAGGGGGATGCTTGAAAGGCCTACCTTAAAAGCACAGCCGCTCATCACAAAAACCTAAAGGTTGAACAGTGTGGTTTCATTAACACCAGCTTTCCGGAACTCAAAGCATCTCCTGATGGACTCAATGTGTGATTACTGTGGGAAGGGCTGCCTGGAGATTAAGTGTCCTTTCAAATATAGAACATGCTGCATCCAGCAGGCCTTTGATGCCAAGGACAAAGACTTTTGCCTCCAGTTGTCCGGCAATGAACTTCATCTGAAGAAGGAAAAAAAAAAAAAAAAAAAACTACGCAGGTACAAACACAAATTTTTGTGACTAAGTCAAACCACTGCGACCTTGTTGTTTGGACCCTGAAAGACATGGCTGTGGTACGTGTCTTTCCAGACCAGGAATTCTGGGAACCACATCTACAGAAAGCACAAGAGTTCTTTAAAAAAGTTTGCCTTCCAGAGCTTGTAGCTAAATATTACTCAGAACACACTGTTACTCCAAATGAAAGGGAGACATAAATATTGGCAGCTATTTTGACAATGAGTTACTGATTTTGAAAGACATGCACTTACTCAGGATAATCATTGTTGCACTAAAATAAGCATTTTGTAGTATTTAACATGCACATTTTTCATTTTTCATTTTCATCAGGTTTTACAACCACACTGGGACACATGTTAACTAAAATGCAGCAAACATTCACAATCTTGTCAAGTGTCATCTCTTCACCCTCACATGGAAGCAACAACTTAATTGGTATTCTCTTATGTAACATTGTGTACTTGTTGCGCATGCTACCAATCACCCTTTCTACCAATCACCCTTTCTAAGGTGTGCTATAGCTCATGTGTCTTCGACATCCTTATGTGGCACGAGGGAGGGCTAGAAATACACCCAGTCAGCTAGAAAACGTTCAAACTGTAGCCGGCTACGCCACCCTGGGAATTTCACCCAGAGAGTATTAGTCTAGTACTTGCAAAATGAACACAGGTTCGTTGATACCAAGAAGCAAGAGACGTGATTTCAAGTATAAAATGGAATTTTGACTGCAGAGGTAGTGGAATTACTACAAAGCTAAAAATATACAAAAGTACTCCAATCACAAAATCCAATTTGGGGGCAAATATTTATTATAGATAAAATTCAATCTAAGATATTACAAAGACAGAGCAATAGTTAAATTCATTAGTACAAAAATAGTTTTGCTTAAAAATGTATCCATAGAAGTTAAAAATATTTCCACTATCACACAGACAATTGCCCACTTTAGTAGCTACAGGAAGAAAAGTTCAGCAGCAGAACTAAGGCTCCCCTTGGGGAGGCAGACTAATTAGAGGATGTGCCCAAGCCCCAAACCACATGCACATGTGCACACACACACACAATGGGTGAAACAAACCAGGGTGCTCCTAAAGACTCCACACTGAGGAAATACCACCACCCGGTGACTAGCCTCCCCAATAGGGACACTCAGCTGCAGCTTTAAATAGAGAGAAAGAATGCGTTAGCTGGGCAATAAACACACTACGCAATTATACACATACCAGTTGGTACCAAGCAATACTCCAACTGAACAAAAATCACATTTCCAGATAACTGCGCTTTTTGTAGTTTGTGCGCAACATAACCCTGCACTGCATAAACTCACGCGGCCCGTGCAGACGCCGCACACACTGGGCAACACTGCATACAAGCTAAGTGGGATACAATGCACGGTAAAACACTGACCGTTTAACAGGGCAACGATATTCAATACGCTATCCAATGCGGGCTAACATTAAAAAGAGGGCTAACATTAAAAGAGAGAGAGAGAGAGAGCAATGGCAGAGAGAGAGAGAGAGAGAGAGAGAGAGAGAGAGAGAGAGAGAGAGAGAGAGAGAGAGAGAGAGAGAGAGAGAGAGAGAGAGAGAGAGAGAGAGAGAGAGAGAGAGAACAGCAGCGATAAAGTTACCAAAAGGGAGTACACTTAATATTTCAAAATATTGTACCCTGCATGTACGTACCATGAGTGTAACAAACACACGGAGATGAATAGCGCCAGGGAGTACAACAGCTTAGCCGATGGAGCTACAAACAAAACAATAGTGCTACTACCACGCACAGCAGAACAGGGGAAAACACTAAAACTGAAAACATGCCTACCAGATGATCAGTAGCAAGGAACGTGCGAAATTACGCGGCAGCAACGAAATAAAGCTTTCCAACACTGGAGGAGCAAGTAGCGAAAGGGGCAGGCGGAAGCAGGCGCTCAGGTAGGATTTACCTGGGTCTTTTATGCACTGAAAACTCGTGAGGTATGCTAATTTATTACCGACAGACTAAGTGAAAACAGGTGTGAGAAGGGGAAAATGCTACTACCCGGCTACACTTAGCATCAAGTTGACATCTACCTTTAGTGAATGAAGGAATTTTAACCTTGGCGCACATCATTCCGACACTGTCTTTGATATCGAAGCCTCTGTCAGCTAACACAACATCCCCAGGTAACAATTTGTTAAGAAGGCCACAGCTCTCTGTTATGTGCTTATCAGACGCACACCCACCCCATCCCTTGGAAATAAATGATATTGAACCTTGTGGTGTAATACCAATGAGGTATTTAATGGTGTGTGTACCTTTGTAGTGGGAAAAGGATTGTGCACGTGCTTTTAAATTTGAAGGCCTTTCTGTACGTATTTTGAAACAATAATAGCAACACGTTTTCCAAATGCTTCCAAAAACTGATGTGGCATTGTGGCTTGCAAACACTGTCTTTCAGGCCAGTACACCAAGGGTTTAAGGCGTGCATATAACACATCTATGGTGTCAACAAAGGCAGTGGAAAGAGTTTTACGTGACACATTAAAAAGGTGGGAAAGATGCTGGACTGGAAGATCAAGCCTCAGACGCATGAGTGTCAATAAAACCATTTGAAACGGTGACAATTTCTTTGCAACCGGCAGGAAAGGCTTAACATTGTTAAATAATGACAATAAAATAGCAAAACATGGAAGTCCCGTGTAATATTGGACCTTGCCTGTGTTATCCTTCAAAAAGTCTTCATCCATCTTTCTCTTGTTCAGCTCTGACCTAATCTCCCTGTTCTCCTGCAACAGACGGTTTATTTCTGCTCTGCTGTGCTCACAGAACTGACATTCTGTTCTTGGTCTCTTAGCTGCTGGTTCATGTGCCACTTCTGCCTCTGCCTGATCTCCATCTTCCTCATCTGCAGCTTCCACCACAGCCTGACCAGCTTGCTCATCTTCTGCAGCTTCCACCACTGCCTGATCAACTTGCTTGTTTTCTGCAATGTCCATCTCTGCCTGGTCTTTAACTTCCTCATCATCTGCAGCTTCGCCCTCTGTCCGGGCCTCACCTACATGTTCTGTCGCTCTGTCTTCTGTTAGTGCTTCGGATTCATTGTGGTCATCTCCTCCCACTCGTGCTCTGCTCAGTCGTCTTCGTAGTCTGCGAGCATGCCGGTCTGACTCTGTAAGAGGGACTTCAGAGTGACCCAGGTGCAGTGTTGGAGCCCAGTCAGGATTTGTCTCATCAATTTCATATGCTGGTTTACCTTCAAGGATACAGAAATATATCAACACTGTAAAAGTAAATTCAGGAAACAGGAAAACATTACGCTTCCTTTCTATCTATCTAAAGCAGAGATTCTCAACCTTTTTGGGGCTAAGGCACACGAAAGGTCAAACCAAAACACCAAGGCACACCAACTTATACGTCACACACATTATTATAGTTTATCACAGGGGTGTTCATTCTCATGCCCATATTTTCATTGGGTTCCTCAAAATTTCACAGCACACCTCACTTTGTCTGAAGGCACACCAGTGTGCCTCTGCACACTGGTTGAGAACCACTGATCTAGAGATAGATAAATAATGCAGGATAACTAACATGGATAGCTGTCGGGAGGATTCTGCCTTCTAGCGTTAGTTTTCAGTCGCAGTTTGGTTAGGTTTCAGCAACTAAACTATTTTAGGTTTAGGAAAAGATTGTGTTTTGGGCTATTTTTTGCGTGTTTTGCTTTCACAACATCCACCGCATGCAAAGGCAGAAACCCGGAGGGCAAAATTCTCTCGGGAGCAAAACAAAATCCAACTGCAAAGCTAATTCAGACACTCACCAGAATGGAAATGTCTGGAACACACTTTCAAGGATCTTGGGATGCTGGAAAAGTTTATGTCGGTACGTCTCACGGCTGATATCCAGGCCGTCCATCTCCTCTTTGTTAAGTCGGATACATGACTTCCTTCATGCTGCTTCCACATAGGAAAACAATAAAAAGACACCCCGTTCGGTATTTTCTTGCCTTGTCAGTCGTGTGACCGGACATTGCATCCAATAACACAACAAGTTCTTCCCATGGCTGAAAAAACCTCTTGCGCATTAGTCACCGTAATACCTGTCAATACCTGTGCTGTTGAAAGCGGCCTCAGAATTTGGCGATTCAATCCCATCAGCCACCGCGATGCACAACCGCGCACAACACAGTGACGTCACGTTCCCGATCCTAATTGGAAAAATAATTTAAAAAAAGATCTTAATGCATTTTGTCCCTTTTTCATCCAAGTTTACGAGATTGCCAATGATACCTTAGGCTCATCCCACCACAGCAACCTCTGCAAGGTAAGTACAATCCTTAGACACACACACACACCTACCACTACTATTTTGCACACTACAATGTTCCACAATGCACCAGGAAGCTGATACCAAACAGAGGATAGGTACAACTCCCTGACAGTGTCTTATCAACTCTATCAGGTGCCTGAACAAGTCACAGGCTGACTGACCTTCCTGTTTGACCTTTGATGGAAAGAAAGCCAATTTCTTTCACCGCTGAGGGGGCTCACGGTCATTGTCAGCAGATGACATGTTTGGATTTGTGCCCTATGAAGTGTCTGATCTACTTGTAATCCTTACAATATCAAACAAGCATGTTTACAAGGATCTTATATGTCTGTTATATAATTATGTTGAAATGATTAAGCGAAAAAAAATTTACCCAACTTAATTTGAAGGATAAACTATGTAAATAAACTGGTAGAGGTATTTCAATTAAGCAATTTATAAGAAAAAAAGGATGGAGAAGAAGAATGTGTGTTGATATGAAAGTCTTTAAGTAGAAAACAGTATCAAAGCACGTGAAAAACACTGACTTCGGGTTCAGCGGTGTTGGAGTGAACCTTGATTGTTCAAACCAATTCCAGTATATACAGTTTAGGTTGTTCTTGATGTAAATGAACTGGACCTGTTGCCTGTATGATAATGAAATCAGAATGCTGGTTTTGAGTAAGCCAGGATATCATTTGTTTGAGTAAGACCGGATACCCCTTTGTCTGAGAAAGTTCTTGATTGCCCACTTCTGGTCCCATTCTATAATTGTTTGTCATCTCGCTTGACCCAGTTGTTAAGGTGTTGGCAGAGGAGTGGATCATCTTTTTGGGGTCTCTATGACCTCAAGCCCTTCGGGATGGCGCAGCTACTCAAATTAGATCATGCCTGGTGGAATACACATTCTGGGGCAGAATGCTTTAATTTCTTACAACTAGGTAGAAAAGGAATAAGGGTAAATAAAACATTGCCTCTCTGGGAAGGGAAGTGACCTTCTGTAGTGGGGTTATTCCCACTGAGAGGAGACAAATATGTTTCTATCAAATGAGGGACGATAAGCATTAAGAGGAGCTGAATGTGTGACTGGAGTGAAGAGAGGAAGACATAAAGCAGTTGTTGAGCTGCATTTGGGTTAAAGATTTAATGGAAGGAAATTGAGCCTTTTTGCGAGCAGTGGCGGGCTTCACTTACCACTGTGATCTGTCTTTTCCGCCTGCACTGCACCCCATGCATAATTTGGGAGCGTTTTGTGTATGTAGTGCAAGCGTAGTTTCATTAAAGTCTTGTGCTGGGTAGCTCATGGTGGCTCACATATACAATTTCAAACCTAATCTGCTGGAATCAAGAAAAGGGATGATGATGGCAAGATATTCAACTGAACAGGATAAAAATCCTGTATCTTTTCAATATGTTGTACACCTTTTTAACTTAATTGATGTTGATTTGCCTGTTGGGTATACATATTGAGTGGTATCCCATGGCACAAGGTGTGTGTTCTAATTGTTCATGCACACCGACCCCCACAAACCCACCTTGAGTGTGACATTACATGAACCGACTCAGAGACAGGGGCTGTATAACTGATATACAGTCACTGTCAATGACCTACTAAAATTCTGTTTGAGCTGCAGTGATTTGCTGCATTTTAAGCATTCTTCCTGTGGAGAGACAGGTGAATTTATTGGGGGGAAATGAAAGGTCAAATAACATCCATTCATCAGTCTCAAGGTAATGATGCCTTTAAAAACTTGAGTGATAATGCATTGTAACTGAAGCCATAGCATTCTGAAATGTGCTGCAGCATACAAATCCCTTTCCACAATAGTGCCAATTCCACTTTAATCCTTTACAATCTTCCTGATGGTATCAGTCAGCAAGTTTATAACCAAGCTGCCCTGATGCCACACCAGTTGGAAAAAGTGAGCTTGGATCAAGAAAATGTTGCCATTAAAGCTAAAGCTGGTAAAACAGGAAATATTGTCCTTGAAGTGCACTTCTCTGGCCCAGCTGTGAAATAGTAACATAAAAATAAACAGCATTCTACACATGGTAGACATTGTGGAGGACTTGTATTCACTCTGACACAACATGCTCCAATGCCTCCAGCCTGTCTTTTAAAACTCACTGTGGGATATCTGGGCCTTATCATGTGTTAGTGTTACTATACAATGCACTCCTTTCCTTGTCCCTGCTCTAGCCTGCTGTAACCCCCCCCCCGTCTCCAACGATTACTCCTCCAAATTTAAATCCACTCCAAGTCCCCCTTACTACATCATCAATTTAAATCTCATACCTTCTTTGTGGAACATGGCATCTAAATTAAATGTTCTATTTAGAGGTTCACTCTGACACGGCTGTGTTTGTGGCTTTCCTACGGGACCTGCTGGAGACAAGCACACTGAAGAAACAGATCTATTTACCTTCCTTTCTTTGTCTATAGTGCACAGTGGGGTGAGACACTGTATCCTGGGGTTATCAGAGACAGACACATTACTGTACCGAGTATGAAATACACTCTAGCATTGACCTACACACACCCACCCCAACACACACACACACACACACACACACACACACACACACACACACACACACACACACGCACACACGCACAGCAATCTGAAGCATACATATTCTGCTCTGCTTCATGCAGCCCATTGTTCCTCCACTCAATGGGACACTATTGGGTGAGATGCACTGTAATGGGGACCTAGCACAGACAGACAGTGTAACATGGAGTTGTCAGACTCACATATGGCTTCATGGGCACAGCAAGGCTTTCTGCTGCTGTCATGGACATGTTAATTTTGTGGGCTGTGGGGACACATCCTCAGCTCTCATGGCATATTCATGAGTTTGTGCTCCTGGTGGATTCTCTGCCATTCCTGCCATGCAAACAACGGTGAAATTATTCCCCTGTTTATTCATCACAGTGACATGGGGAATGCATGGAGTGTATGTGGTCATTTATCTCCTGCCCCGGATCTGTATAGATCCCATCTATTCAGTGAGGAAGATTCTGTTGTTGCGATAGTGCCCAATCGCTGGCTGCTGAAAGGCACCTTGGCCATTTAAAAAGTTTCCCTGCATGGCCAAATTCTTCCTTTTAATTGCCATATTTGCCTTGTCTTGCACTCAACTAATGTGCATTACTCATGCAGGGCAGCAATCAGAAAATGGATGGAGAGTGCACTCCTGACCCTCTGTACTCTATTCTCACCATGTGCTGTCACACTGGCAGCATGAACGAAAAAGACCGGAATCCTTTTCTCACCCCTAATTGGACTGGAGGCTTTGCATACTCGCAGTTGATCTGAGTGCCATCTCCCTACTTAAAAACAAGGTTTTTGATTAGCGGGAGGACTGAGGTGAGGTAGCCCAGGTGGCAACTAGGCCGAGGAATGACAGTGTGAGAGAGAGACTATAGCACTAGTACAGGGATGGTGGCCACTCTTGCTTCTAAGTGGTCCCTGTAGAAAATGGCTGGCACTCAGAATCGCTCTGGGAGAGTTGAGAGCCTATGTTGTTTTTAGTTTGTCATTTGTCTGAAGCACTCGAGAATAGTCAAATCTCTAAGTGGGCGTGACAAAAAATCTTGATGTCTAAAGAAGACGGATATCACAAGTCTCTCTGAGCCTCCCCAAGCTCCCCGTTTCATTCCTGAGGAAGGTATGGGGCCATCTGTTTTCTGAGGAGAAAGCTGTAAATATTGAAACTCCATAATGGATTGCTTGGTGATGGGGGTTTGAAGTGCCACCATTGAGCAAAGATCCAGCCTGCAGTCTTGTGTGCTTGATCTCGCCGGCTTACATTTTTGACTTGCCTGCACAGTGGTGATTGAAAGTTAAACAAGGAGCCCTCAGCTTTCCCATATATAAATAAAAACTCTTCTGGGCTTTTCATGTCCCATCTGTCCCCTTCAAGCACACATAAACACATGCACACACATCCACACACACACAATCCTGTACAAAAACAGCAGCTGTCACCTTTCTACTGAAGCATGGATGGAAAGCTAGTTGACTGAAAACTTGTCTACCTTGGTGTTATTTGGCTTAAGAACAGAATGAATTTTCAATTGGGAATTCCACCTTGAAGCAGCTGTAGTTTGCGAGAGGCTTTCCCCTTCAAAAAGATCCTTTGTAACATCAGACTTTCAGCGAGGAAAAGCAATATATGAAGCATTCTCTATTGTTCCATCATTGCTGTTCTTGTGTTCAGCTGATCGGAGTCCATCTTTGTTTGTCAGCTGCGGCGTGTGAGAAAAGCACCATTCACGCTGAGAAAAATATCAAGGTCATGAGAATGACGATCAACTGTCAAGGTGTTTAAGGTGATAATCAAGGTGAACTGTCCTCAGGGATGCTTGAGGCAGCAGCTCTTCTGCTTGTGTTGTCAATAACCAGAGCTGACCTTGATTAAGATATTGCAGTGGTCCAGAATTTTTTCAGAAATGTGTGAATTATGTCAATATACTCTCCATTGTGGTGACCCCTGAATTGGTTACACAAAAAAGGCCACTGTGAAGAAACTGAAGGAACTGGCCCTGTGGTTGGGCTTCATATGGTGGCTTGACAAAAGATGAAATGTTAGTTGTTATAGGCCCTAGAAGGCACATCAGACATTTTTCATTGGTAAGAATAGTGTTAAATATAATATCGCTGGTGGGCATTAAGTAGCTGGGGTCCAGTCATGCACATCTACACACACAAATTATTTGAACAGAAATGAGATTTGAGTTTTTATATGCTGCAAATACAAAATGCTTGTTTCAGCATTGCACTTGAAAATATGTCAAATACATATATGAATTGTTATTTAAAGCATAA
Organism: Megalops atlanticus; assembly: GCA_019176425.1. NCBI lineage: Eukaryota > Metazoa > Chordata > Actinopteri > Elopiformes > Megalopidae > Megalops > Megalops atlanticus. The sequence continues at coordinate 20,543,263 of CM032881.1, forward strand.
TAATCAAATACCCATGCATTTTACTTACATTTTACTTAGGTCTGCAACTCAGAGGTGTTCTTTTATCCACAATTTGGATAAGATCTGGCACTACCAGAAATTCAGACTCTGGCATGGATTCCACGCAGTGGCTAACAGTAGCTTCTTGATGTGGGAGAAAAAGAGTGCATTTCCTAGGTCTAATAAAATGGTTGACCTCCCCTCTGTGACTGAAATGATAATCCACTATGTCCTTCTTATCAATTGGTATGCTGTGAATATATTTATAAGTTGGCAGCATGTTCTTATATTTGTAAGAGATTTCTGTGTTTCCAGGATTAAGATGTAAAATGGAAGCAATCTGGTAACACTGTACAGCACATACACTTTGTCCAATAGCACTAAATATTGTAAAGAAGACTGTATTTCTGTTTCCGAGGAGTAATTTAAAGTTGCTTGTACGGGGCTTACTGCACCCTGCTATACTGTATCACCGCAAAGCTGGCACATTACACACAATTACTTAATAACGTGAGGCTGCAATCCTTTTTTATCCTCTCTCCCTCCCGTTACCCACATAGTGGCCAGGGATTATCTGAAGCAGCTCTGTATTAGACTGGATTCACTCATGTAGTACTCCATTTAATCATTAGCTTTGTTTACATTCTTGTATCACAGGGGTGGGGGGGACGACACCTCATGTTATGTTCCCCTAGCCTGTGCTTTTAACACCCAGTTGCCAGCACTGTAAGCAAAGTCAAAGGCACAAAACAACATGATTCAATGACAGGATCTAATAGTGACTTTAAAAGATAGATAGATAGATCGATAGATCATTTCTGCTTTTAATTTTCTGACATATGGAGTTCTCGTTAGAGACCTTACCCAGAATAATAACACCACCAGGGGGCAATGCTGTAGTTTTGAATAAAATACAATTATCCTTGGAGGAAAAAATAAATGAGTATTTTTGAAAGCTCCACCTTCTTGTGTTTGTCCATATGGGCACTTTGCAATAATGAAATACCCTGAGAAGAGACAAATGACAACTTACAGTTTACAGCACTTAACAGCCCTCTTCTGGTAACACATTTGCACATTGAGAATTTGTAGCTTGCAACCTCATTTAGTGGGGCTGCTGTGGCTCACCATGCAACAACAAAGCGTACGCACTATATGTCAATTAGGAATTGGATGTTTAAGACTGAAGGTGAGAACTCGATACTGGAAAGGTAGTCTTTAGCATCCAAAAGTATCCACTTGCACCAGGCTCTATAATGGCATGCTTGATCACATTTTAGTAATGACACACTTAATCACTCAGATGCCTAACAGGCTTCTCCAGGGCACTAGCTCTTCTCAAAAGCACATTTAAATATAAGGCTACCTTATTAATTGAAAACTCCTTATTTTAGTCCTGCAGCAAAGTTAAAAAAAAAATATTATTGTAGCTGATTGCTGTGTAGGTTAAGAAAGTTTGATTAGATGAGACCATGCCTGTAACTTCTCAGTACTTTTTGAAGGGACATTGGAAAGGAAGAGTTTAAGGTTAAAGATGACATAAATGATAAAAAAGGAGTGCATTGTATGAATATGTATTGAACTTTCTCCTTTAAACAGCCACTGACTGAAAGCACCCCAAAATCTTCTTGCTGGAACATTACTTTGCATTGCTTCTTTCACCTTAGGCTTTGAAAAAGCGTTTGTCAGGGTTGCAATCATGATCCTGGCGCTTCATTCACTTTACCTCTGCTTCCTGTATAGGACCCAAGTGAGAGATACCACAGATGTCATTTTCAAATGCTTATCAACCTGTCCTTGATGTCAAGCCATGCGCAGCATCCCATATGCTGTGCTGCACTGAATTTTTCCCTCAAGAAAACCTTTTTTGGCATCCTTCAGTATGGGTGGCAACTTCCATCCTGGTGAGTCATGGTTTGTGAATGCGCTGCACAAACTGTTCCAAATGCGTGGAATTATTCAATATGTATTGTTTATGAATTATTCAATACGTATGTTTGTGGAACACAAAGACAAACAAATACAAATCTCTTGCAAGGCTAGTTGTAGTCCTTTAGTGAATGTGAGGCTTCTGTTTTATGGTGGCCTTACTCAACCACCACAGTTTCTAAATTAAATGTTTGATACATTTCTCAAAAGTAGCCAATAGTCCATTTGCAAATTGTCAATATTTGCAATAGCAATGTTTAATTTAGTGCTTTCAAGAACTTTAAAAAGGATCCCTCTCTGACATGGACAGATAAAAACAGCATGCGTACTGTATTGACCAAGAAAGGACAGTAGATTAAATTTTCAATAATCAATATGTATGTACATTTGACATTTGACAAACTATAATTGAATATCCCTCCATTTACCAATCAGTCTTTTCTGTGCATGTCTGCTTCAAGAAGAAGTGGGGCTGTCACTTTCAATTTACTCTGAATAAGATTTCAATGGACTGTTCAGTGCAATTCAGAGTCATAACTTCATCTGGAACTCAGAAAGTATATGCACTGACATTTACAACTGAGAGCTTGTATAGCTTGTATAGATGACAAATCAAATAAAGAATTGGATTCATATTAATGGTCTTAAAATACACAAGCACACTCATGCATACTGAGGTGCGCGCACACACACACACACACACACACACACACACATACACATTCAAAGTGGAATTTAAGAGGAGGAAAAAGAAGAAAAGTAATATTGAGCACAGTATTAAAAATAACAGTATGATAGCATAAAAAAAGCATAAAGACAGTATAAAAAAAATAGCAAATGTTTGCTGTCCTGGCTGGAAAAAAAAAAAAAACTATTGGTTTATTTAGTTCATCTCTCCAGGTATAACAACTGTTTGCTTAGCATATCTTTTCGGGGAAAAAATTCTGGTAACACGGAGTGTCACAGCATCCTAATAAATGAATGTGTTCAGTGTGCATATATAAAAAATGTATTGCTTGGAATGGGGGCCAAAAATGAAAGCAATTATCAATATTTCTGTTGACCGGCATACCCATACAGAAATTAAATATTACATTACATAACATTACATGCATTTAGCAGATGTTCCTATCCAGAGCAACCTCCAGCAAAATAAAACATAAGTGTATCCATTCAGATTAGATAAGCAACATTGTCAGGCCAGGCTAACAACACTCCCAGACCAATGAGTTTGAGCATAACACCATTCAAGCTCTACCACAAGTTAACTTGTGCAATCTCACTAGGCAACAAAAGCCAAGTATACTATGATACATCAGTTACAAAAACAGAGAATCCAAAATACATCACAACACTATGCATAAAATAAGTATCAAATAGTAGAGGTACCAGGTGTTAGAGGGTGGGGATTGAAGTTGAACTGAGATGCAGTCTGAAAAGGTGGGTCTTCATTCTGCGTTGGAAGTTGGCCAGTGATTCCATTGTTCTAACCTCTGTGGGGAGTTCATTCCACCACTTAGGGACCAGTACAGACGGGGATTGTGTTTGAGAGGAGTGACCTTGTCGGGTCGGAACAGTCAGTTGCCCTGTAAATGCAGAGCGCAGTGATCTTGAGGGAACATAGGGTTTGAAGAGCAGTCATAGGTATGAGGGGGGTGTCCCATTCATGTCCAAGTGATGTGAGGAGGGGAGTATTATTATTAGCAAATATGTTGTAATATACTGAGAAGGACTTTGTTCAACCAAACAATATACATACAATACATTATATTAATACAGAAAAACAGTATGGCAATAGTTTGCATATTTTCAATGTATTGAATAAGTTAAATTAGATTGTTTAAAATAAATTTAATTTGTTTGTATGAATATACAGATGCTGACAATTAATTTCCCCAGATTACTGCATATGTGGCATTACTCTCCATGCTTTCTGAAACCCGTGAGAGTGATTCTGTGTTGAGCTATTAGCTTCACTAGACTGTTTGTACAAAAATAAAGTCTTATTCAACCTGAAAAAGCAGCCCTGTAACAAATCCTGCATGAATGCAGGGCAACCAGGGCAGACAAGAAAATGGTTTAGTTTGGAATTGCTGGTTTGTACATTATGTTAATGGACACTTGTGGCCTGCTACAGAGAGGCCTCGGTGTGCCCATGTTACCTGGTGGTGCAAATGAATCATATTAGTAGGATAATGAACCATTTAATGACCTGTGTGTTGATTTATCAGATGTACTGAAGAGGCCAATTTAAAAATATAATGCCACAAGTCACCAAGTCCCCACATGCAGCTCTGCCAGGCTTCCTGGCTCCATGACCCAAGATAGCTGTGTTAATCAAGACATCATTAGGGACAGCAAGCAGAGAAAGTGCTTATATGCAACACTTTTTATCTTGGAATGAACACCTGCATTGATTGTAAATGATATATTATTTGATTCACCCACCCTCCAAATAACATATGGGCTCTCAGTATGCTGGACTATTTCTGTCTTATCTTTTCAAAATGTTTTTCAATTGACTTCATTAGACTATACCTCTTCAGTCCACTATGTTGGCATATTGTGTCCATTATCCTGAGTCTGAAATAAATATATGACACATACATAAATACACATATGGTTTTTATGAAGAAATGAACACATTATATTTATATTAGAGTTATATAATGGGGCAATAAAGGTCAACAGAAATAATAATTATGACAACAACAATAATAATACATAAAAATTTTTTCTTTTCATATTTCTACAGACCAATGATGGCATAAATGTAACATCTCCAGCCTGTTTTGCATTTAAAGCAATATTGGGATGGACTGCAAACATATACTGTTGTGTGCATGTATGGAGATCAGTTGTAACAATCTGGCAGTGTTTTAAAGGTAAAACCCCCAAATTTGTAAAGTTTGGGAAAGGACAGTTGGAGCACTGCAATGCAAACATCACAATGAGAAAATGAATTATGGTTTCATGCAAATTGAAGCTGTCTATACTGCATTATTATGGAGAAATTATGTTACAGTGTGTGAAAGGTGGGTGCTGATCAGCCACAGCATGAAAATCTACTCGTTGTTATTTGTTCACTTTATTATTTTGAGGGTTACATCACTGTTTTCTATATCACTAAAATCTTAAAAGTTGAACCCTGGTGGATGGTACTATCCTTCTCTGTATATAGTCTGGGATCTATTATTCATTCATTTACTCAGAATTTTTTATTTGATTGCTTATGCCCACGGGATTGCGCTTGACAAATTGGAATTGAAGGTAATCCTGTGGCGGCATGTGCCCATTGAATTTAAACTAAAGAAAAGCATGAAGTGGCATTTCTTCTCTGTATAGTTTATTATTACTGAGGTGCATGCTTCGATGAACCATTCCCATGTTATGGAAACCCAAAAACTAAGAGGGTCAGTTCACAGTACAAAGTTTCAAACTCACAATTCTGTGAGAAACAGTCATTGGAGTTTTATGTAAGGCCTTATCTATACTGGGATCTATACTGCCATAAATATCTTTACTGAGAGTTACCTCCCCCTGGGGTTTCCAACCACAATAACCCCAAAAAGCTATATACAGTTTCTTCTGTATCATCTAACCTAATTTGAAGATACACAATTCAGACACAACTTCAGCTGGCCACACCTGTCAGCTTGGGCTGGATACTTTTGGTAAATCCAGGTTTGAAATTACAATAGCTGATACACATTCTCACTTGAGTTTTACTTGTATCCATTACATTTAGTCAGCAGGGCTGTGCAATCACCTATGATATGCTACTGAGTTAAATTCTGCCATTGTATTTCTCATTAGTTCTACCAGGCCGAGAGAACTTGCCTTTCTGCTTTTGGTCTGTGGACAGGCTCTGCCTGGAGTCCGGCTTTTGTCCTGCTCATGCTTCCATCTGTCTGCCCATTTTCCAGTTAGTGTGTCTAATGAAATGGTTTACTCCAAGGAATGCTGCTGTCATGCAGGTTCATGTGTTCCCCAGCTCATTTATTAACCCTTGTCTGTTTCCTTCTAAGATACAAAGGAAATATGAAATGGTATGGATTGGCATGCTATAAAGAGGTGTGATAGGACAAATTGTGTAGTGTAGAGGAAGGGGGTGAGGTACTCTGGTTCTCTGATGGAGATGTTTGGGTTGGTATGCTAGGGGACAGCATGTCACAATATAGGGGAATTTTGCATACTGTAGAGTACTTAAACTAGTGACATGTCATAGTATGGTGTGGTAGGTGTTTAATGAGGCAATTTCTCAATGTTTGGTATGAACTGGTTGTGACTTATTTGGTATAAATTAGTATAACCTGGTGACTTGTGAGGTGTGGTGTGATATGGCATGGTGCTAATTTGTAAAATATGGCAAAGTGCATAGTAAGGAAGTTGGCCCCTTTGCTGTGTTGATCATGATGGGAAGGTCTTGCTGCTGCCTTGTCTGTGACTTGCTCAGATCTCTGCCTCTGACCTGACAAGGACATAATAAACTTCCTGTGTGTAGATCAATGCACCTGAAAATCGATGACAGTGGGAATGGAGAACGTAAATGGAATGGATGTCCCACTGACTGTATTTGATATGTTTGATATATGTAATGATATATGTAACCTTAGATCAGATTAGTTCTGTCTCGCTACACTGACATTGTACTCAGCTTCAGCACTATCTACTTTGTATGACCTGTACACATCTTGTCCTTGTGCCTGTTTGCCCACTATATGCACTTTTGTATGTCGCCTTGGATAAAAGCATCTGCTAAATGAATAAATGTAAATGTAAATGTAAACATATTGATTATATATTTATTGAAGTTTCCAGGTGCCTGTACTTTTACTGGTGCTCTCAGGCTCTGAGGGACAGAGGCTCTATGAACATTTCACTGTCCACTTGATAGATCTTCAACAGAGCTGTTCAGTCTATGCCAGCTCCCTTGCTTTCTTTCCATCTGTGTCCTGCAGGGGAGAAAATCTATTTGGCCAGATAGAATGAGAGATCTGCCAAAAGGCAAGCAAGAAAAAGTTCCCTATGGGAGAGACACTTACAGAAAAAACCTCTGTTGTCAGGTCAGGCTTTCTCACCTGGCTCTGTAAATCATGTCTGGTGCATTCTCATTGATTAATTCATTTATAGGGACCACACTTTAGCCATCTCATTTGCAAATCATTTTGTAAACAATGAATCTCATTCTATTAGCTAGGTTCACTTGTGCTGTTGGCAACTACAATTTACACTGAACAAGTCAGTTATCCATCCCCCTCTCCAAACACAAGACTCACTCTGTTAAGAAATAAAAATATCATTCCTTTCCGTATGACATGTTTGTAAACCATCTGCGTTAAATGCAGATGCAACAAAGAGAGACAAATCCTTCCCTATTTGAAAGGCACAAATCACTTAGTTGATTAGCTGTGCCTTAATTTAATTTAGTCTTTTGAAATGAAACAATAAACTCAGAGAATTTGTGAACAGATTATGAGACTCCATTTGCAGTTTCCCAACTGTGGGAGAGCCATGCGTAAACACAATGATTTCAGCTCAGAGACACATTTCATGTCTTAGTAAGCAAGTAGATAATATACTTACATAAAGTGACACACTTTGTGTACACTTTGTACTGCAGTACACGTTCAGTAAAACACTGTAACATGTTAGAGAAATTTAAATAAAAGAAATGCTATTCAGCTAACATTGTTCAGTACCCAAATAAAATGAGTGAGTGGAATGTTTAAAATCCATAGATCTATGTTAATGAAGAAATGTCAGAAATGAGTTATTTACAGAGAACAAAGATAAAAACATGGTATAAATGTATTAGATTTACTAGAAATGAAAAATATCAGGTGTGTCAGAAAAAAAAATATATTCAGTTTCCAAAAGAACAGTGTAGCAAAATAGCAAAATAAGAAAAGGCCTTTGGGCAATGGACATAAAAGGTTGTGTCATGAGTTTTTTATGCAAGCCGACTGTATTGCAAGCCAGAAAAGCAAGGCTGTGATGTTTATGAAAATGATGCAGTTGGGGAAGCGCTGAGATGGCAGTGCGGAAATAAACAGTGAAACACTTGTGCACACAAAGGTCCCAGTGCAAACAACGTGTTTCCATAATCCCAATGCAATGGATGTGCACAGAACTGGACTGGACCTACAGACATAGACAATTTCTAAACATATTGATGAGGAATAGAGACAACGTGTGATATCCAATATGAATATAAACCAATCCGTGTGACACACAAACATTTAGACAAAAGTCTTCGATGTTTTTCATCCCTCCCTAAACTCAGATGCCATTACATTTCATCACTTATGCCAATAATCTGATTAGGATGACTTTTCAAAAAAAATTCCCCAAAGAATAATCCAGCCATTCCTGAAAGAAGTGACACAAAGTACGACAAATTTACAGAATTAGATTAGATTCAGAACAAAGGAACAGGCTATAAATGATCAAATTTGATCAAATTCAAATGAAGTCAGAATGAAATAAAGGGTTTCATTCGAAACGCTACATGTAAATGAAGCCACAGAAGCAAGAGGACACACCCTGTCATGAGGAGATACTTCTGATTTTTCAAATGTGTGGCTGAGGGGTTGCAATGACTGTGATTTTGGACAGATGGTGCTGAAACCATTGTGTTCTCCACAGAAAGGAAAGAATGATCAGATATCAGACTATCCACTGCTACTTTACATCTGTGTTCTTGTTGCAGAAAATGAATGAGAAAAGACAGGAAGATTTAACTGATGGAATCTCCTGTGTCAGATGGAAGAGCTAACATATAGGTATATAGAACTAACATATGGTTTTGTAACTGTCAATGATTCACTGTCCTATCAACATTTTACAAGTGAAGTGAGATCAACAGGATGAGATCATTGTCTAGTCTTCCTGTCCAAAAATGATGATAGGATGCAATTTTTTCATGGGCTCTGTGATCAAGACAGAACAATCCCACCATGCAACCAAAAGGCAAAACCTCCTGGGGTATTTCATAGATGTGAAAGAAATGAGCAATGACTGCTTCATGGTAAATTCAATTAAGTTGAAAGTTTTCCATTGCAAGGTTGCCAATAATTTGGTAGCATTAAGTGAGAGTCTTTTAGATTGCAATCACAATCGGTGACTAAAACACAAACCCAGGACCCTGCCTGTACACCTCACTTTCAGTCATTGGGCTGTATTTGTTAAAAAAAAAAAAACATGTAAAATGGCAGATGTGCTCTGAACACAAACACAGACTTTTCTTGAAAACAGATGTGTTTTACTGTTTTTCAAAAAAAAAAGGCTTGAGTGGAGAGGCTAAAAGGTTGCAACTTTACAGTGGTTACTGGAGTATGTAACCACATTGTGGAGTGACAACTTTATGGGACCTTGCCTCAAAGGAGTAGTTACTGTTGGGTGAGTAGCTTGCAGTTTTACTTTGTCATGCTCTCAACACAGCTGCCCCACCACTGTCTGTTCATTGCAACACCTGTCCTTTCAAGTGCACAGGGAAACTGACACAAGCCACATAGGTTGCAGTGGCAGCAGGTGTCTCCAGAGCCAGGGGAGGCTGTGCATGTGTGCATGAGTGCATGAAAGGCACAGAGAGGTAAATACTGCTGCTGTACTGCCAGTTTAATGAGAATCAGGACTATGCTCAAATTTATCCAGCACTTTTGTCATTACCGTGTAGTGCAAATTTCAGTACACTCTAAAAAAGAATACACTGGCTCAACTTAAAAAATATGGTAACAATTTGCATGGATCTTTTTAAGTAATTCCAACTCAACCATTATTGAGTAAATCCCATGAGACTTTTATAGTTAGACTAACTCAATTACTTAGTACAACCAACATGATTTGCTTTGTCCTCTAAAAGCTTAATTAAGTTGAACCAACTTAATTTTAATGTTTTGGTTTTGCCCCCTCACACTGTAGCTGCATGATGAGCTCTTCTATTTCCTGCAGTAACATCATCTTCTTCCCCCCGCTCTGACACCAAATGTGGCAAGCTAGGCATTCATTTTGTGTTATTATTCAATTTAAAAAAAAAAAAAAGCACTTGCCTATACATTGTCTTGTTAATAAACAGGACAGAGTGCCTACAAAACAAAAGTTCAATACATGTTTTTTTTTTTTTTTTTTTCCCTCTTCCATGCAATAGAACCCCAACTCACCTCAATTTGGCAAGCCACCTTTTGTCTAAGCAAAAGTAAAGCCAGGAAAATACACTCATTGATATGGTAGGAGGGTACTACATAAAAGGGGAACACAGTCACACTCACAGTGGGTAAAATAATAGTCCATCGCCACAAGACATGCTGGGAAGCTCCACCCACTACCCCAACACACTACACAACTTAGATATACAAGTTGCACTAACTTAATACTTTTATATTGTTAAGTGAAGGCAAAAATGTTTATTCAAAATCGATATATATTTAAGTTAAGACAGTTTTCTTTATTTTCATTTTGACCAACTTAAAAATAAAAAGTTATCAACTGTTCTAAATAAGTTATCAACTGACTAAAACATGTACATGTAACAAACTTTTTTTATGCTGAAAAAGCTCTTGATTTTAAGCTTTACTCACTAACCCCATGAATCATTTTTCAGACTGTAGATGCTGTCTCTTGTATAGGCATTTTTTAAACAATATGTTTAGAAGCAAACCCAAGCCTATGTATTCTTTTCTCCTTCTCCTTTCTGTCACTTCTCCTTCATTTTCCTTCTCCTTCAATCTGTGTTATTTTTGAGTAGCAAGTGTGTTGTAAAATGTGAGTCATTTGTAATTTCAAGGAAAATGGATTGAAACAAAGATATTTATGCTTTGCAAGCCACTCTGATGAAGGAAGCATAATTATAATAATGATAACACTTCCCCTCTGAAACTACCCCATTGCAATTTTCTTTTTAATCTTTAATTACACTTCCATATCCCCTTTATTAGCTGGAAAAAATATGAAAAAAAGTTTCGTAGAATAAAAAAAACAAGGAATTCCAAACTCCAGGCTTAAATATCAGGTTCAGAAACATAATGTTTCTGCAGACGTCTGCTGTAATTTCTGAACAGGTGACATTAGTGAATATATTTCCCCGTGATACAGCAGATTGACACTCATTGTCACCAGCAGGATAATGGGAAGGAGCTAAGTATATTTTAATAAGAGTTATCCTCATAAAATGAGTTGATAATGTTTTTTCTTCTTTTAGCTTCAGTTGTAGCAAGTGTTGCGCTTTAATTTTATTGGCTGTTTTGAACTGGGGTACTGTGCTTCATAGATTTGTTCAATTTATAGTGATTTCAAAGCTACATTGTTACTGTATGACTCATTGTTTCAACTTTTTTATTTGTAAAACAGGCGATTTCAATGGGCAAACTCAATGTCCTGTAAATACTTGTCACCTTTTAGCTTCACTTTATCATTAAAGGCTAGCCACAGTAGATTCACGAATAACACCCACACAGACACACACACACTTAATGCACAGTTGAAATATTCAATCAAGGTCAATGAATAACTTCACCCACCTAGCCCACCTGTCATAATTAGTTACAGGTGATGCTCTAAATCTACACAAATAAATGCTTCCTGTTTTGGCTTGAGAATAGGCAACAAAAGAAAGTGACCTATTAGAACAACATCTACACAAAGTTCTTCACTCAGGGCTAGTATGGCTAGCGTGTATTGCTGTATTGTTCATGCACAAATTATCCTTTGCTGAGCCTATCAGGCTGCTGGTAAATGAATGGGAGGCTTCAACAACAGTCAGCAATACTATTGGGTTGGGTTTGGTTGGGTTGAAAGCAAAGTTTCATGTTCCCTTGCCCAAATGTGTGCATTATAAAAAGCCTTTACTACCTTAATTGCTAAGTGGATTGTATGAAGCAACTAATTATTTTGTATCAAATCTGGGGTTGGGGGGTTGCACATTTCTGACCATCCAGTCTGATTGGCCAATATGGCATTCCAGCTGTGCTGTAATTCACAACAGCAGTAAATGGGAGCTCTGCCTCAGTGTAGCATATACCGAAACCCAGTTTAAGATTCTTTATTTTCTATGTTTGTTAAAAAATGGCAGGTTAGAGAGAAAAAGTTTTTGTTGCACAGGGTGGAATAACCATAACCATAACCACCTTCTACAGTAATATTTTTTTCAGGCCATACCATGGGAGACCATGTACACTTGCAGCACTGAATTAAAAAAAAAAGAAAACATGAATCAAAAGAACAGTGGCTGACAATATGCACAAGACCATTGGTGCAGATGGGCAGATATCATCATGTTACTCTTATATTTCCTAATCTCTCCATTGATATTCCAAATGAACTAAATTACAATATAAAAGTGCAAACAAATGTACAGTCATGGAAACTGGCTGCAGTTCATTTTGAACAGAGGTACAGATAATGTGCATGAACTACTCATGCCATTCAATGTCACAAGATTGCACGCTGTCTCAGAGAGAAACATACAAATGGTTTTGTATCTTCAGTGCTCGTCTCACCCCATCACTTCAGAATCTTTACCCCTCTTGTATCTCTTTTCTCCTTCAATGCAGGTGTAAAGACAGATATACAGGGATTTAGTGTGCCAGCAAAATTAACAAAACACGGAACCTCGACTCTCAAATTGTACCCAGTGTAAATGCCTAAAACACATTGTCAGTTTACTTTCAGGTCTCTGACCTTGTGATCACTGAGCTCTTTTCACAAAGCATTTGGAGAAGCCAGGTGTAATCATTTTAGTAAATCACGTCATTAATGATTGAGTTTTTTATCGCTTAAGCACTACCACAGGCTCAAGTCAGTCAATCATTAATGAAACAATTATTTTGGATACACCTGGGTTTAGCACCTATTGCAGTGCTGCTTTACAAATGCTATATGCATTAAGTTAGCTCATTAAGCTGTAAGTTATCAGATTCATGGAACGGTTCTGGAATGAACCTCAAAATGTAAGGGAAATTGAAGGGCATCACAAATTGTGAGATTGTGTGACTGTAGGCTGATCTTGAACTGGCTACAGAGCAGTCAGAGGTGTGCAGTGTTATTGTGTGTGTGTGTGTGTGTGTGTGTGTGTGTGTGTGTGTGTGTTTTAAGCATACAATTTTAATGTAACGAAACCCCTCATGTGGACAGATTTCCCATTGGTTTTGGTAAAAGTTTAATTTGAAAGCTCTTTAATATGAATTATGCATGCCGTTCCATTGCACTGTGTGTAAGTGCTGTGGCCTGGCAATCCACCTCCTGTCCATGCCTCCCACTGGCCAATTGGGACCTAGATGTGTGACTGACAGAGACCCAGATTCTAATCTAATCACCACTAGTTTTGTCCTTAACTTTGAGAAACAGAGTAGTGCAAGTGTGCCTTTTTTTCTGTGCTCAAACACAGCAAAGCTCTGTTCTAAAAGAATGAGGCTTGAACTGAAAAATCATGTTATCTAAAATTAAGGGGAAAATGTTTTGTGCTTCAGAGTGATTCACACAAATGCTGTTCTGCAGCATGCTAAAGAAATGTTGGAGAGATCAGTAACGCTATCGGATTTAAACTATAAAAGCCGAGCCATAAGCCAGCGAAAAAGCAAGGGGAAATTATATTTAGAACAGTTAAACTTTGCAAAGCTGCATGTTCCATTACTCTTTATGTGCATTTAGTTTTACCATCTTGGCAAGTGAGTTTCTAAAATAACATAAGTATGATCACATTATTGTCATGGTTTTCATCAATTCCTTCAAAAGCCAGTGGCACGATACATAATGCATACAAGTGTGCTTTTGTCTGACTCTGTCTTTTTTTAGTGGATAAGTTTCAGTATTTCCAGTATAATGGCTGGCATTTGAAATAGTTTTGGGTCCAGCTGTTCAACACTGGTGTATTGCACAGAGCCAGTCCAATACAGACAGGTCAGTGGAGAAGTCTCCTCTGCAGGACTTTCGTGTTTATTTGGTAATGTTTTGTAGAACAAGGTCAAGTGGTTAATTCACAATAAACTGGCAGTAGGGAATGGGAGGGACGAATGAATGGGCAGAAGGCAGCACCACTCTGCTGGAGTCTCATGCAGGTGAGAGGTATCCTACTGAGGGTCTGATGGAATAAACGCAGGACTTTAATAGTGCATTAAGCCAGACTCTCATGAGAGCAGCATGAACTCAAAATGACCAAATCCAGTGGGGTCCCACACTAAATTCATTACCTCCACTGTCATTTCACTTGTCTATTGTTCACCTTCAGTCAAGGATGACTACAGGACTTCCATTATCCATGGTTTCAAATGTCTCCAGACTATGGATTTATCTACAGAATACACTGTCTCCCATGCAACCTCTTCTCAACTGCTGGAGGACAGTTTCATGTTATTTTTTTTATTTTACCACTAAAGCAAGATAGGGCAGTTCATAAAGTACTTTCTGAAAAAAAAAACCTTTTTCTTTCATGTGATAGCCATACAAAGACACACATAAGGTCTAAAATACTCTGCACTAAAATACTCTGAAATAAATAAAATATTTGTGAGGTCTATTTGGTTGTTTGAATATCAGTGACTGATTGACATGCATTACTGCATTAACAACGTTGTTGACTGATGACTGATGATGCTGTGCATTGGGGATCCTGCTGCATTTCAAACATAGCATGTTCCACTGCATTGGGTATATTGCTGTTAAGCAGTGATACACTGAAGTTTTACAGCAGGCTAGTTATACTTCAGTGATTGATGTTGATTCACCATTGCACTTGGCAGGTTAGTCTCAGGGCTGTTTCAAGTGTCCTGGTACAGGTGGCCTCTCTCTGTCATTAGACAAGAATTTCACATGATCTCAATCCCTGCAGGCAAAGGCTTCATGTCCCTACGGTGACGAGCTGCTTTATTTAAACAGCACAGAACTGAGCATTGTGGTTATAGCTGACATACATTTATTTTATAGTGACATCAGTCAAAGAAGGTTTCAGCCCCAAAATATTACTCATGCCATGGCCTATTGTTGTCTGTACTGTAACGTACTGTAGCCCCTATGTTGTCAATGCTACTGTTCAGTGCTAAATACTGAAAAATAGCAGGCATCCTAAAGGATGGAGATGGGCACTGTGTTTACATATCAGACTATACAGGAAAATAGGTCCTGTGGGACAACTGTGACACATGCCATGTGTGAGTCTCTCTGGAGATTCAGGAATAAACCTGTCATATTTGTTCTTTCTGTCTCTCAATAAAATAACTGACCTGTCAGAAAACGTCAACAGCATTTTGTGATATGTAGAATTAATTGTCTCCTAGTGATGTCGTTGTCTGGCATGCTCACACTGGCTGTTGTAAACTAGTACGTAAATGCTGGTCAGTTTTCAGTCAGCTGGCTACTTCTCTGTACTGTATTAATCTCTTCTAAATATGGCCTTTTTGAAAATGACTGAATTTGTTATTTTACTATAATATATACTGTATGTAGCCAGTAGGAGCACTACTACTTTGTTCTTTTGCTCCGTTTCCCCTTGCTGCTTCCTCGTTCACTCCGTTGTCGGTGTTTATGTGATGGGGCTTTAGGACCCAGCGGGAGTGCAGTTAGATTAGAGAGATCCTACCTAGGCCGTAAAACATCACATCCGTGCCTCACCTGGACAAGACGCCGAGCCTTTTGTTCACCTATGCTCACTTGTATTGTCAGCAAGCCGCGGTTTGAGTTACCTTTCGCATTTTAACTGTTTTTGTGGGATTATTCACGCACGAAGAAGCATCGCTGGTGGTGTGAGCCCAGCTGTAACAGAGCACAGACAACAAGAAGAGTGTGGGTAGAGGGAACTGGACGGAAGCATTTAGGAACGGGTGGATCCTGGACGGTGGTTTGCTGCGGCTGTGGGCATAGCCAGGGGTATGAATACCAGAGAGGGGGGGCACCACTGTTTTTCCCAATTTGAATTTTACTTCTTTCATGTGTTTTTGTGTGTCCTGTGAGCTCTGTTTGCTTGTGAATGCAGTGCGGGGTTGTGCATTTGAGTGTTATACTTTCTCATGTGCAAATTGTAATAGATAATATCAGGTGGGGTTAGCGCAATATTCATTTTTAATACTGTCAGTTTTCACATAATATCAATTGGCTGTAACAGTTTACCCGGGATAGTGCAATATATGAGTGCAATAGTTAATGACCATATAGGGTGAAGTGCAATCTTTGGTGTGCTTTAGCATTCCTCAACGGGCTTGTGCAATAAGTATCTCTGGGTAGGCCTAAGTGGGTGGGCACCCCAGCTTATTTTACTGAGTGTGGTGGCTTGCTGTGTCTTATTAGTGTGCTGTGTATTTAACGCACTCTGGAGTGAATTCTCCTCTGAAAGGGGCTTATGTATTTATTGTTTCTTTCAGCTTTGCTGTGAAAAATACCTTTGCTGTGTGACGTGTACTGGGTTTAGCCACCCCACTTGGACCTATTGGGCCTTGGGCTCATGTATTACCTATTGCACATCCTCTTCATTCTTTGGCCTATATGTCCTGCAGATTTGCACGGGGATTTGCCTGATACTACATCCTATTCCAATGTATTGACAGACTGATGATATTTGTTTGTTTGTACATTACCGGTATCAAACTTCTGTTAAATCTTTGCACATCATTTTGTGTTGATGCTATATTCACTGCCAGTCCTGCATCGTGTTCCTATTGTTGGTTCTTCTGAATAATTTGGTGACATAAAGAAGAGAACTTGTGATAACATCAGCTGTACCTTGTTCATGTTGATGCCTTAGAGAACTTGCCAGGGAATTAATTCGGGCCCATTGCTGGAGGGGCCTCCTCCCCGCCCTTATAACTGGGAGTGGCGTAGCCACCAGTCGGCTACGATAGTTCAGGCCACATATACATTTTAGATTAATTGTATATGATGATAAATAGTTATATTATAATAGCATTACAATATACATCACACTAAATTGACAACCATGCTGCCAAATGAAACATGTCTCAAAGGAAACCTTACAAAGTTTTTTTTTCCAATGCAATTATTCAGACATAAAACATTTCCTTGGTGATATGGAACAGACAGCATGTGTCATTAAACCCAACTACAGAAGGCAGAGATATTACATTAGTGTTTTTAATGTTGCAAAATGAGAAATTAGAACTTATTAAATATTTTTAAGAGCATATTTTAAAACTCATATTAAATTAGTGTTGAAACATTTGGGATTTAAGATAATGATGAACCATTCTCTCCCATCTAGATGAACAAATCATCACAGAAAATAAAGCAAACAAACAAACAAGCAACTTAAATTACAACAACATTAACAAGGGTTTGGTATCAGCACAAGCAGGCACAGGGGAGCCGGTGATAGGACAGCTTATCCTTCAGATGTAAATGAGATTATCACATTTAAAGTTACATCTGTGCCTGTGTCTGTCACAACAAATGAATTCTGTAGCACTAGTGATAAAGCTGTGGTAACCAGTAAAAGCTTCAAATTATTCACACAACAAGTACTGTTTCATGAAGCATTTGCATTCACATGTACATACAAAAGTTAAATAGTGGTGTTATACACAGGATTTAAGCAGAAGCTTGCTGTCCTGTGTGTGCCCCATTAAAGTAGCATGTCCCCGTTGGAACTTTTGCTCACTTGTCCTAAGCACATCCCCTAAAAATGGCAGTGAGTCAAATAGTCATGGGTTTCCCAATCCAGAAAAGAAACTTTCACTTGCCTTTGGTTGCTACCTTCAACCAAGTGTGCATGCATGTACCCTTGATGTTGGTCGGATATCCCAGAGTTCATTTTGTCTGATCCCCAACAATGTGTGTTTGCACAGAACTCTTTTTTAACACCCTTCTTTGTGAAATCCATTCAATCACAGTGATGTACGAATGATCTTTTCTCACACACAATCATGAAACAGTGGTTACATTGGGCTGATCAACTCCAGTGCGTTTCAACTCCAGCTCTGAAATAACACCCTTTCCTTCCATCCTCAAGTATGTACTTGTGTGGAATTCCCTCACCTATGTGGATTCATAGAACACTTGCACACACGCAGACACACACACACACACACACACACACACAATTTTGGTTTGTGTACATTAAGTTTGTCAGATGTTTGTTATTGTTCATACCTGCAATATAATCTTGGTCTACAAGTGATTTTTTTAAAAGTTAGGCAATCAGTGCAAAGAATTGCTTCCAGGGCTGATGGCATTTTGTTGTTGGCATTGGCATTTTTTGACATTTAGCAGAGTTGTATTTAAAACAAAATGTGTGTGTCATCTTGCTCCTTTTTAAAATTAATTTAAAGTGGGACATTGATGGCTCTGTCTAAGGGGTGTTTCCCATGGAAAATAAGGAGGACAAGGTGGTGGCAAACAGCATAGGGCAGAAACTGAAGGGACCTTTCAGAAAGTGGTTTTGGTGAAGCATTCATTAGAGATGTCATAAATGGCAGATAAAAAAGAAGAGAGTGGTACATGCTGAAAACCAACGGTAAATCTTTCAAAAGTCAAACTTGAAATTAGGATGACGGAAACAATTTGCCGTGCACACTCTTGGAAATCTTTCCCCTCATCAAATTGCACTGAGGTTGCTGAGTTCCAACAGAAATTGGTTTCTGCCTACTGGAAGATAGTGTCACTCTGGAGGTCTGTTTTTTTTTTTGGATCACGTGATCATTTTGTGAAAATCACAGGGTCAGTGTACAGATCCTCTTTGACTTGCACTGGCCGCTTCTGTTGTGGAATATTTTAAGCAAAGTATAACTCAACGTATGTCAGGGGAAGCTCTTATTTAGTAAAGACTTAACATAAATTTTGAATTGAACATCTAGAATTTTGCGGCTCTTTAACATGTATAATATCCACCGTTTATTTTTAGATGGATTTGTGGTGAGTTGAGTTACTGTCTATATATTGTGCATATGGGTAAATGATAGATGGGTAATAGTTATATTTGTTTTAACAAATTACTGCAACAATCACAATCCAAAAGGTTTGTAATTCAGAGAAGCCTGAATTATTTGACAAGAAAGATATTTTTATTAGCACATGTCCACATTTTGTGTCCATTTACATTGTGGCAAATACATGTGCCAATACATGGTATATACATAAATACCCAAAGTCCTGACTGCTGTAATCCAGTTTTGGAACATATCATGAACTTGGCTATAAGGCATGTGAAAAAGAGGCAAACTACACAATTTTTGCATCTACTCTAAAAATCATTGGCTGCCTTGGCATTTTGCCCAGTGTGAGTTTTCACCTGGAAACATGTGGCTGACGATGTCCGTAAGGCTCAGCTCCTCCCATCATAAAAAAATCTCCCAAGTGATATTACGATGCAGTCTGACAGATCTGTACTGCTAACTGCTGTATTGCAGCCTCTGAAGAAGCATTTTTGTAGCTCTCTTTGGAATATTATATTCAAGCAGACAGCATAAAAATGTTCATCCCAATGACACAGAAAGGTGTAGCAGATGCAGTTAGGTTTAAGTTTGCCATTTTATCACAGCACGCTGAAATCAACTTTTCTTCTTTTTTTCATGGTAAGGTAGTAATCATCTCTGTGAATGACTTTTAACTGCTTGATAATGGATGCTCCACTTAAACTTTATACACTCTATACTTTATAACTCTCTTTCTGTATACATATATATGTGTGTGTAACTTTTGAATCTACTGTTCAAAAGTTTGGGGTCACTTAAATTTCCTTGTTTTTTGAAAGAAAAACAAATTTTTGTCCATTAAAATAACATCAAATTGATCAGAAATACAGTGTAGACATTCTTAATGTTGTAAATGACTATTGTAGCTTGAAACGGTTGATTTTTAATGGAATATCTACATAGGCGTAAGGAGGCCCATTATCAGCAACCATTAGTCCTGTGTTCCAATGGCACGTTGTGTTTGCTAATGCAAGTTTAACATTTTAAAAGGCTAACTGATCATTTTGCAATTATGTTAGCACAGCTGAAAACTGTTGTGCTGATTAGAGAAGCAATAAAACTGGCCTTCTCCAGACCAGTTGAGTATCTGGAGCATCAGCAATTGTGGGTTCAATTACAGGCTCAAAATGGCCAGAAACAAACAACTTTCTTCTGAAACTCGTCAGTCTATTCTTGTTCTGAGAAATGAAGGCTATTCCATGCGAGAAATTGCCAAGAAACTGAAGACCTCATACAATGCTATGTACTACTCCCTTCACAGAGCAGCGCAAACTGGTTCTAACCAGAATAGAAAGAGGAGTGGGAGGCCCCGGTGCACAAGTGAGCAGGAGGACAAATACATTAGAGTGTCTAGTTTGAGAAACAGACACCTCACAGGTCCTCAACTGGCAGCTTCATTAAACAGTACCTGCAAAACACCAGTCTCAACGTCAACAGTGAAGAGGCGACTCCGGATGCTGGCCTTCTAGGCAGATTTGCAAAGAAAAAACCTCAGACTCAGAGGAAAATTGGAAAAAAGTGTTATGGACAGACAAATCTATGGACAGTTTGAGGTGTTCGGATCACAAAGAAGAACATTCGTGAGATGCAGACCAAATGAAAAGATGCTGGAGGAGTGCTTGACACCATCTGTCAAGCATGGTGGAGGCAATGTGATGGTCTGGGGCTGCTTTGGTGGTGGTAAAGTGGGAGATTTGTACAGGGTGAAAGGGATCTTGAAGAAGGAAGGCTATCACTCCATTTTGCAATGCCATGCCATACCCTGTGGACAGTGCTTGATTGGAGCCAATTTCCTCCTACAACAGGACAATGACCCAAAGCACAGCTCCAAACTATGCAAGAACTACGTAGGGAAGAAGCAGTCAGCTGGTATTCTGTCTATGGAGTGGCTGGAGTGGCCAGCACAGTCATTGGATCTCAACCCTATTGAGCTTCTTACATATCGTATGGTATGTAAGAAGTTCCCATCAAGCCAATCCAAGTTGTGGAAGGTGCTTCAGGAAGCATGGGCATTTTATATATATATATATATGTATATATATATACAGTATGTGTGTGTGTGTGTGTGTGTGTAGAATGCTAGTGGATTGCTTACTCCCATGTGTAACCTCCTTTTAGACCTGATGACAAAGGTTTGTGAAGCTTATAGATTTTAGAGGCTATTAACTTCAAAACAGCATGCAAGTATGTAAGTAAAGGATACTGAAAAATGAGTCCCTTTCATTTAAAGCCTTAAGTCTGAACCTGCTTTGCCAATAATAAAACCCAGCTCCCGACATGCATTATCTGCATATGAATATGCACAAAATTGCACCAATCTTATTTATAAAACACATACAGATCTCGTACACACAGGTGCATCTCAAAAGCCCTACTATATTCTGGGCAATGATGATAGAATGAAGCAATCTCAGAAATATCAGTTGCTTAATTGGCATGTGACTGCCAAAAAGCTTGCTGTGTTTAGGAAATGCTGCTCTGTGCTCTGTCCAGATCATTTCAGCAAAACCTCTCTTTTTCCACATTATAAATTCTCATGCAAAAGATACAATCAAACAGCATAAATATCATCAGTTGCATTCAGGAGGATTCCCTAATAGGCCATCTACCCCTAGGCAGACACCTGAGGTAGACCTTATCTCTCCTTTTCTCTTTTCCAACAAGAAACTAATCTGAAGTGCTTATCAGATGCTCAGAAAATTGCCTTTATCACTGACAGATGCCATAGGCTGATGACCTTTTGCTAAATGACAGAATTTCACAGACTGCTAGGTTTGGGTAAGTAGGAGAGATTTTTTGTTTGCAGTGCCTGCAGCTATTTATTGAGGGAAAATGTACAGAAATATTGCTATAATATAAAACGCATATAAAATATCAGCTCTAGATTTTTGAACATCTCTGGGGTATAATATTTGAAGCACAAAATTAGATTATATCAATTTACTGGGTATGGATCACACATGTAAAAATACATCCCATACACTCACAAAACTGGAGAACTGTTTAATATCTCCAGTAGTCTCGCTCGGAGTTTTTTTCCCCACTAATTGAATGAAGTGGTATGGGTACATGACCATCTCCAAGGAGGAACGTCAAACGCACCTTTGGCTTGGCTTGTTCACAGTTTTCATGAAACATCTTAGTGATTCAAATTAATGTCATATTTTCAGGTTAAAGTCAACAAGCAAGAAATTTATGAAAACTACTTGGACGTACTAGCAACCAGGTAACCATATAAATATGTCCACATGAAAGTGGATTTATGAATGCATGGTCTGATTAAACTTTCCCTGCAGATATAATTCTGAATATAAAGCTCTGTCTGTAAGGCAAGGGTGAAGTCCATTTCTTGTTAAAACCATCAACCAAAAAAACAATGATGATTTTCTGAACTAACCAAATAAGAAGACCACAAGTATATGTGAGCCAGAGTAAAGTCAATAAAAAATGCAAGAAAGAAAAGAGGCTGTCTGATATGGATGCTAAAATAATGCCATTAGTTGTAGCTGTACTACTCTTTGAAAAGCCTATGTGATCTGTTGTCTGACACCATTTTGTCAGGTTGGTGAAAACTCCAGAAGGATTACTCTCAAAAGTAAATGGGTGCAATGATGTAAATACAGATAATATGGAGGCTGCAAGCCAATATTGTTTGCTGCTTTGTTGCTAGGAAGACAGATGTGTCTCTGATTGAGATTCTGATTCAAAAAACAGACAGTAACTTTTTTAAATATTTTATCTAACATCAGGGCATTCCTAGGGCATTGCTATGGTCATTTATATGAAAATGCCCATAGCTTGTTTGTTTATTTGGTGTTGACTACAATCTGGGTGCACACTTAAAAATGATAAGTTTAAGATTCAGAGATGCCAAACAAATATTCCAAACTCTCAACAAATTGATGGCTTCTATGAAATGACTGAGGTCTATGTTCCAAGTGATTGACAAAGGTGTGCAAGGTCCTTTTATTCGCTATAAATCTGAGACTGATCCTTTAGGAAGTCTAGATGATTGCTCAAAAAATGAATTTGTGTTGTTTTAGGAATTGTATATTCCATGAAACACCATCCCTAAGCATGAAGGAACTATAAATAAAGAACAAAATGAAGAACCTGATAAAGTATTGGATTAATTTAAATCTTTAAATGATGTAAGACCCTTATTACCAATGCTATCATCCAGTGAATGAATTTTTCATTCAGACCATTGGGGACCCCATATGAACCACCTAATGTTTCCATGTTTCCTCTACTGTACCACATTGTAACATTCTTCTTTGCTAACTAATGCAACAAATGTTTCCTGTGTGCACACAACATGCAAAAACTAAAAATTGAGACTCATATGAATCATATGTTTAAGTGATCCTGGCAGTATACACGATGAACCAGACTTTTTAAAGGGGCATAGTAATTGATAAAGATTGAGAAAAGTTTAGTTCAGTTCTAAGCAGAGCAGCTACCTGACATTCTATGAATATTTAAATGAAACATTCCTGGTATAAATCCTGGTATAAATCCCAGGCAGTCCCATACCAGTGGTATGCCCTAAAGGAGAGATCAATGTTTCAGAACTTTCTCGCTACAGACAGTTTTTTTTTTCCTGCCATTACTGGTGAGTGTTTACCTCCTCCTAGGGCTTTGGCAAGCATGCACAAATGAACAGCTGAGTAATGGCGGGAGCTTCAGCTCCTGAGGTCTCCAAATTAGCAGAAACACCACAGAGTATTTAAAGGCTGCTTCTGAACGCATGGCAAATGCAGCTGATGGATATGTATTCCACAAGAGGCGGTAATGATCTATTAACTCAGCATCTTGGAAGTTGGACCTGGCCCCTTGGTCAAGCTGAATCAGACATATGCCCACGTTGTATTAAGGCATCAGCCCTTTCTCACCAATAATTGCTCAGGAGTTTTCTACCTGGAGGGCAAAAGGCCAATGGCAGTGCAATGAATGAGAGCTCAGGGAACCAAGGGTAACACAACAATCTGATATAAATGTTTAATGAGCTCCCCATTTGACACTTCGATTTTTCATCTGGATTTAGACTTGGGAGCAAGGCCAGAAGTCATATGCAGATGAGTTTTGCTTTAGAGGAACCATGGCTCCAGATGGACGATGCTATGGGGGATCCACAGGTGATGAAGCGATACCTCTCTTAATGTGATAGAAGAAATCCATAAGGTATGACTTAAAGAGTTTGAAAATGGTGTGATTTTTCACCTGTCAGATCCTGTCTGGCTACACCTTAGGGCTGTTGGATTGGCCATGTCATTTGTAAAGGCTCTGTGTTATATGAAAGATTCCAGCTTTCAAATTAATTTACAACAGCATGTTCTATCCCACCAAGATTGCCACTTCAGAAATGGATCTCTTTCCTATTATGTTTTCTGTTGCGTATCAACAAAATATATTTGTTATTCTCCTCATCAAATTGCACTCATGTCTTCTGCTGTATCTAATTGTTTTGATTATGAAATACTGGAAGCTACTACAAATGTAACCGGCATGGTTTTAGGACCCAGGGGGGAGGCAGGATGGAATAAGAGGAGAGCAAGAGCTGACACTGGCGTTGTTGCGTTAGTGGGCATATCGCGAGAGCAGCAAGCTCTCGTTTGTACGGAAGTGCTTCAGGCAAGGTGGTGTACAATCTTATTCCCCGTATTCCTACTGTAATCAACTTGTGTGGGACGGTGCAGCTTGATAAGCGGTGCATGCAGTAAATCGCTGCAAGTTGAGAGCTTCTTCCCCAAGGGAGAGCGTTCGGGAGATATTTGAGTGGACAGTCGTTTCAGTACAGGGTCAGTGCATGAGGAAAATAACCCCCAGGACAGTCTCGGTGAAGGAGGTGGCCCCCCTCATTTGCCACTGCTTTTCCCACGATACGGGAGATAACTAGCTGTGCCAGTTATTCGCGCGTGGCTGGTCCGCGCGGGTTTATATTTGTGTAGTTTCTTTAAATTGTTATGCAACACGTGAATGCATAGCGAACACGGGGACTTGGAGGGGTAATCTTTTTATATTGGTAGTGTTGTATCAGCCCGCCTTTGACTGTGGGGTTAGTGGATGTCTTTTAATTTCGTAGTCTTTATTAAATTATAAGTGGCGCCCATGATAGTCTCTTTAAATTAATGGCTGTGCATTAGGCATTGGGCTGGCCCCACGGTTGGAGGTGTGGCTGGTGGGTACCTACATATGTAGCTTTTTTTTTAATTGTATCTGCCCTGGATTAGTGGTGCCTAAGGTGAGGGCCTAGTGATGGTGCATAGGCTTGCTCCACTATAGCTTTTTAAGTTATTGCTAGTATTTTAAACCTCCTAGAATTATTGTACTTATTGTAACCAGTGCGTGGCTGATACAGGGGCCGCTGTAGGGAAAGTCAGTTGTAGGTGGATTAGCAAAAAATTATTATTGTATACTGGGTTTAGTGTGGACATTCAGGCCCAAATTAACACGTGTGCAGTGAAATTGGAATCTGGATTGGGTTCCCATATATAATCACAGGAGAACAGTGGAGCTTTATGGTGGGTGTTTTGCTGCCCCTTGAATATAGTGTGTAGTGTGAAATGCCTTTTCTGTGACAGTGGGCCCTTTATGTTCTCACTTTGCCCAGCCCAAGGTAGAGTGTAACAGCTGGCTCCCCTGTATGGTGTCCGCGCACCGGTTGGCGGTTAGTACGAGCCCACCCTTAGTGCTTTTATATAATTTCTAGACTGCTACCTACAGTCCCAGGGTGGTTCTTTCTAGTTTTTCTGATTGTAATAAAATAAAGGAAATTTTTTTTTGATACCTCAGCCTCTTGTCCTGGTCATTCTGGACGCCTGCTTTTGGGGAACCCGGTTCTGGTAATTGTGAGGGCCTATATGCAAGGGTGGCGTAGTCTAGGTTATAGTGGGTTGTTTTATCTACCCCCCCATTATTAGCATATGCCACACAAATATAGTTCTTATAGCTAGCAGCAAAGTAGGTATACTTAATTTTGAATAAACAATTGTATATTGGATCAGTCAACCTTTGCCCTCACACAAGATTTCTAACATCCTCATATACACTTGCACACAGCCAATGTCTATTTTTCAGACTGCACATCAGTGCATACTGCAGTGCACATAAGTGCAGTGAGTGCTCTTTGGACGATTGCTGGTAAATTCCTACAGGTAAGTTATTAATTTGTAGCAGATCATATAAGAATAATAGTGCCATGTCGATTTTCACAAGACTATAAACATGACAAACTGAAATTGTAAACATTGCACTAAAAATGCACCAGTTTAATTTATTGTGCTTCTTGTGGTGGCAGCATTCAAATTAGGGTCCATAGCAATGATATGGTAATCAGGTTTGTTTGTGAGCTGCTGCTTTTGTACAAATAGACCACCGGGTGGCATTTGTAAACACATGTAACAAGGTCCTTATAATTTAGCTGAAAGAACAACCCGGCTAGCACTGTATAATCAGCCCGATTCTGCCAATCAGATAAATTTAATCAGCCCAAGTCCGGATGAATAACTGCCCTATATCGGCCAGACAGAATTGTACCAACATGGAACAGCACTAGGGCATGCTTTTTTAAAACATTTTTTCCCCATTTATTTTCTCCCCTGGTTTTATATATTATGCCGAGTGAAGTCATTGACTGCTAAATCATTGCTATACTTTCCAACCCACATTGACACAACTTAGACACGCAGGCACATTTTCAAATTAATCAGAGTTGTACTGTACAAATAGTAAGCCCAACATTATTTCAATTAAAAGATCCATGTGCAATAGGACAAGTAACAAGTAGTTACATAAAATTAATATAAACAGCAGGATCAGCTAACAAAAGCAAATCATTCAAGTTGAAAGAGAGGAGGACTTTAGGCAGATCCTAGAAAAACAAGACAGTTTGAAGGAACACTTCTCCAGTCTTTTTTTCCACACACAGAAGAAGGATCCACTTTAGACCTTTTCAGTGAGATCTGGGAGAAAGAAGAAGTCTCAGAGACTCCCAAAGAAAGGAGACCTTAGCAACTGCCAGAACTAGAGAGGCATACAGTTGCTGTCCATATTTAATAAGCTTTTTACAAGACTCCACCTGGATGGGATCAAGACTGCAGTAGACACCTGTTTAAGGGAGGACTGAGTGGGTTTTCTCACTGGAAGGTGCTGTTCATATCAGATCACAACCCTCTGAGTCATATTAGAACAATCTATGGAATGGCAATCAATGTCATAAACTTCAAAAAGCCATTTGACTCAGTTGGCAGAGCAGCTGCATGGCAGATATTGAGACACTGTGGCATTACAAATAAGATGTTCACATTACCTGCCATGTTATGTACAACTCACGCCTCTCAACACCATTTCCAGTAAATACTGGGATAAGGCAAGGATGTCTTTTCTCAACAACCATATTTGCACTGGTTATGGACTGAATTATAAGAACAACCATCAACATACCCAGAGGAACACAATGAACATTAAACTCCAAACTGGAGAACTTGGACTATGTGTAGCCAGTAGGAGCACTATTACTTTGTTTTTTTTGTGTCCCGTTTCCCCTGGCTGCTTCCTCGTTCGCTCCGTTGTCGGTGTCTGTGTCATGGGGCTTTAGGACCCAGCGGGAGTGTGGTTAGATTAGAGAGATCCTACCTAGGCCATAAAACGTCACATCCGTGCCTCACCTGGACAAGATGCCGAGCCTTTTGTTCACCTATGCTCACTTATATGTCAGCAAGCCGCAGTTTGAAGTACCATTCGTGCTTTAACTGTTGTGTGGGATTATTCACACACGAAGCAGCATCGCTGGTGGTGCGAGCCCAGCTGTAACAGAATACGGACAACAAGAAGGGTGTGGGTAGAGGGAACTTGACGCAAGGTAGGCTAATGTTGTCTCTCGTAAACGCCATGGGCCTGCCTACGCTGCATTTGTTTGCGGGCTTGTTTGATTCTTCGTGCATTTCATAAGTATAATGGGTCGCGGGGTTGCTGCTAATGTTGAATCTCCCGGTACAGCATTTAGGGACGGGTGGATCCTGGACGGTGGTTTGCTGCGGCTGTGGGCCTAGCCAGGGGTGTGACGACCAGAGGGGGGGGACACCACTGTTTTTCCCAATTAGAATTTTATTTGTTTCAGGTGTCTTGTGTGTCCTGTGAGCTCTGTTTGCTTGTGAATGCAGTGCGGGGTTGTGCATGGGAGCGTTATACGTTCTCATGTGCGAGTTGTGGTAGATAATATCAGGTGGGGTTAGCGCAATATTTATTTTCAATACTGTCAGTTTTTATGTGATATCAATTGGCTGTAACAGCTTACCCGGGATAGTGCAGTATTTGAGTGCAATATTTTATGACCATCCGGGCAAAGTGCAATCTTTGGTGTGCTTTAGCATTCCTCAACGGGCTTGTGCAATAAGTATCTCTGGGTAGGCCTAAGTGGGTGGGCATCTCAGCTTATTTTACTGAGTGTGGCGGAGTAGTGTGCTGTGTATTTCGCACATTTTGGAGTGAATTCTCCTCTGAAAGGGGCTTATGTATTTATTATTTCTTTCAGCTTTGCAGTGAAAAGTATCTTTGCTGTGTGGCATGTACTGGGTTCAGCCACCCCACGCGGACCTATTGGGCCGGGGGCTCATGTATTACCTGTTGCACAGCCTCTTCATTTCTTGTTATATGTCCTGCGAGTTTGCATGGGATTTGACTGATACTACATACTACTCCTATTTACTGACAGATTGATGATATTTATTACACTTATTTATTGAGAGACTGATGACATTTATTGTTCTTAGCTGGTGACAGAGTGAAAATATCTATACTCTTATTTTTTTTTTGTTATTTGTACATCAGCTGTATTAGACTTGTTACTCCCCTATGCAAACTGAGCTTACATAGTATCTTGAACATCTAATATTTATTGCCTGTTTGCACATTATCTGCATCAGACTCCTGTTGGATTCCTCTTTAAGCATTCTCTGTATCAGAACCTTGCTAAATGTTTTAGATGAATTGTGAGATTATATGGTAATGTGATGGCATGTAACAGTCCTCTTATTTATTGTTTGTACATTACCGTTATTAAACTGCTGCTAAATTGTTGCACACCCTTTTGTGTTAACGCTATATTCACTGTCAGTCCTATTGTTGGTTCTCCTGAATAATTTGGTGAAATAAAGAAGAGAACTTGTGATAACAACAGCTGTACCTTGTTCATTCTGATATCTTAGTGAACTTGCTGGGGAATTAATTCGGGTCCATTGCTGGAGGGGCCTCCCCCCTGCCCTTATAACTGGGAGTGGCGTAGCCACCAGTCTGCTACGATAGCGCAGGCCACATATGTAAATGACAAGGCATTTTTGTCACCTACACTGGATCATACACAAGCAAAAAAGAGATTTACTCAGTATTGTTGTGCAGTACACTGGGCTAGAAATAAATGGAAACAAAACCAAATACATGAGAATCAATACACCACAAGCAAGTCCAATAATAGCTGAATGAACAACCCACTGAGGACATACAACATTTCACATACCTGGGTAGCATAATTTCAAGAATTGGAGGGACAGACAAAGATATATAAACAAGAACAGGGCCTGCTACATATTTACCACCTTTAAGAAAACTTGGAGGAATAGGAATATCTCTCTAAAACCAAACTCAGCATTTTTGACTCCAACAGCATGGCAGTTGTAATATATGGAGCAGAAACTTAGAGACTGACTAAAAACCTCAGACAAAGCTGCAGGTCTTCATCAACTCATGTCTCAGTTGAATCCTATGTATTAAGTGGGTAAGCTACACTTTTTGTAGCCAAACAGGCCCTAGGCAGGACCCCACAGAGAAAAAGAAGAATAAGACTCACCCAGACTTGGTAGAGGTGCCTAAGCTCAGAGCTTAAGAACATCAAGGAACAAGATGATTGAGGTGCACATAGTAGCAAACTTCTTATTTGCATATGGTGTTACTCCACTGTGGCAAGACACGCGTAGCACTGATTCTGGGGAGGAAATGTGGCAAGTGGTTGTATTGTAGGGCACTAACCCGTGTAAAGGATCCGACTACACCACCCTGGGAGTTTGTAGTCGGAAATATTTACCTCAAATCAGTACCATTAACCCAAAAGGCACTCAGGTTCGTATACTAATAAGCGGGAGACGTGGTTCCATCCATTAATGATCTTTTATTAACAACAACAAGAAAAAAAATCAGCAATGATAAAAAAAAGAACCTTCAGTTACACCATCCACACAAATCACGAAGAACAAGGGTAGTACCGAGAGCTGAGGCTTACCAGTGGGGAGGCAGGCTAGCTAGGGGAAGGGAGGTATCCCAAGGAAGAGCCACCCCAAATCACACGTGCCCACACATCCACACACAATGGTGAAGGGTCAAAACTAACGATGTACAAGTGAAGACGGTACACAGGAAAGGGGGATACCACCACCAGAAGAAACCAGCCCCCCCCACTTTAGGCTCTCAGCTTCTGGAAAACAGAGAAAGAATACATACATTTAGTGGGGCAACACATCCAAAAAAACAAACGAAACCACCAACACACCTTAACTGCAGTTGACCAAATGCTGAAACAATAAGCACTGGTTATCAGCAGCTATAGAAAAGGCCTCCTGCCAGTGGTGCAATACAAAATGGAAAACAAAAAAACCAAATGAACTGGCATAGGCCAAAGGCTGAAACAATAACACTGGCTCTCAGCAGCTGTAATAAAATGGCCTCCTGCCAGTTAACTAACAAAAAAAAAAGAAATAACTACAAACACAGAAAACAAGGGAATTGCAGTGGGCCAAATGCTGAACCAATAACACTGGCCATCAGCAGCTGTAGTAAAATGGCCTCCTGCTAGTGATGAAATCAAATACAAGAAAAAAGAAAAGAAAATTACAAATTAGGAGCTAAATAAAAATAAACCCCACTCGCAATGCACCTTCACATACATGCAACTACGACAGACTAACAGAGGTAGGAGGCAACTAACACAGCAAAGGGGAGACACGTTCAAGCGAACATAATCCGACACACCAGCAGCTAAAAGCGAAGCCAGCTATAGAAGCTAGCTATGGGCAAAGCCAGCTATAGAAGCTAGCTGTAGGCAAAGCAGCAGCGTTCTTGCAGGGGGAGACACAGTAGCACTCGTAGTTCCCCAGACGAGTTGCTAAACACCAACCCAGGCCTATGGTCCCTGTGATACATGATAAAACATCAAGTTAAAAGCAAGGATGATTACAAAAAGATTAAAACTAGCGCCATAATAGGCTACATACCGATCAGGCGGCGTCTATCTGCTCAGGGAAGGGGTGTCAGTACTCCCGCCCACTAGCCGTTGTGTTTTTGTTTTTTCTGTCCATGTACATTTACATTTATTCATTTGGCAGAGGCTTTTATCCAAAGCGACGTACAAAAGTGCAAATAGTGAGCAAACAACAGGCACAAGAGCAAGATGTGTACAGGTCATACAATGCAAATAGTGCTGAAGCTGAGTACAAGGTCAGTGACGCGAGCCAACTAATCTGAACAAGGATTGCATCTCAAATACAATTACAGAAAAAATGGAGTACCGCTATACTACCTAGGTAAGTGAGCAACATCCATGTGCTTTTGTTTTTCTGTGTTCCAGCCCTGCCCCGCTCCCCGCCCGGTCCCGCCTGTTTCCCTCATTGCCTTCACCTGCCTGACTGCGCACCTGTTTCCCATTCCCGTTATCAGCCCTGCCCTATATCTTCCCTGTGCATCCCTGTTCTGTTGCCAGTTCATCCCGGTTGCTTTTTGCCCGTTTCCTCCCCGCTTTTGCTTCGTGCTGTATTTCACTGTTTTTTCCCGTTTTTTGACCTGCCTGTTTTTTGACCTGTTTTTTGCCTGCCGTTTCTGCCCTGTTTGCCTGTACCTCTGCCTGCCCGGTGTCTGACCCTGCCTGCTCCGTTACCCGTTTCCTGGATTTTGCCTTTCGGACTGCCTTTCTGGTTTTTGACCCCTGCCTGGTTTTTTGCGGATATGATTCCTGCCAGTCGGACTTGTGTATATATCTGCTGGCATTCGTTGGTCTGCGACTGAGTCCTTGCCCGAGCCCTGTCAAGGGGAGAGCCTATGGCGCTAACTCGGCTGCTAGCCACGGTTACCTATAACAAAACACTCATTTACGACATGCAACATAAGATTACATCGCAAGGAAAATAGGTGCACATACCAGCAATGACCCGCAAGAAGGTAGTTTCCAGGCGAGAGGATCCACCATAAGAGGATCCACAAAATCATAAGTAGCCAATGTAAACGACAGCAGAAAAGGATAAACAAAGGAAGCAGAGAAACGCGGATAAAGCTCCAATACCTGCGACCAAGGTGGAAATCAGGTAAGCAGAAAATGGGGCGTGCACTTGACGTCAGGCGTGGACCTGAACAGTTACCTTTCCTTATATAGGGTACCCACGTATAATGATTGGTTAGCAATTGCGGAATGGCTAAGAAAGCAGAGCAATGCACCTAAATAGACCGACAGGGATACCATCCATCCTGCTACAATCTACCCCTCCTTCTTGCATCGTCGACCCGACGATGGATCAGAAAGAACTAAGGTTATCAGAGCTAGCTCCAGGTCCTAAAAAGAGCAGAAACTGCATGAGACACAGGAGAGTTTGCAGCCCCTTGTGCCAATTCCCCCACAGGCCTTGGGAGATGGTGGACAGTGGAATGCTAGCCAGCAGTGGACTGTGTCGTCCTTCGTACCGCCACTTTGCTGGTATCCGAGTAACTAGTTGATGGGGCAGCCGAAGAGGCAGATGGTGGACCCCTCAAAGTAGGAGGAACCACTGAAGGGCCTGGCACAGTGGGGACAGACTCAGATTGTGGAGGCAGCAACCGAGGGGTGGTCTGAGTCACCGCAACTGGCCTGGCAGATGGCAAAGTACAAGTTACCTGAGGAGCTTTATGCCTCAGGACCAACAAGTCACCATCACATGACAACTCATCCTCCGAAGGTGGCGAGTCAATGGAGGGTGGACTACTGGTGGAGGCACAACGAGGGGAATTTACTTAAACCACGGCCTTCAAAAGGGTACGATGGACTTGCCTGGCCTTGGTCCGATTGTCCATAGGTGCAATGTTGTAGACTGATCCACCCTCTTTAGGCGCTTTTAAGACCCGATATACCACAGAGCTCCACAGGTCTTGGATTTTATGACGCCCTCTTGCACTGAAATCGCGCAGAAATACCAACTGACCCTCCCTCAGTGGTGCGTCGTGAACATGCCGGTCATGGTTCTTCTTCCGGCGTTCCACAGCAGTCTTCAACCGCTCCCTGGCCCCTTCAAAGGCCATCTGTAGTCTGGCCTGGTGCTCCTGAATCCATTCATGAACGTCTCCACCAACAGGATCCTGAACTCTGCCCAACAAGAAATCAACCTGGGTTCCTGGCCAAACATAAGAAAAAAAGGAGACTCACCTGTTGCCTGAAGGGGAGTGGTGTTATAGCAATAGAGTACCTGAGGTAGGCAGGAAGTCCAGTCTCTCTTCCAGGACACAGGCAGAGTGCGCAACAAGTTGTGAAGGGTCCTATTAAAACGTTCACATTGGCCATTGCCGGCCGGATGGTACGGGGTTGTGCAAGATTTCTCAATCCCATAAAGGCCACAAAGCTGCTGGATAAGAGAACTCTCAAAGTTGCGGCCCTGGTCCGAGTGTATACAGGCAGGGACACCGAACTTGGAAAACCATTCTGCAACCAAAACCTGAGCCACAGTAGAGGCGCGTTGATCACGGGTGGGAACAGCCAGTGTGTACTTACTGAAAACATCAGTCATAACAAGAACATTTTCCAGCCCATTCTGGGCAGGTTCCAATATGGTGTAATCGATGGCCAGAATTTCATTAGGCCGTGAAGCCAACAGATGTCCCATAAAACTACAAGCACCTGGATTGGTATCCTTGGCAATTTGGCACCTCTCACATGCCTGACACCAATGCGCCACCTCAGAAGAGATACCTGGCCAGTAACACCGCTGCCGCAGTAGCTCTAATGTTCTCTCCACGCCTTGATGGCCATGCTCCTGGTGGACCTGGGTCAGCACCTCTTTCTTTAAGGCACCAGGCAACAGCAGCTGGAACACTGGCTCAGCACCATCAGGGCGGAAAATCTGGCGATACAGGACTCGACTCTTCTCAACCAGGCGGTCCCATTGGCGGAGTAACGCCAATGGGGACGAGATACCCGTTTCCGATCCTCATAGTTGGAACGCTCCTTCCGTCTCCAAAACACCAAGACTTCATGGATAACTGGATCAGCCTGCTGGAGAGCGTAAACATCGGAAGGTGTATGACCGGGCAAAACTGTGACGGCAGCTTGGGTTATCTCAGCCTTTTCCAACTGCAAGGCTTGCTGTAGGGGTTTGGGAAGGGAAGTGCCAGGGACCATAGCTTCCACCTCCTGTAGGCCTGGGGGATGCTGACGGGAGAGAGCATCCGCATTCTTATTGCTCCTCCCTGACCGGTGTTTTATCTCAAAGTCAAAGGACGCGAGCTGGGCTGCCCACCGTTGCTCAGTGGCACCAAGCTTAGCAGAGAACAAGTGACTAAGTGGGTTGTTGTCAGTATAGACAACACACTTGTGGCCCAGCAGGTACTCCCTGAATTTTTCCATCATGGCCCACTTGAGCACCAAGAACTCCAATGCTCCTGAGAGAGCACCGCCCCTAGGCCACCATGACTCACATCCACCTCTAAAATAAAGGGTAGGGAGAAGTCAGCATAGGCGAGCACTGGTGCTGTAGTAAGCTTGGTCTTCAGGGCCTCGAAACTTCTATGGCATTCCTCAGTCCAGGCCCCAATGACAGCCCTCTCTGCCCTCTTCTTAGACCTTGTGCCTCCCAGCTCTGCCACCAGCCTATGTAGAGGGGCTGCCAACTTGGCAAAACCCTCAACAAAATGACGATAATAGCTGGCGAACCCCAGAAAATACCGCAGCTCGGAGATCGTAGTGGGAGGCTGCCAGTTAGCTACCACTTCTATCTTACCTGGATCCGTGGAGACACCCTTGTCAGATATCACATGGCCTAGGTACCGCACCTCCTGCTGGAAAAATGCACATTTTGTGAGCTTCACCTTCAAACCCTCCTGTTGAAGCCGACCCAGCACCACATCCAGCCTCTCCAGATGTTGTTCCACTGTGGAAGAAAAAACCACAATATCATCGAGGTAGAGAAGCAATGATTGGCATTGTTGGTCACCAAATATCCGTTGCATTAATCGCTGGAAGGTGCTGGGGGCGTTACAGAGCCCAAAGGGCATCCGGTTCCACTCAAACAAGCCAAACGGGGTGCAGAACGCAGTTTTGGGCCTGTCTTCCTCAGTGACTGGGACCTGGTTATACCCACTGGCCAGGTCCAGGGTGGAAAACCAGCGAGCACCCGCCAGTGCATCCAGGGATTCATCAATACGGGGTAGCGGAAACGCATCCTTCCTTGTCTTACTGTTTAGTTGCCGGTAGTCGACGCACATGTGCAGACTGCCGTCTTTCTTTTTGACTAGAACAATGGGGGAGGCATAGGGGCTGCTACTCTCTCTGATCACCTGTGCCCCTAGCAATAGATTGATATGCTCTTTTACCACCTCATACTCAGATGGGGGTATACGCCTATAGCGTTGCCTGATGGGGACATCGTCCAAAAGTGGGATATCATGGGCTATCAGGTTAGTGCAACCCAGGTCCCCATCATGGGCAGAGAAAACTGAAGTGTACTTCCTAAAAAGGGACCTCACCTGGCCCTGTTCTTCAGCGGGCAGTGGGGACAGATCCATGGCCTCCATCTGGTCCTGCACAGCAGAGGAAACTGATTGAGACGCCACTGTAGCTACACAAGATGGCACTGCAGTGACTCCTGCTGGCAGGCTGACAACATGAACAGTATCCAATGTACCTACAATGGTGCGGGGATACAGCAACACATCAGTGGAACCTACATTAACAATAGGTATGTGGGCTGTGCCTCGTATCACCTGAACTAACGCGGGGGAAGCCAGTAGTCCAGCGGGTAATCCAGAGTCTAAAGGTTCAAACAACACAGTGGTACCTGAATACTGCTCAGAGAATGTAGCCGCTACCAGCTTCATCACACCGCCTGGGATACGACAAGCCTTCCCACCCCGAACGTTTACCTTACCTGAAGTATCACTAGGGACCTGCATACTATAACTATGACACTGTTGCAAGGCCTGCACAACAGACTCTGGGGCCTCAGATACTGTGGGCAAATCGAACAACGCCAAGCCATGCTGTCCAAAGAGCTCTTGGTAGCATTTATCGATCACATTCATCCCCAGAACACCAAGGACCTGAGAGGACAAACCACCCGGGGGATCCTTAACCACCAGCACCCCACACTGGGGCATCAACTTACCACAGAGCTCAACATCTAACTCTATGTAGCCAATATAGGGGATGGCCAACCCATTGGCCGCTCTAAGCTGCAACCAGTGACAGGATTGGAGGCGCTCTTGACCCCACGGCTCAAAGTGCTGGAGGAAGAAGCTCTCTGTAACCGTAGACACCATGGACCCAGTATCTATTAAGCAAGGCACCTTAATTCCACCAAAGACCACATCTAGATGTGGACAAGACAACATCAGCTTAGAAGTACCCCCTAAACCCCTTGAAACAACCCCTGAGCCAGTGGATGCCCCACCAGAACTGTGGCTCTGCAATCCGGTGGGCACTAGTTTTCCGGAGCCAGAACTGAATGAGGCTGCCTACCAGAGGGTGGGGGAGCATGCAAGGAAGGCTGGGAGCGAGGAGGAACACGTACCCCATCGCACTCCCTAGCAAAATGACCAGGCTGCTGACAGCGTCTACATATTATGGGGCCATTACAAGGTGAACGACTACGCTGGTGAGAACTTTGCAAAAGAGCAATGCTTTGCGTAAGCTGATGTAACTGCTCTTGCTGACGTTTCAACAGTTCCCTCATCTCATTTATCTCAGACACCTGGGGTGAATTAACCACACTCAGAGGACCACCCTGGACCCCATATTGAATACCGAATGCTGAAGGAACAGAGTGACTTCGACCCCTCACACCGCCTGGCAAGCCCTCATGTTCCCACCTAATCGCTTCCCCCCTGACTTCAAGTAAAGTAGCAGTAGGCTGCCTACGCACCATCTGTTTTAGTTCGCGACGGAGAGCGCTGTCAAGGACATGCTCCACAAACTGGTCCCTCAGCAAATCTTCGGCATTTGGCATATCATTGGGCGCACGCTGTTTCACTTTCTCCATAAGGCTCATTAACGCAAGGGAGAACTCTTGCAGAGTCTCCCCTTCTTGTTGCCTTCTGGAGAAAAAGGCCTCCTGCAAGGCTACATAGGACTCAACACCCATACAGCTCCTGCAACACAGCAATTATCCTGGCTGGGTCCCCCCGTTCTGCACTAGGGCGATATTTTATCTCATCACGGGCTTCCCCTTCTAAATGATCAAACAGAAAAAATGCTTGGTCAGAAATAGATAAATGCCGCGCCCTCATACAAGCTTCTACCTCCTCAATCCACTCATTCAAACCTATACCAGATCTTCCTTGAAACATGGGGCATTTCCTATCCCGAGGCACAAAAACCAGTCTCTCTGTTACAGGGACAGTAACAGTGGAAGGGGCGGTAGGTGGCGCAAACAAAGTAGAGGAGTACTAGGACCAGGTATGGCAAAAGCCCGTTCCTGGCGAAGCCTCTCATTATCTGCTTTTAACTGTGCAACTAGATCCCTCAGTTCTTGCAATTCCTCCTCCATAACTACAACCTGATCAATGAAGGGAAACTACAGCTGAGGTGAGGTAACACAGGACAAATGAGCAGCGGGTGGAGTCTTTTATGAATGGCATCTGCAGATGAAAAATAACAGTATTTTATAATTCCATCATAATTTTGTATTCATTTATCAGAGTGAGTCTATTATGCATTTAAGACAGCCCATAGTCCCTGAGCCTCAAAAATAAATAACAGTGTAATCATCAAGAAGGAAAACAGTTCCAATCACACTAAGAGGGAAATGTTAAATTCATTAGTAGGTCTACCAGTAATTTGCATAATGAGCCTTTTTATTTATCAGTTCTGTTGAAGAGTCATTAGTTGGAGCAGTGAGTCCTTCATCTCATCTGCCTCATGCGAACAAATGGTTACACATGAAAATGCTGGAATCCCGCTTCTGGCTCCGAGACACCAGCGTCACTTTCAACAGCATTCTGGAATGCATAGTCGTAACAGATATATTTGCCAGTGTCTAGTGGAAGGCTATCATCTATATTTAATCAAAGTTCAACACTGGGAGTTAGAGTGAGTCTTACCAAAGCTGCTTGTGCTGTACTCACATGAGCCTTCTATCACCATTTTAATGATAATCACAATCTGCTAACCTGATTGTGATAATAAACCATGATGGGTGAATTCAGTAACCAAAGTGCAAGAAATTACCATGAAATAGCATAACGTATAGTAAATATCATTGTAATTAAATTACAGATAGAAGATGGATGAAGTATAAATTCCTTTTGGTACAAGTAATTTTGCCACAAACCAGGCAGAACTTTTTAAGGTTAGAAAATGAGAAACTAACATAAAATAGAACAGGAAAAGTGAAAAAGGTCATTATGAGTTTGATGTTCAATTAAAGAAAAAAGAACAATTCTTAAAACTTACACTTTTTACACCACATAGAATATATAGCAGCAAAGCCCAGTCTGACATTCTAGCCCACAACCCAGGTGTTCACGGTCCAGTGCCCTAGATGGTATACCATATTGCTGCCTGTCTGTGAGAGATATGAGAGGAAATGTTCAGGGAACTTCACTTAAAGGCTTTTGCATTAATGGCAGTGCATTTCTCAGAATAGGTTATTGTGTGTTACAGTGGGTGAAAGGAAGGAGTCACAACAGACCTCTACAGAGCTTTTTTAGGCAAGGGGCTTACGCAGGCTGCCCATAAGAAATGACAAATGTGAGGACTATTAAGTCCACGAAGCGTCCATCCAGGCAATGCTTATGAAGCTGGGGAAAACATCTATTTGGATAATGAGATATTGCCTGCTTGTGTGAGTTATTTTGTATTAATTGCATGCAGGAACAACAAAGACTGCAGAACTCTCAGTTATGTTTTATTAGAGTGACTACAGAGGAGAGGTGGAATTGAATAAAATCTCTCTCATACAAAAAAAAAAAAAAAACTGGAAGGTAAAAGGAATGGTGAAAGGGAGGAAGGGGAAAGAGAGATTCAGCAGTATTTCACAGACTACTGTATCTTTGCGCATTCTTTTGTGTGACAAAGTCTGAGTAGCTAAATATCATTAATGTTTATTGCTCCACAAAAATGCTTGCAGCCCACAAAAATTACAGATTACTAATGCTAAGTACTTTCTCTTTGTAAGTCTGTAGAAGGACAGAAAAAAATTAAACCAAGTTCCATTAAATAATTTGAAGGTTGAAATTCAACAATACCTCTGCCCAAACAAGACACACATTGTTCCAAGCATGAAGTATAAATACAATTACTTCAAAAGTATGGATTAATTTGTTATTAAGCATTCAGAGGTGTGTGATGGAGTGGAGTGAAGGTCTGGTGAAATTATGTGGAAGTCAACAACACTAATGAAAGATCTTACATAAAATGTTTAATGGTGTATATGCTTACTTCTCAGAATGAGAGCATTGATATCAAATGAGAGTGCATCCTGAAAGAGCTGCACATCTACCTGAATGAGGATCCACAGATGCTGTCAAGGGAGTATTTTAGGAAGCATTAAGTTCCCTTGTTTTCTACCAAAAGACAAACACATTACATTTTAATCTGAAGAGGTGTTTTCTTCTACTGATGCTACTAATACTTTGATTGGATAAAAAACATAACCAGTTACTCTCTGATGAGACCAGAAAACTCAAAGCAATTTGAGTATGCCATATGTTTTTATTATTTTTTTATTATTCTAACTTGCACAGACAGATGTTTTTTTTTTTTTTTTTTTGTTGCATACAGGTCAGTGTTTGCATTTGAGGGTTTGTGTCATTCTGAGTTAACATTTTGTTCCTATTTGCAAAGTACTTATTTTAGGTACACACAAGTTGCTTGGCCTTGGTGGTATGTCTCAAGACAGCGCTAAAGCTTTTGCCCTGTTTTATCATAGTAGGCTAATTTTCAGTTGCCCTGAGAGCAACCTACTGACACATATGTTTTGTTCTGTACATCCTGAATATTTGTTTTTGTATATCCTTTCAAAGAACATCTGTCAGGAGTTTATCCTCACAGCGGTAATTGATCGCGCTGTACTCCCTGGGAGAGCGAGGGAGCTTGGGCATGTAGCAGGGTTAATTCTATTATTGAATTATGGGTTTTTTGACAGGGTTTGCTGCCTGGTGTGTACTCCGCACCTGATGCCTATCTGGTTAAGGGGATGCCAGGGCTATTTAGGCAGGTGAGTGGGAGCAGCACAACAGAGATGCTGACGGAGGCGGAGTACACAGGGTTTTAGAGTGGGAATGATGATTTGATTTATTTTTCGTTACATGTGCCAGCACAGCGGGCTTTGAGTTGGTTATTTTCGGTTTGTTTTGTTTTTTTGCTTTTGGTTTGAGCTCTGGGAGTTGTGACCCGGGGTTGATTTTAAAGTTGTTTAATTAGTTAATTTCTTTTTTCTTTTTTTTCTTTTGGTGTGCGTAGACGAGAGGTTGTTGGTGTGTATTTTAGGTGGTTCCACGAAAAGCAGCAACCAGAAGAGCTTAAACGGCGAGTCCCTGAGGGAGGAGGGAAGCAACTAATGGTTTCAGGATGCAGCCGAACCGAGGACAGCCCCCATCCTGTGAAAGTGTGTGCCAGGGAGGTGGATCCCCCGGTTGTGAGGGAGGTGACACCGCGAACCGGCAGCTGTGCATGTGAGTCCCTGGCATGGGGTGGAAAGGAAAGAGGGCTGACTGGCCACCAAACTGTGTCTCCCCTCAGCGTAATCCCGCGGAGCCGACATAAGCTGCTAAAATGAATGAAATGAGTAAAATAAAGAGCGTGTTGTTCCTACTTACCTTGTCCTGGTGTCCTTGTGGCAGGCAGATCCCTAGGAGGAAACGAACTGGTTGGGGCGGGGTTGGGCATTCTGTCCACTCCTGACACATCCTTAATTTGAGAATGCCAATGTCTTTTTATAGCATGCTTAAAATGGGTGGGACAGTTTGTACCATTCACATTCATAGTATTCTAATTTTCAGCCAATCTCTGTATGGCCTTGAAAGCGTATCCTTTATCTGAGTATGCCATTTTTACAGAAAAGTGTTTTTGTAGTGTGCTTAAATGGGGTGGGACAGTTTGTTACATACAAGTCAGTGTTTGTATTGCATTTTGAGTCAACATTTTACTCTTCTTTCCAAAGTATTTATTTTAGAGAATATATTGCTTAATCCTGTTCCAAAGTTTGTACTCTTCATGTTCATGGAATGCTAATTTTCAGTTAAGCATTCCACGCTGCTGACAGGCCAATCTTTGAATGGCATTTGAAAAGGCTTTGATTATGTGTGTGTTTACAAATGTTCTTTAATAGTCTGGGGCAATACTTTTGTTGAGATTTGCCATGTGTATTGATTCTTAATACAGATCAGTATTGTCAAACATGATGTCTTTTTTCCAGTTTATACACATGGAGGCAGGTATGCACACATCCTTACACGCAAAAATCTATGTAATAATTGTTAATCTTCAGTACAATGTATTGCAGTAGACTGACTTTGTCAAGTTAGATAAACGTAAGTGAATTAGACTCACTCACAGTAATATTATATATTATTTTGTGTTTGGGAATAAAACAATGACTCAAGACACATTGTTTAATCGACATTTCATAATGAATTTATGTTCATGCAGCATGAGCAAAATAAATTGGTTCAAAAATTATTTCAAGTTGGCAAAACAATTTAATTGTGAGGAAATTATTTTTTTCCCATAATTTAATTAAGTTCATTGAAAGGTTTTATTTTTTGTGTGAAGAATCTTACATATTTGTTGTACAGCAACATCAGGCCTAAACTGCCAGTGACTGAAAAGCTTGTATTCCTTCAGTTTAAGTTCCTTAAGCTCTCAGAGTTTTTGTATGGGCAATTAACTCTTTGCTGATTTTGGAAATGCTGACGCAAATTGAAAAAAAAAAAAGGATTTTCTGTAGAGCTCTTCAAATTTGCATAGAGGACAGTGAAACATCACAAGGGCTTCTTCAACCCCACTTAAAACTCCAAAATGTACTTGATGGAAGTGACATTTTGTCAAATGCACCTTAAGAATATTAAATGACTTAAAAGAACAGACAGTCTGTGCAGAGGCATGGGACCAGTGCAGTTCTTGAGTAGCCTCCATTTTTTAAACGGTAATGCTTAAATAGTTGATCTCTCTCCTACGGCTAGGCGGTATATTGTCTTTTTAAGGTGTATCGATATATTTTCAAATGAGATATAGGATGAGACAATACCGTTTATATAGATATAGTTTGATGTTGCATTACATAAACCATTTCTTCTGAAAAGTAGTGCAAGTGCAAGTGTTTGCATCTCTCCTCTCTCACACTCTCTGTGCAACCCCGCCCCCACTCTCCCTCTGCGTCTGTGCGCAAACCCAGTGTTCTGTCGATTTGCTCTGCCTTATTGAAACGCCCTACCATAGCATATTTTGATTGTCATATCTATCGATCTTTGCTACCCTATTAGGAAATACTACAGCAAGTAGGTTGTGCTACCTTGGAAGCCAAAAAAGGTCAGTAATTCTTTTTTACCTCTTCAGAAAATGGTTCTAAGATAATTACATTATTGTTTTCATTAATTCATCCAACAGCAATTTCGAAAATACCGTCAAGTAAATTTTAATAATAGGCATAGCCTACTTACAATTCATCACATAAACTGTATGTATTTTGACAGTGTAGTTTACGTGCTGACATGTAAATTTGTAGTTTAGTTTGTCCATGAACACACTCTAATCAATACCAACGTAAAAGTAAGTAGCATATTTTGATATTCTAAACCTTATCAGAAAAGACTACCAGGATATAACCATAGAATGTTCTGATAGTCTGAATTACCGTATCAGAAAGTGCTACCAAATAGTGATGTGTCAGTCGCGAATGAATCGGCTCTATAAGCCGGCTCCTTTACATGAATGATGGGAGCCAGCTCTTGTCTGAGAGCCGATTTCTTTTTTTTTAAATTAATATAAGACAGAATAATAGGATGATCTTTTCGCCACACTGCTCAGCCATGGG
The DNA here is from genome assembly GCA_019176425.1 of Megalops atlanticus. Lineage (NCBI taxonomy): Eukaryota > Metazoa > Chordata > Actinopteri > Elopiformes > Megalopidae > Megalops > Megalops atlanticus. The sequence continues at coordinate 20,586,353 of CM032881.1, forward strand.
CACTCCATGCACTGACAATGTTGTGTTGATGTGCGTGCTGTGTGACGTGTGATGACAGACAAGGATCATACCATCAGGTTAAGGGGGCAGGGGGCGGGGGCTGACAGTCTACAGAGCACAGAGCCGAGACGAGAGCGCGAACAGCAGAAAACAAGATGAGTGGCAGTCTCAAACGAAGTAGCATTTGGATGTATTTTAATAACACAGACAACACAAAGGCAGAATGTAGAATTTGTAAGATAAAACTATCATATCGAGCAGGGTCTACTAACAACCTTCACAGGCATATGAGAACTGTACATCCAACAGTGCATCTTGAAGAAAAAAGCAAGCTAGTGTGACCGGTAGCATAGCTTACCATGACGCGTCTGTAGGCTGACATGCAGAGACATAGCAGTGTTCGCCTTTGTGATTGCTTGGCTAATGACGTAGCTTCTATATAAGGCGAACACTTGTAGTCCCACCGGTATGCTCTTGACTTTGTGGCCACTCTGAGCTTAAAGGTAGGTTTAGATACTCGTTGTGCCTATACATAGCAGTGTTTGTAAGAGTTTTTTTTTTAATTGCTTGTATTTTTACCGGCAGTCCCACTTTCATGAACGCACCATCCTGATCAGAACAATTACTCGTTCCGAGTTACATCTACAGGTGCGTGACTATTCAGCGTTCACTAAATGTTTGTCTCATCCACTATGGTTAAATGTCACCTTATCTGGTTTGTTAACAGGTATCTGTAGCCAGCACACGACTTTCTGTCCTGACGTGGCGCTGGCTGAGGTATCACTCTCTTCAGCTGCAGAGGTAAACCAGGTTAGGCAGTGGTAGGATTGCCTTATGGCATCCACGTGCGGATGAGAATATCGAGTGAATTCTTTGTCATTTTTCTTAGGGCTGCCTGACGCTAGCTGCTGTTTTGCCCACCAAAAAAAAAAAAAGTTGTTTTCATTTTCTTTCGTAGCGAATCCGATTACTCAAAACTGAAGGAAAAGAGACATCGGTTTCTATATAGTTGGGTCTGTACAGATAAACTAACTGGTATTTTTTTAGAATTTGTTTGTGGACTGTATTTTATTGTAACTTTGTATTCTGGGTTCCTGGTGCTGGTGGGTTAGACTATCGTTCTGGTGGGGGTTAGTCTACTGGTCACTCTGCATGCGTGATAAAGTTTAACTGCACTGGGTCACATGTTTGCCACTGGTTTGTGTTTCAGAGAGGCACTGCACTAGAGGTGAGTAATTCAGCACTTGTGTGGATCCCGTAGTAAGTATACCTCCCCCCAGCCGGTTGATAGCCCACTGCTTGGAACAGCGATTCAGTACATCAGGGTTCTGAATACTTTTTAGTAAAGCATTCTGGAAGTGGGTGGGTATTGTAAGTACCATGTTTTAAATATTTCCACTTTTGGTGTCTGTAATAAAATTAGGAGATTTCTTCTTTGTAAAATAAAATAGTTTCATTTCTCATATTGTGCTGTCAGATTAATTAGGCAGTTGTCTGCCTTCCTGCATTCCATTCCCCCCCACAGTCACTTCCAGGACTTAATATTTCTAATAAAATTGCATTCTGTTACATGGAAACAAGTCTCTGTTTCTTTTCAATATAAAGAACCAAGGGGTCCCTTGTTTGTAATAAAGGTGTTGGACAAGTTGCTTGGTTTATTGACATATACTTCCTTGGGTGAGATTCCCAGGGTGGCGTAGTCTGGCTAATATTCTTGATTGCCTTACTGTTACGCTAGTGTGCCTGCTACTGAACATGGAAAAGCCAGTGCGTCTACTGGAACTGTTGCTGCTGCAGTGTCTACAGCCATCCCTCAGGCATCACGTACACCACAGCCTATTGCAACCCAGAGCTCTATAAGCCAATTTATGCCAAAGGTCATGACTCCAGCAAGACAGAACACAGTCGATGAGGAATTGGCTAAAATGATTGCAAGTGATTTCCAACCATTCTCAGTTGTGGAGGCCAAGGGATTTAGAAGCTACACCCATGCTCTCAATCCATTGTATGTTCTTCCAAGCAGGAAAACACTCTCCCAAATAACCATTCCAAGACTGTATGACAGAGAACGTGCTTCACTGCAAAAAGGGTTAAAAAGGCTACAGCAGTTTGCCTGACAACTGACTGCTGGACATCCGGAGCCACCACTTCCTTCCTGTCTGTTACATGTCACTTCATTGAAAATTATAAAATGGTGTCCTGTCTTCTGGACTGTTTTGAGTTTAGTGACACACACACTTCAGAGAATTTGGCAGAGGAACTGCTAAGAGTGGTAAAAGAGTGGCAAGTAGAAAACAAAGTTGTCTGCTGTGTTAGTGACAATGCAGCTAACAAACCAAAGATTTAAAATCTGGAGTCCAAGGATGCAATCATCTCTACTCTGGCCATTATCAATGCACCTGTTGATGCTCTGAGCCAAGAAGAATGGGAGGTAGTGTGAGAGACATGCACTGTTCTGGAACCCTTTTAGCAGGTCACTGTGGAGATCAGTGCAGACAGGTATAGTGGACAATTGTTGTTACATAATTTTTTACATAATTGCATATTAGAGGTTCATATTAGAGGTGAATGGCAGTAATAATAGACAAGAAAAAACTGAACAAAGTCCATATACGACATAATAAAACAGCATAATTTTCTGAGTTACCGTTTTCTCTTTTTTCACCTACGTGACAGCCTCCAAAATGCTACTCCTGTGCAAGGGTCTGCAGAGAATAACAGCCCACCACCAGACAGAAGGAACAGTAACCACAGGGAAAGTGACAGAGTTGGTGACTGCTCTCTGTGCATCTATGGAAAGAAAGTTCCATAGAATGGAATACAATACTGTAGTCTCAGAAACCACCATACTGGACCCAAGGTTCAAAAAACTTCAGAGTAACAGCAGCAGCAGCAAGATGCAGCCAGATGAAGCCCCAGCAGCCAGCCAGCTCCACCACCAGGAGGCCAAGAGGGAGAAGTGGGAGCAGGGGCACTAGAAGTGGAGCCACCAACGTTTTGGAGGCTCTTTGATGAAAGAGCAACAGGAGACACTTTGAGAAGGAATCCCTCAGCAGATGCTATACTGGAAGTAAGATCCTATTTTGACGAGCCCCTTATCCCAAGAGCCGCAGACCTGCTGAGCTGGTGGGAGGCCAAGGCTTCAGTCTACCCATGGTTTGTCAAGGTGATGGGAGGGAGACTGTGCATTGTAGCGACATCAGTCCCTTCAGAGACAATCTTCTCCAAAACAGGGCAGATAATAACAGAGAGAAGAAACGCTCTAAGCTGAGGCATTTAGTCTTTCTAAATGCCAATCTGGCCTAAAGACAATCTTAAAATATTTCAGTTTTGAGTGTGATTTGTTTGGAATGCTTTGTGCTTTGGATAGTTTATTATTTATTTTATTATTTTATTTGATATGGACATCATAGTAGCATTAGAATTGTAATATACATTTAATGTACAAGGACCAGATGCACTGTGTTTAGTGTTTATAGCGAAACGCTAATTTACAATGTTCAATATAAACATTCAATACACATGTGTAATTGTGTTTGATGTTTTTACATTAATGTTTTTATACCAAACATAATGTAAAATAATGGTATACTGTAAATTATAAGGTTTAGTATAATTGCATTGAATAATTTAAGTGATATACGTACACACATACCAATCATAGGTCAAAACAATGCTAAATTTTGCTGAATTATAAAAGCCAGAAGTGGTACTAAATGAAGAGCCGTTTGGGAGCCGAAAGAGCCGGCTCTTATTGCTTGAGCTGAGCCAAATGATCCAGCTCACTAAAAAGAGCTGAAATTCCCATCACTACTACCAACATAAACCTACAGGTAGCGTATTTCGATAGTCTGAAATACCTTATCAGAAAGTGCAACCAACATAAACCTACAGGTAGCGTATTTCGATAGTGTGAAATACCTTATCAGAAAATGCTACCAACATAAATCTATTTTTATTTAATATAGGCTATTTACATATTGATATATTGGGCAGCTGTATATTTTCAAACAGGGTAGGCCTGTTGTTATTTTTGTTCTGTTTACATTTTTATTGTTATTGTCAGGACTGCAGCTTCTTAGCTGGGTTTTGTTTTTGTTTTCCTTGTCCATGTGCTTTTGTTTTTCCCTGTGTTCCAGCCCTGCCCTGTTCTCCGCCCTGTCTCCGCCCACCTTGTTACCTGGCCGTCCCCACCTGCCTGCCTGCTCACCTGCATCCCATCTCCTCATCAGCCTCGCCCTATTTATTCCCTGCTTGTTTCTTGTCTCGTTGCCAGTTCGTCTCAGTTTTCTGTTTTGTACCAGCGTTTTCTCCAGTTTGTATTCTGCCTGCCTGTTTTGTTCCTGCCTGTTTTGTCCCGACTTCGATTTTTGGATTTCGCTTTTGTGCCTTTGCTGTGTTATCCTGGTTTTCGACTCTGCCTACTGGATTTTCCTTCTTTCGGTAATAAACATTGTTTGCCATCCTCCGCTGTCTGTGCCTGAGTCCCTGCCTGAGCCCCCCCGGCCTGACAGTTATTTGCACAGCTGTGTGTTTTGTTAAGCAGGAGAGGAAAACCTGTAATTGTACTCTATTTTAATCAGTCTGTTATTGTTGTTGAAAACAACTGAATGAGCATTCTCAGAGATAGGCCTATTTTTATTTAATATAGGCTATTTATTTTATATAATTTTTCATTTACATGTTTTGCAGCTGTATATTTTCAAACAGGGAAAGAAACCCTGTCTTTGCATTTTATTTTGATCAGTCTGTTTTAATAAAAGTGCTTCTGACATCTCACATGTGGCTTTGACTTACAACTGTACATTTAGCCCACTTCGCAGAAAATGCCCACATATATATATTGTGTATCGCCATTCACCCTAAAAATACTGAGATATGATTTTTGGTCCATATCGCCCAGTCCTACTCTGTCCTCAGAGAAGAGTAAACAAAACCTCTACTTCCACTGCATGCCAGATTCACCATGCAAAGCTCACCAACTTCAAAAAGCAACAACTAAAAGCAATTAAACAACAAAGACTTTAAAGAGGTGAAATAAATGAACACATACATGACATGACCTTAAAATTATCTCATTTTAATAGCTAAAATTGGGCTTTAGCTTACGCATGCTGATGATCTGGAATTGTCTTTGCTTTCTGCTCTGTTTCCTTAAAGAACCCTATCTCTCATTTAATTTCATTGTTACCAAAATCAGATTCATAAGTAACCTTGAGCTGACACAGTGAGGCCAACATACACTCAGTGACCACTTTATTAGGTACACCTGTACACCTGCTCATTGATGCAAATATCTAATCAGCCAATCATCTGGCAGCAACTCAATGCATAAAATCATGAAGACATAGTCAAGAGGTTCAGCTGCTGTTCAGACCAAACATCAGAATGGGTAGGAAATCTGATTTATGTGACTTTTCCCGTGGGATGATTGTTGGTGCCAGACGGGGTGGTTTGAGTATCTCAGAAACTGCTGATCTCCTGTCCTGGGATTTTCACACACAACAGTCTCTGGAGTGTACAGAGAATGGTGCGAAAAGCAAAAAACATCCAGCGAGCGGCAGTTCTGTGGGCAAAAAGGCCTTGTTAATGACAGAGGTCAGAGGAGAATGGCCAGACTGGTCCAAGCTGACAGGGAAGTGACAGTAACCCAAATAACCCATCTGTTACAACAGTACTATGCAGAAAAGCATTTCTGAACATGCAACATGTCAAGCATTGAGGTGAGTGGGCTACAGCAGCAGAAGACCCCTCCGGGTACCACACCTGTCAGCTAAGAACAGGAAACTGAGGCTACAGTGGGCACAGGCTCACCAAAACTGGACGGTAGACAATTGGAAAAACATTGCCTGGCCTGACGAATCTCGATTTCTGCTGCGACGTGCAGATGGTAGGATCAGAATTTGGCATAAACAACATGAATCCATGGATCCATCCTGCCTTGTGTCAATGGTTCAGGCTGGAGGTGGTGGTGTAATGGTGTGGGGAACATTTTCTTGGCATACATTAGGCACCTTAATACCAATTGAGCATCTTTTAAATGCCACAGCCTACCTGAGTATTGTTGCTGACCATGTGCATCCCTTTATGACCACGGTCTACCCATCTTCTAATGGCTACTTCCAGCAAGTTGATGTGCCATGCCACAAAGCACACGTCATTTCAAACTGGTTCCAGGAATATGACTCTAATGGCCTCCACAGTCACCAGATCTCAATCCAATAAAGCACCTTTGGGATGTGGTGGAACGGGACATTCGCACCATGAATGTGCAGCCAACAAATCTGCAGTAGCTGCGTGATGCTATCATGTCAGCATGGAACAGAATCTTTCAGGAATATTTCCAACACCTTGTTGAATCCATGCCACGAAGAATACAGGCCGTTCTGGGGGCAAAGGGGGATCCTAGTCAGTATTAGAGAGGTGTACCTAATAAAGTGGTCACAGTGTATGTAATCTTTGTTCTGGAAGGGATAACCTTTAACAAGCTACTGACAGTTTTGACAAAGGAGTTATAGTTAATGTTAGAAAAATCTCTCTGAACATCAAAGGACTGATTGATATCATTAATAAATGTCAACTGGACATCAGGCAACTAAATTATGACTCCCTGAATCAGTGTCTGTTGGGCTTGATACATGAAATAAAAATGTGACTGTTTTGCTTTTTCTGCCTTTACACCTTAATTTCATATTAGTATATATGTATAGTATATGTATGTGAACTGACATATCTAATTAGCTGAGATTGTGCTGAATTACCTGACCTACAACACTTCATGTGAAATATTGCAAAGCCTAAAATTTTAAGGCTTAACCTAAATTTTTAAATCTTTAAGGCTTAACTTAAATCTTACATGATTACCTCAGATTTTTTACTAAATTTGTTCCAGATATTTCACAGAGCCGCAGACAAACATAGATAGCGGCAGCATAAAGGACAGTTCTTCAGTTCTGACAGAGCAAGTACATGCTGGCAAAGAACGTCCAGCTTTGCCTTTGTGGAGTATGAAAGAGTAGGTACACGTGTGACATTACATAATAACCTGTACACGTTGTAACATTTGTTATTTCTATAGCCTGTGGGTTTACCACTGATCAGGTAGTTGCAGGTAACACTAATTACTACAAGGGCATTGGTGCATGTCCTTGCAGTTTTTATACAAGGATTAATGTACACATTTGAAGTGAACCTTGTTGGACAGGAATACGTACCATTTGGACCTTGCCCTTGTTACAAAGATGTACATAACCAAGGAATCTCATCCTTGTTACATAATTATTGTTACAGAGGTATACTTATTTATCCTTTTTGTTGTTATACTGTCCTTGTTACACTATTGTACTTACAGCTACTATTTAATACATGCAAGTAAAACAAAATAATTGGAATTGAAATGTAAATGCATGGCGCTTACATCGGTTGTTCTACTGTAATTCCAGTGGAATAAGGGCAGGGTATTGTAAAGTTGGACCAAAAACTGTTACTTTTATGACCAGCTCCAGAGTCATACTGTTAAAAAAACGTTTTAACCATTAATTTCTGGTTTGTAGTAAATTGCAGTACATTTTACAGTTTTATAGTCAACAGGTTTGTGAATGAATATTTTACAGTAAAATAACTGTACCTCCCAAAAAAGTAATCTTTTGTAATTCCAAAAGATATTTATGAAAACAGGTAACCAACATTCTCATATAAGCAAATAACTGGTCATACTGAGATGTACAAATTTCAAAACAGCTTCAAAAACAGTTGCCTGTCCTTTACTTCTCTCAGATCAATGTGATAGGTGTAAAATCATCCAACTAGTCAACTGCAGCAATTGATCTGACACAAATTTTATTTTAGTGTCATATATGATTTATTTTGATTACGATTTAACATGATTTCTCCGGTTTTGTGGAGCCTTGGAGTAAACATAGTTTATATTTTCATGCTCCTGGGCCACTTGCCTATAGTCAGAGTTTTAGGCTGTTATCATTTGCAGCGATGCACAATGTCTTTAGACTTAGTTATTTTATTAAACAAAGCAGAAAATGGTTAAATCCACAGAGCAATTCTATTTTCTCATACAGCCATTTGATGCACTGTCCTACAAAAAGTTATGGGACACTCCTCTACATGAAAATTATTGACTGTAAAGAGTAGCGTGGACTGACGGCCTGAGGCAAGAACAGGTGGCGATGGGGACCAACATAGTGAAGAAATGGTGATTATTTGCAGAGCAAGGTGAATTCCAGGTGCAGGTGCAGATATGTACAGTGAACACTAAACTAGGGTACATTACAGCAAACTGACAGAGGGAAAAAAAAAAAACAGAACAGAAGGCAGATATAAAATAGTTAACCACAATGGCTGTACCAGTAGTTCGGCCCAGGGAGCTATCTGACAGTCTTCTCTCTTTCTACCTTCAATCCAGCAGCTCCGTATCAGTCCCCTTTAAGCCTGAGGACCCTCCCACATGGAACAAACCACTTAAGAAAATAACCCAAAAAACAAATAAAACGAATTATCAAAAACAATCAGTACAAATGCAAATATATAGCTTCTTAATAAAGTTTAGCAAAAGAAATGACAAAAATAAGGGTAGTGAATGATTATGAAGTACTTAATTTCCAATAATTCACAATTCCCACTTCTAAACCAATCCAATAGTGGTAGTTTCCCCATAATCCCCATGCAACAGTAAAGGAAATTAGGAACTTAAGGAAATCAGCTACACACAGTCTTATTAAAAGATATACAGAAGGCTATATATTATATTTAATGAAAATGACCACTAGTTCACCAAACTCCAAAACATCATCAATCCTAGTAGCTGCAAACTGGCCATTTTTTGCATCCTGTTCCCTTAAATTGTATGTCCACAGAAACCTTTGTATTTCAGTCAGTGCACCTAAATTGCCTAACTGCAGCTTTTCACTGTAAAGCTCATTGTTCTGTCACAGAATGTTTGTTTCCTATTTTCTGCGAGGCTTGTCCCTGGGCAGTTCCAGTAGTGGTAGTGCCTTGCACATAAATTTTGGGACAAGTCCAGGAAACAGTATCTTTCCACACTGCAAATACACAGAAAGTGGCAGTCAGGCAAACCAGACATGCAACCTGGCAGCAGAGACTGTCAGGCCAAAAGACATTAATGGCGTCTTGGACTTATCACCAAGGTGGTCACAAAGATGGTTAAGTCCGCAAAGCAGAGGTCAAAATCTGCGGAGCAGGTGGAACTAAGCTGTTCCTCAGACCTACCTCAAAACTGGTTCTACTTGTTCCCCCTGAAGTTTCTGACAGCAAGAAGAGACTTTAATTCTTTGGGTGGTATCCATGGATACCTGACAGGGAGTGTTCTGTTACAGAATGTGTGTTTGTTATTTTCTGCCTAGATCAGTGGTTCCCAAACTTTTTAGGTCACGCACCCCCTTCTACATCCTGACCAAGTTGACACAACCCTCGCCAAAAAAAAAAAAAAAAAAAAAAAAGACGCAACATAGCACATTTACAGCTGCATGAAGGCATCAAGTTTAATGTTTAATCATAAGCAAAAGAATGGATAATAATTGGCACAGCCATTACAGTGTTGAGGAGATCAACAATGTAATATAATAGATTAACATTCAAATGCATTTACAGACTGCCACAAATTTACGCACCAGCCAGAGCATTTAAAGACAGGGTTGGGAGGGTTACTTTTAATTTGTATTCTGCTACAGATTACAGAATACTTGTAAAAATGTAAAAAATGTAATTTGTAATGTATTCTGTCAGATTACTCAAGGTAAGTAACGTAATCTAAATACTTTGGATTACTTTCTGAACATTAATGGTTTTTTAAAGAATGTTCATCTGACTAAAGTTCTGTACAGTTATTTTTAGAATGTTCTCTTAGCATTGTTGTGGCTAACATTTTGGCACCCCCATGTTAAATCTATGGGCATTTCATCACAGTTTCTTCAGAATTGTAAATGTTAATTCAAAAACTGTACATTACACGAAAACAAGAGTTAGAAAAGGCACAAGCCACCCTAAATACATTGTGAGTGACAAAGGAGTAGCTTAACGATTTAATGTATAATGTGTAGCGTAAAACTGAGTAATCAGTTTTGAACATGTGAAATTTCATTTGTTTTGTCACTTATCTACTCGTTATCTAGTTAGCTTTAATACTATACCCACTAGCCTACTAGCTAGCTGAATAGCTAATCCAGTGCAGCCAAACTATATAAGATAGATAGCTAGCGATCAATATTAGCTTAAATAATGAAAAAGAAAACTTACTGCAAGATGCTTCTTCAGGTTAGAGGTCGACTCTTCTGAAGCGGATAGCAGTTTGGTTGCTGGCAAACACAGCTTGCATTGTACTATTATGTTGCGACCTTTTTAATTTGAAAATAAAATGGTCCTGCTGTTTCTATGACAAATGTGTTGCGCTGGTTGCTTTCTCTCCCTCTCCATTCTACTGTCTTGTGAGTCAGGCATGCTGCGTGCTTTTTTTCTAGTGAGGGGCATATGGGAGATACACCCCAGAGTTGCCTATCATTGGATAGATTTTCCAACTGAATAAACATTAAATGAAAAAAAAATCCAATGTAATCCCTTCAGTAATCTAAATATATTTAAAATGTAACTAATTTCATTATCATCAATTTAAATGGTCACTAACAGAATACAGTTACCCATATTTTGTATTTTAAATACGTAACGCCGTTACATGTATTCCGTTACTCCCCAACCCTGTTTAAGGAGTGAGTGAGGGTGAGGAACACGCACAGGTTCTGAGATATTATCAAAAAGGGGGAAATGCATGTGAATATTTACAGCGACATTAAAGTTTAATAATCGAGTTCAATACATAATACTTTATCACTATTTATCATTAGAACACTCGTAGGCTAACAATTTTGATTGAAAGGACGCAACAAAATACGCTCGACATTCATATGAAACCGATCAACAATGTTTAAAAAATTAGCAAAAAAAAAAATGCACTGTGACAGAGCTGGCCAATGCTCTGCACATACATTAGCAGGAGTAAAATTTTACAAAAACAATCATTTAAAAACTACTCACAAACAAGAGAACCAGTCTACTACCACCAGTGCACAAAATGGCTTCCAGCAATCTGAACCCCCCCCTCTGTGTGGCCTCACACCTGTATATAATCAGCCTAATCAGAGCAGGTGTGACCAATTAACTAGTTCAGACAGACAAGACAACAATTAAACAATCATTACACAAACATGTAACCTGTTGTAGTTGTGGTTGATTGATTTAAAGCGCTTATTTTACAAGATGGAATGTAGACAGTGAGGATCCTCAATTTAACCAATTAAACAATAAGCATTTAACATTTAGTCTGTTGGGGGTGAGGTGAAGGGCTACTCCTTCACATTTCCTTCCCCCTCTCCCAGTCTCACGCTAGTGAGACGGCCAGTGCTGTGGCTCAGAGTCCATAATGTCCATACACAGTAGGCCTTGGCACCTCCATTGTGGGTCCCTCCTGACAGGACCTCCGGACATAAGGTAACTTCCTACCAGCTTTGCAGACAACCACTCCCACCTTTCCATCCTGGGCAATGTAGCTCTCCCCACCGGCTCTACCCAGCCTTCTCTGGGGCTCCCGAGCTATCCCCACCAAGGGCTATAGGGTGGTCTCTCGCTGGTCCCTGGCTGTTCCCCTTCCGGTCTCCCAAACTGCTCCCCTTCTGCTGCCCCTGCACCAGCTCTCCCTCCTGGCCTCGCCAGTCCCCGAGGGCTACCCGAGCTATGCCCAAAACCAGGCCCCACAGGTCAGCAGTCCCTGGAACAGTTCCTCTCAGTCCTCTTCCAACCCCACTGGCTACCTTGCCTTGTCTTCTGGTTCTCCCGGTTAGCTTTCCCCCTTCTGCTTTCTCATCAAAAATCAAAACTGCGGGTCACTCCTTGTAGCAGGCAGTACTATCCCACTCTAACACCAAATGTGACAGAGCTGGCTGATGCTCTGCACATAGCGTAGCAGAAGGAGTAAAATTTTACAAAAACAATAATTTATTTAAAAACTACTCACAAACACAAGAGAACCAGCCTACTACCTCCAGTGCACAAAATGGCTTCCAGCAATCTGAACCCCCCCTGTGTGGCCTCACACCTGTATATAATCAGCCTAATCAGAGCAGGTGTGACCAATTAACTAGTTCAGACAGACAAGACAAGAAAACAATTAAACAATCATTACACAAACATGTAACCTGTTGTAGTTGTAGTTGATTGATTTAAAGCGCTTATTTTACAAGATGGAATGCAGAGAATGAGGATCCTCAATTTAACTAATTAAACAATAAACATTTAACATTTAGTCTGTTGGGGGTGACGTGAAGGGCTACTCCCTTACATGCACAGCACAAGCTGAAGAGCAAAGAATTTTTGAGGGTGAGGAAAGGGTTAGGCCCAAACAGCGACAGATTTACAGCGACATTAAATATTTGCATCGAGTTTAATAATACGTAAAAATAATTCATCGCTATTTATAATAATTATAACACTCGAAGGCTAACAGATTCGATTAAGAGAGGCCGCAACAAAATACACTTGACATTTAGCACTGGAACAATGTTTCAACAAATTGCAACAAAGTCATTCACAGCATGAGCCGTGGAACAAAGAGAATGTATGAGGGCGGCAAGGAAACTTGGGCCATACATTTACATTTACATTTATTCATTTGGCAGACGCTTTTATCCAAAGCGACGTACAAAAGTGCAAATAGTGGGCAAACAACAGGCACAAGAGCAAGATGTGTACTGGTCATATAATGCAAATAGTGCTGAAGCTGAGCGCAAGGTCAGTGTCGCGAGCCAACTAATCTGAACTAGGATTACATATCAAATACAATTACAGGGACAATAAAGTACCGCTATACTACCTAGGTAAGTGAGCAACAAGTACAAGACAGGAGTCAGATTTACAAGGTCAAAGTTACAAGGTCAAAGTGGCAGAGGTATCAGTTCAGGTAGAGTCTGAAGAGGTGTGTCTTCAGCACATGTCTGAAGGGTTGGGGTAAAGGAGTTGTTCTCAGGGGGGTGGGGAGATCATTCCACCACTGGGGGGAGATGATGGAAAAGCGTCGTTGTGAGGAGCGTGGGCCTTTCGTTCTGTTGGTGGATGGAACGAGACATCCGGATGTAGCAGAGCGAAGTTCCTGAGCGGGTGCGTAGGGTAGGATGAGGTCCTGGAGGTAGATCGGGGCAGTCTTTCTTGCAGCAGTTTCGTTATTTTCGTTGTTTCTTTTTGCTTATTTTTGGTTTCAGTTTTGTTGTAGGTTTTCGGCCGGGTTTCTTTTCCTTTATGAATACTTTTGTTAATGGTTCATTTTTTTTTCATTTTTGTTTTCGTTTGGTTTACTTTGGGGAAGAAATCCCAGGAGGGGATTTCATTTTAACCTGCAGTGCGTATGGAGTGAGTGAGGGTGGAGCGCTGCAGACCCAGACCACTTCCTGGAGTGATGCCCAGGGCAGGCAAGACAACGAGGGCCGGCTGGGAAAAGAGAGGGGAAGAGAGGCTGGAGAGCGGCTGTGTGACAGAGCCCCAGGCTGGGCAGGAGGCGGATCAGGGCGGTGCCCCTGTGAAGTAAGGGACGTGACTGGCGGTGCTACCATTGTGTGTGTGTGTGTGTGTGTGTGTGTGTGTGTGTGTGTGTGCCCTTTTTAAGTCTGCCCAGCCCAGCAGAGAGGGTGATTTGTGCCGCTGTGTTCTTCCCCCCCAGTGCGGTCATTGTTCCTGCTGTGCGAGGAGGACCATCAGCGTCTGGAGGCAACGGTCGGGACCAAGAACACCGGCAGCACTCCGTCCTTCCCCTTTTTTTTTTTTTTTTTTTTTTTTTTGGGACGCAAGCGAGGCCCGGCATAGACGTGCAGGCCGAGTTGCGTCCCACCCCTTTTCTTTGCCTTTGTGTGTGTGCGTGAGGCAACCTCCTCCTCCTTGGAGTGTGGTACCCCCCCTTGGGCTGCCGAGAGGGGTCTCGCCTCTGTTGCGAGGGCCGGCACAGGAGATGAGTCAGAGTGGTCACTGAGTGGTGTGTGTGTGCACGGGGGGTTATTTTACTGTGTGGCCGGGTTTGTGGTGTTGTGGGGGGAAGTCTCAATCCTGGCGCCGGGCCCTTGTGGAGAGAGGACGGGACGAGAGAAGGGCCGCCGTGGTGAAGGGGGGGAGGAAGGTTAGGAGGGGAGGTCCGCAGAGAGTGAGCCATCTGTTTATGAACTGTGGTACTTGCCTTAATAAAGTTTTCGTACCTGTACTCCTGGTGTCCTGGTTGTCTGTGGCGGGTGGATCCATTGGGGGAACCTGTGCTGGGGTTTCCAACGTTGGCGGCTCCCGACATAATGACTTTTTTGTAAATACTGATTTGGACCTCTGTTTCCTCAGTCTGCAATACATCAATGGCAAAATTGTGGCCCTCAATGATTCTTTGTGGGCTACAAGCAATGCAGCCATCATGCTGAAATTCAGTTGGCGTAATTAAGGCTTTAACCAAGTCCAGCTTCACCTCCCAATGTGTATTGCTCAGTGGGTTCAATTCAAAATGTCCCACCTCTTCACAGATTGGGTGAAGATCGTGTACAGCCTTAATACAGTTACAAAGAAATTCAAACACACTGTTAGAGGATGCTACATCACGTAGTAATAGATTAACAGTATTCAATCCATTTGTGATGGGAATATCACGAGGTCTTAAAGTTTCTTCGCCTGTCCCCCATGACTGTCCTTGGAAATACTGTAAGCTGTGGCTGGACTGGTGCTTTAGCTTGAGAATTGGAGATGTCTAAAACAAGAAAAAGAAATATCAGTCATTTCAATTATGCTACTCAATGTATCTATATGTACCGTATGCGAGTGTGTGAATGTGAGTCATATACCTGGTTGCCCACTCTGGTCAGGGCATTTCACTGAAGGCCCAACTGTGTTGTTGTGCCCTTGATGCACATGAAGTCTTTCATCTGTCAGTTGAGATACACAAGTTAAAATAATAACAGTAACATTTTGATGCCACAAGCGCAGACCACGTTTTTGTAATTGGTTTCTTAACATGTCATCATTTAAGGCAAACAGATACAATACAAACAGTAGCACTGCAGTAACTAGTGGTTTGTGTTTGGCATACTGTAACCTACCTTGACATCCACTTTGGTGAGCACACTCTGGGGGCTGTGCTCTGCCATCACTGTCACCATGTGAATGGGTAAGTCTTTCATCTGTTGGTAAAGACAGATAAGTTAAAATCGTCATCATGCCAGGTTTTAACCCTTTTGCACGTAACTTATTTTATGCTATGTAGCGCGTGTGTTACGTTATATGGTTTTTTATGTTTTCATTAGCATTTAAGCTTCTCATAGTTTTCACCACCGCATTTGCTATATTTTTTAATATTAAATCATTATTTCCTTAAAGCTAAAATTCGCTAGAATTTTTCCAATCTCGTGTTCTAATCACACCGGATTTAGCATACGCTCTAAATGGCTAATCACACTGGGTTGACCGTACGCGCGAAAGCGTTAATAAAAATGCACTATTGAGGAAAAGGTGCAACAAAATGCATGTTCCAAAGTCCATGCTTGAACTCATGCTGACTGTTGAGGCGGGATGGAGCTATGATGTTTTGCCGACAGTTTGAGGATCCAATGGAGTTACAAGATTTAGTCAGAAGCTCTTTTTAATACTTTTCATTGATTAAATATTTGTAAAACCCACAGACAGACGTAAAGGTGACCAATAGCATTGAATTATGAAAAAAAAATTAAAATGACGAAATATGGAGATACGTGATTTCCATCCAACAGCGACAATATGCTACCTACAGTGGATCTAGAAAGTCTCCATACCCTTTCAAAATTTCTTGTTTTTATTGCCTATCTGACTTCACCTGTGACCAGCTGAAGTGATTGTGATTAGTTCAGGGTAAAATTAGCTGCTCCAATAGATTTTCTTGGCAGATTTCCTTGTTTCTTCTTCAGACTCACTGCAATTATAAAAGCAGAAGGTGCTTCCATCAAGTATGAATTTAAGGGTGTGCAGATATATGCAACCAAGACATCTATGTGTTTTTTTCTTTATGTAGTCAGTAGGTTGTTGAACAAATAACATCAAGTTGTCATAAAAATATGTTCTTACTTGGATGGAAAAATGGAAATAATTAAACCATTTGTCATCTGTTCATTTGTTGCAATAAATGTCACACAGGTAATTTAATTGTTCTCCTTTGTGCACTTGCTTGTAAAATCTGGTTTTATTTATTGAGCAGGTGGTTTGCCTAATGCACACACTTCCATCTACAAATCCCATTAGGCAATGTTTATAGTGTGATATAAAAGGAATGTGCCAGAACTCACTCTCTTATTTCTAGAGAACAAAAGAGATTTGTAAAATTAAGATAGCATAGTTTAGTGTAGTGGTTAGGGAACAGAACTTGTTTCAGTAACTATGTTGTAACATAGTTACTTCTTGTAACTATGTTTCAGACATGAATTTTAGACAGGGCACTACTGTTATTCACATGAGTGAGGTAACAAACCAAATCTCCAGCTATATACTGTCAATGCATAATATGTGAAGCTTAATAATATGTGAAACAATATGTAAAACTTAAGCTATGTAAGTCACGGAAGATAATATCAAACCACTCAAGTTTAGGTACTCATTTTTACTAATTTAATTCTTAGTCATCACTGGATATTTCTCCACTATTATTTGACTGTTTGTTCTGGTAAATATTTCAAATTTCAGGGCACTGAGATATATGCATTTATGTGCCACTACCTTAAACTGACAGACAATTATTAATTTGTGGCTATGTACCTCTGAGTTTTATGCATACACTCTGTTGTTTCAAAACAGTAGAACTAGAGCTTTGGGAGATTAAAAGTGCATGCTGGCTATTTAAACAGGACATATGAGACCTGCTGCCATTGAAGGGTTTAAGATTAATCCGTCAGTTTTGCTTAATTTACTTACTGCTGCTTTTATTATAATGGCCCATTAATTTGTCACATACTGTTAACAAGGATGACCCTGGAACAAGCTACAGTAATGTCCTTTTTTGATAGAATTCTGCTCACATATGTCTTCCTGTCACCATGGCAACATCTATTTCACAGCCAAAGTAGATTGTAAAAGAAAAACTTTGGAAACAGAGTTCAGGTAAGAGTCACACAGTAGTGTAATATGGGGTTTTAGCGTGCATTGGCATTGACAAAAACACACTAATGATCTACTCAAGGGCAAGTTTTCTTGAAATTGAATTCCATGCACTGGTTTCAAGTACAGTACGTCATCATCAGACTTTTTATTTTATTTTATTTTTACTTTTTATACCCATGGCTTTTAGTTAATTGATGATGAATCTACAATAGTATACTATTCCATTTTACTAGCCTTTCATTATTACCAGCCTTTCATTATTAATTTATTTTACTGTATTTATTTGCCTTTTTCTGAAGCACTTTGAAGTTGATAAATTTCATGGGCAAATCACAAGCACAGACTGTAAGCTTGTAAAGTCCATAGGACATGGACTTCTCAGAGGAGGAAATATGAATTTAATATTTATATCTCACTGAAAGACTGAAAGTGACAAGTGAAGAAAGTCCAAAAGGTTTATTAACTTTCAGCTGCTTATTAAGATGGCTGTCATCTATGCTTTATAGAGCAGGGGGTCAATAAGATATGTTTACTGACTTTGAAATATTCCCCATAAAAAACATTGAATCCAATGCAATGAATTTCCATCTGTCCATTTAGATAATGAAAGAAAATAGCAAGGACTCATAGGATATAGATCACTGGAATCTGTTCTCATGTCTTTTCTTTGTGCTATATGTTTCAGTTTTATAAAGATGGTTTGATAGTTGCAAGAGGGATAGTTTTCCTCTAGCATATTGAAATAAATAGCAACTAAGGGGCAGATTTTTTGTGTTCTTCCATCATTTTAAATTTTTTGAAAATTTTAAACTTTATTTCCCTGCAGCATATGGGCAAGAATTTTCAGACAAAAGATTTTGAGATGAAAGATGTGTTGATTAACTTTTTTTTTCTTATAGAAAGTTTTTTTTTTCTGTTTTCACCAAGGGACTGTATTAATCAGTTCATCTATTTGAGTGTCTTGGTGAAAGTTTCTGTCCAGGTAACAGGACTTTGTATATTTGTAGAACTTTGTGGTAATTAAATAATGGAACTTTCCCAGTACAGTAATACCAAAGTCTATAAAAAATTTTATTTGTACCTCTTCACTTTGCACAAAGTATATACATGGCCTTGAATTGCCATCCATCCAGAACATGCCAATGCAGATTTCCGAAAGAATGACACTGGGTGGCAGAAGAAAAAAGGAATAATTTAAGGTAAGGTGTTCTGGATAATACGTGGGATGAAAATGTCAACGAACTAGTAGTAACTGTGGTGGTGAGTTTAGGATATATGTTTATAGTATTTTATTTTTTAATATTTAATTTATTCAGTGTCATATTTATTTAATTATTAATTGAATTTGATTTCATCCAGTTGATTTCACAACAATAAATTACAACCCATAAAACTGAAAGAGGTGAGTCTGTGGGGTCACGGCGTGTATGTGAGCGCATGGGGGTAGAGTGTGGGGTGTCTAAAATTGCTGTGCTGTGTGTGGGGAGGGTAATCTCGGCCTGGGCGCTGGGCCAGTGCAGGGAGAGAGAGCGGGACGAGGGAAGGGCCACCATAGTGAAGGGGGGGAGGAAGGTTGGGGGGGTTGGGGGCAGCGGAGCATGGGCCATCCGTGGATGAATTGCCTTTTTAAATTTAAATAAAGCTTTTGTACCTCTACTCCTGTGTCCTGGTCGTTAGTGGCAGGCGGATTGATTGGGGGGAACCTGAGTTGGGGGATGGGGGCCAACATTGGCGTGTGTGGCTCCTGACACGTACACAGACATATCCAAATTGATTGCAATGTTCTGGCCTTCACGTGTGTCACAGATCATTTTTCCCAGACCCATGGTTACAGTGTCTGTACAAACTAACACTAACTTGTAAGCCATGTGGTTTTGATGTTTTATTGCTAGTGTCTTGGTTATGTTTTTAAAACATAAGTTTTCAGTTGTTGAAGTAATTGTGCTTTGATTCATAGCGCATTGACCACATATGAAGGACAGGGCCTAAATTTCTGATGCACCGTGGGTAATGAATAAGAAAATTATGCTTTGGCAGTAGAGCTTTATCAGGAAATTTTTAAACCACCTATGATGCTCAGCAATTAAGTGCTTCAAATATACTGTTAAACCTTCAGTTAGTAAACATTGTTTTTTCTCCTATTCTATCTGCAGAAGTAGCAAAAGAAGCTGCCAACACTTATCACCTCTTGGCACAAGATCACCAAAAAAGTGGCGTATTTTGAATCGAACACCATGTCTGAATAGCGTTTAGGCCCAAATCATTGCCCTCATCTAATTTGACTCCTGGGGGCCTGTTCTTACACTCTGTGTAGCCATAATTGAATGATTGTATTCGAACACCTAATTCTCTGGATGTAATAATGCCTGCTTTCAAATACTGTAACAAAGGTTTCATCTCATATTGGGTGAGTCCTTCCAAAATATCATGCATTATGTCAACAGAAAAATTGTCTGATATATTAAAGTACTGAAGAGTGTCAAGTAAACAAGAGCGCTTAACACCATACACATGAGGTAGTGTTGGGTTTGACTGTATAGCTTCACAATGGTGCAGGTGCACATTTTTTGTTCGCAAAGTCGCACTAGGGTCATCTTCATAAAATACAGTTTGAAAGTTTTTTCTCTCAGTAAGGCAAAATTGACAGCAATAATGGGCAGAGAATGATTCATCAAACCCAAATAGACAGTGCAATGCAAGGTTATCACCTGTTACTTGCACAATGCTACCCCGTAAATGGTCATCAAAGAATGGAACTGCAATTCCATCTGTCTCAAGTACTTTTAGGTCTGACACAAGTGGCTCCAGTATTGCATTAAACCCATATGTTATGTCTCGGGCATGAAAGAGTGCACATAAATGTATGTTGTCCAAAGATGAATTAAATTTAGGTGGGAAATTCCTCAGTGTGAAGTATATACCCCCCAATTTGTGCACGCCTTTCTTAGACCCCAATGGATTACAAGTTTCAAAATCATCATGAAATAACTGCATTTGTAATGCATGCTTTTCAGTTGAAAAAAGAGGATATCTCTTTATATATAAACCATCATCCAAATCGGCGTAAATACCATCTGGGGAACTGTCACCGGACTTCAGCATACAGCTGATGACTGGGTTCTTGAAAATGGACTGTAATGTTTGTAGAATGGGAATGTATGAGAATTTGTCAGTCACAACTACCTGGTCATAGGTACCAGTTTTCTTGTTTCTTCTGTTATCAAGTCTGACTCCAAGCACTTTCTCTACAGGACTAATAACTGCCCATTTCTCTTTAAAATGCAACTTTCTTTTAGAGGCCGAATTAAGGGAGGTGAAAGGATTTTCAATTTCATTAAATGCCTGTTTGACATTACTGAGGGTCTCTTTGTTCTCTGAAGGTAAACATTTCAGAGCTGTCTCCTTGACTTGATCCTGAATGTGTTCAACAGCTCCTTCTAAAGACATTATTAATGCATCTACGGTATTTTGGCCTATGCCTGTTGACAGCAGTTGTGCTACAACAGATGCACACACATCCAGTGTTTTTGTTTGATATCGACAAATCTTTGTTGTTTGTAACAGAGCAAGTAACCACATCACCACAACATAATTGGCTATCATAACAAGGCAATGAAGCAGTATTGGCAGAAGCAATATTGGCAGGTGCTTCAGTGTTACTTTGAACTGATCTTTGTCCATTGTGAACTCTATTTAAATGTTTTCTGAACCCAGAGAATGAACCAAATTCAAGAAAACAACCACTCTGACCACATTTAAGGTGCAATGTTTTCCCAGGCAACAAACCATGAACTGACTTGAGGTGTCTAACAAAAGCATTTGACCCATCAAGACAATCATTACAAAGGAAACACAACATATTTGGTAAACAGCTACCCTGCTTCCAGTTCAGTAATGTAGCTCAACACCCATTTTCAGTGCAATAATCTTGCTCTGACCTCTGCAACCCACGGAGTCTCTTTAACCTTGCCAATGTCTATTTCATAAACAGTTGTTTGAATGAATGTGTACATCTTATGCAGCATGCTATTGTAAGAGGTACTGAATACGAAGTGTGTCTTGAACAGCTCATCGAAGGCACCAACTGCACTCACAGCCTGGCAAGGTATGGCTTGCTTGTCCAGAATAATGAAGTAGCCATGAATGTGGCTCCTCTTGCTACCAACGGCAAGGAGATAGGGCTGTCTTCTCTCTTCAATGGCGTCAAGGTGCTCCTGTATGCTGGTTCCTGCCTGTGGATGAAACACATAGCCAACACAAATTTGGTTCACAATGCTTCTACTTCCAGTAATGTGTCTAGAAATGAGGGACTTTAAGTACATTCACTCATTGTGTTCATTGCAAGTTGGGGGATAAGGGACATCACCTGGGTTTACTACGAAAACGGGTACAATAAAATGTGAATCATTAGACAAACCTTCTGGAAGATTACAAGACACAGCTTGAGCAGCAGACATCTTGCCAGGTTTCTTCCAACCTTGTGCTGAAGGCGGTATCAAGTAGAGCAGGAGGAGGATTGCTGACATGTCACTGTCCCATCCTGCAAAATAATGAAAAATAAGCAACCCTATATGACCTATAGGAACACTGGTTCAACAGGAATGATGAATGAAGGCAAACACTGGAAAGGCCCTATCCCTAAACCTTAGCCCCCACTTTGTTTAGACTTAGGATAACCAGTGTCACTGTGACAGAGGAATCTAATATTGTATTAAATTTTAATATATTCTTACCCAGGTCTTCTAGTTCAGCTCCTTCACCACTTGCAGGAGATTCTGCAGCATCAATGAGGTCTTGAAGGTCAGATGTGCGATGAAGGCCCTTACTTTGTGCAATAACCTTCTCCTTGAAAGCAGTTGGCCATCTCTCCAAAAACTTATTGGAAGTAGTCTCTTTGAATAACATCACAAAGTCCTTCTCAATCTTAAAAGAAAACAAAAACAAAAACACACAATTTGCTGTTAATATTTGTCATTATATAACTGGCAAATGTACTGCTATCTGACAATGATGAGATGAAAATACACCAGTATTTAATAAAAACTACTGTAGACCCATATTCTGAAAACTGTTTCCCTAAGTAAACCAGATGCCATAAATCAGCATGATGGTGGAGTGGATATCATTAGACTTTCAAAAGGTAGTTTCTTAAGATAAACATTAGAAGACTATTAGGTAGTGTCAGTACTCCGGCCCCCTAGCTGTTGTGTTTATCTTCTCCCCATCTGTCATTGTGTCTATGTGCTTTTGTTTTTCCTTGTGTTCCAGCCCTGCCCCGCTCTCCGCCCTGTCTCCGCCCACCTGATCATCTCCACCTGCCTGCCTGCACACCTGCTTCCCATCACCTCATCAGCCCAGCCCTATATCTACCCTGCTTGTCTCTGTCCTGTTTGCCAGATCGTTGCAGTGTTTTGTGCCTGTTTCATTCCTGCCATGTTTTTGCCTGTAAGTCCTGCCGTTTTTGATCCTGCCTGTACCTCAGCCTTGTTTCTGCCCGCCGCCTTGCCCTGATTGCCTGCCTGTTACCGACACTGCCTGTTCTGGTTTTGCGATTTCGCCTGACGTCCTCAATAAAGCTCTTGGAACCTGAAGCCCTTGGGTCTGCGCTTGAGTCCTTGCCTGAGCCCTGACAGGTAGTTTGTATCATTGCAACACACTTGCCAGTTCTACCAACCTAATACCACTTCAAGCTAATTAGTAGACGATAACAATGAGAATAGAGAATAACAATTACTTACAAGGCCCTTCACATCTTTAAAATGTGGGAATTCTGACAGGATATCACGGCATCTTTCGGGATCCTCAATCATCCGTCTTCGATACTGGAAGGTGCTTTTCATTTTCTGCTTGACAGTTTCCTCATCAGAACTGTGCTTCATCAGAGAGATCGCAGCCACACTCTCTTCTGCAGACAGTTGGGAGCTGGTTGAAGGGCTGGTTGGAACTTCTCTCTCTGCTGTAGTCCCTCCATCAAAGGACTTGACATATGGTGACTTTTTGTCAGAGCTGCTCCTCTGGACAGTTTTGATCCTCCTAATTAGGTATCCCTCACCACTCTGAGGATCAAAATAATGTTCCTGTGTAAAATGAGAATTAGAAAGACCAACAGAGTAGTCACAAGGTAACATTCACTTGCTGGTCCAAATATGTACCAGTTCCAAACATCAAAATAGCCGCGCCGTGGCGAGATGCACCAAGGGGTTGTGGTCGGTGAAGGCCGTGACCTTAGCGCCCCACAGGTAATCCTTGAACTTTTCCGTCACGGCCCACTTCAGCGCCAGCATCTCCAGCTTGAAGGCGCTGTAGTTCTGGTCGTTGCGCTCGGCGGGGTGCATGGCGATGACCCTCTCCTTTCCGTCCTGAACCTGAGAAAGGACGGCCCCCAGCCCCTCCTTACTCGCGTCTGTATAGAGACGAAAAGGAAGGGTAAAGTCTGCATAAGCCAACACCGGGGCGGAGAGCAGGGCCGCCTTCAACTCCTCGAAGGCGCGCTGACACTCCGTCCCCCACTCCACAGGCCGGGTGTTCCTACCCCGGGCTGCGGTCCCCTCCAACAACCGATGCAGGGGCGCTGCGATCCTAGAAAAAGAGGGGATGAATCGCTGATAATAACCAGCAAACCCGAGAAATGCCCTCACCTGCCGCACCATCTCGGGCACTGGCCAGTGGCGGCTGGGGCATTACACAGGCAAAATGGCATCCGCTCAAATTGGTAGAGCCCAAGGGGTGTGGCAAACACTGTCTTTTCGCGGTCCCACGGGTCCACCGCCACCTGCCAATACCCGCTCGCCAGGTCTAACGTTGAGAACCACTCAGCTTTCTTCATCCCCGTGAGTGATTCCTCAATCCGGGGGAGCGGGTAGGCATCCTTGTGGGTCACAGCGTTGAGGCGGCGGTAGTCCACACAGGACCGCCACGCGCTGTCCTTCTTACGGACCAGGACCATGGGGGCAGCCCAGGGACTCCAGCTCTCCGCGATCACCCCACTCTCTAGCATCCCCTGCACCAAGGACCGCAGCTCCGGGTACAGACCTGGGGGAAGAGTGCGATACCACTCGCGGCAGGGCGGAGCATTACCGGTAGGTATCTGATGGTATATTACCTCCATGTGCCCGAGGTCCTCCTCATGGGCCGCAAACACCCCTGCCCACCACTCCAGCAGGGCCTGAGCCTGATGTTGCTGCTATGGGGTGAGGCCCTCAAACTCGGGAGGCGGAAGGGGGGTCCCCACCCCCAATGGCGCCTGCGCGGTCCGCAAGTCCACCTCCACCTCCCCTGGACGGGGGGTCCGCAGCACTAGGTCCTGGTCGCCCCGAATCTGTGAAGGGGCGATGCGGGACACAGTGGCCAGGGGGCGCCGCCGAGGCAGGGAAAGAGTGTAGGGGTGCACATTCACTAAGCGGAGGAGAACCTTCCCTCTCCGCACACAAACTACAGCCTGGCCCACCTGCCACTCACCTCCATTGTCTACCCCCTCCACCAAACACACTTCCCCATCTACCTTTTCCCACCCCCCCATGGGCACCCACTGCACCACCTCAGAGCACGCCGGCACCTTGGTGTCTGCCCCCCGGGTCAACCGAACCACCCCCTCCAATGGCGTCGTCACCCGGGACTGGATGCGCCGGCAGACAGCAAAGGCCCGTTCCCACACCCGGTGTGCTCGACCCTGTTGTGAGGCAGAAAAAGTTAGAGAGCCGGGCTGTGCACCCCTTACCACCTCCTCCCAGCAATGGGTGGTCACATTCATACCTAGGATCGCGCTATCCGACCCCAGGCACTGATCCCGAACAATTATGACCCCCTTACTTGGAACTTTCACGCCCCCGACCACAAAATCCATCACCACGTACCCCACAAAAGGGATGTCGAGCCCATTGGCTGCCCGTAGGGTCAGCCATTGTAGGGCTGTCGTGTCCTGCACTGGCAGATCTCCATACCATCGCTGAAAAAAACCCTCGCTGAACAGGGTGACCTGCGAGCCCGTATCTAGCCAGCATGGCAACTTAACCCCCCCAGCCCGGACATGGCCCCAGGACCTCCTCATTCTTTGGGCGTTCCTCACCTCCCTGCTGGTACACCCCGCCCGCGCGCCCTACCGCGGACGGGGCCGGGAGTTTAACGGCACCCTCTGGGGGCAGTCACGCTGCATGTGTCCGGCCTGCCCACACTCCATACAGATGGGGCGGCCCTCAGCATCCCACTGGAACCGGCCTCCGCCCTGGCCTGGTCCCACTGGCCATCCGCTCCCTGGGTGCCGCGTCGCCCACAACCTGGAGGCCCGGGACCTGCGAGAACTGCTGCTGAATCTCCCCAGTAGAGTCTTCCCCAGTGTGGCCATCTGTTCCTGGAGCTCCCGCCGCAGCTCTATCCGCACCTCCTCTGTCCACCGCTCCACGTCCCCGGCCGGTGACGGAATCGCAGGCGTCCTGGAGGGCTGGGAACAAGAAAAATAACAGACTGTCCCCTCATCCCCCCTAGTTCCTGCTCCAGCTCGCGGGCTTCCCAGCTCACCTCACGAAACATGATGGCCGGCTGTCGCCGCACCTGCCGCTGGAGCTCTTGCCTAACGGGACCCCCCCGTAAGCCCAGGAGGAACTGATCCCGCAAAATCATATCCTCAGCCTCCGCATCCCCCGGCTCTCGGGCCCGCTACTTCAGCGTGTACCTCCCACAGCCGCAGGAGGTACGCCTCCAGGGTCTCGTCAGTACCCTGGGTGCCCCTGTGGTCCTGGTCCGTAAGAAGGATGGCGCGTGGCGGTTCTGTGTGGACTACTGCCGCCTCAACGCTGTGACCCACAAGGATGCCTACCCGCTCCCCCGGATTGAGGAATCACTCACGGGGATGAAGAAAGCTGAGTGGTTCTCAACGTTAGACCTGGCGAGCGGGTATTGGCAGGTGGCGGTGGACCCGTGGGACCGCGAAAAGACAGTGTTTGCCACACCCCTTGGGCTCTACCAATTTGAGTGGATGCCATTTTGCCTGTGTAATGCCCCAGCCACCTTCCAGCAGTTGATGCAGCGGTGTCTGGGGGACCTGGTATATGATTCCATCTTAATTTGCCTGGATGATATTGTGGTTTTCTCCCCAGACTTTCAGGCCCACTTGCATCACCTGGAAGCGGTGTTCAATCGGCTGGGGCGCTACGGGCTGAAGCTCCAGCCCCAGAAGTGCCACCTCTTCCAGAGGGAGGTGCGGTACCTGGGTCATGTGGTGAGCCACGTGGGGGTGGCCATGGACCCGGAGAAAACGGCTGCGGTCCGGGACTGGCCAGTGCCCGAGACGGTGCGGCAGGTGAGGGCGTTTCTCGGGTTTGCTGGCTATTATCAGCGATTCATCCCCTCTTTTTCTAGGATCGCAGCCCCTGCATCGGTTGTTGGAGGGGACCGCAGCCCGGGGTAGGAACACCCGGCGGGTGGAGTGGGGGACGGAGTGTCAGCGCGCCTTCGAGGAGTTGAAGGCGGCCCTGCTCTCCGCCCCGGTGTTGGCTTATGCAGACTTTAC
This sequence comes from Megalops atlanticus, assembly GCA_019176425.1. Lineage (NCBI taxonomy): Eukaryota > Metazoa > Chordata > Actinopteri > Elopiformes > Megalopidae > Megalops > Megalops atlanticus. The sequence goes on from CM032881.1 coordinate 20,613,018, forward strand.
CCTTCCTTTTCGTCTATACAGACGCGAGTAAGGAGGGGTTGGGGGCTGTCCTTTCTCAGGTTCAGGACAGAAAGGAGAGGGTCATCGCCTACGCCAGTCGGAGCCTGCACCCCGCCGAGCGCAACGACCAGAACTACAGTGCCTTCAAGCTGGAGCTGCTGGCACTGAAGTGGGCCGTGACGGAAAAGTTCAAGGATTACCTGTGGGGCGCTAAGGTCACGGCCTTCACCGACCACAACCCCTTTGTGCATCTCGCCACAGCGCGGCTGGGGGCGGCGGAGCAGTGGTGGGCGGGCCAGCTGGCGAGCTTTGACCTGGAAATCAAGTATCGTCCGGGGGCCCGCAACGCCAATGCTGACTCACTGTCCCGGCTGCCCGAGGGGCGTGGGGTTGTGGGGATGGTGCAGGTGGCCCAGCGGTGGGGGACACGTGGGACTGGTCGGCGCTGCAGCGGGAGGATGACCATCTGCGGACTTCTACTGAGCGGGTGCGGCGGGGGGAGCCCCCTTGGCGGGAGGAGCGGAAGGCGGCCCCACCAGAAGAGGGTAGGTGGTGGAGAGAGTGGGAGAGGCTCCGGGTAGAAGGGGGGTTCCTGTACCGACGGATGTACGATCCGGTAGAGGATGGGCCGCTGTGGCAGGTGCTGGTGCCCCGGAGGGAGGCACATCGCGTCTGGCAGCGGTACCATCAGGCCCTTGGTCACCAATGTGCCAATAAGGTAGAGGCTGCCCTGCGGTGGCGGTTCTACTGGCTGGGGTTGGGGAAGGATGTGCGGAAGTGGACTGCCGAGTGCAGGCAGTGCACGGTGGCCAAGGCTGGGCCGGAGGTGCGGGCCCCCCTTGTCCCCCTCTCCACCTCGTACCCCCTGGAGGTGGTGGCCATGGGCCATCTGGCTTTGGGGTGCCCCGGTGATGTTTATCCCTACCTGCTGGTCCTCACTGATCTGTTTGCCAGGTACGGCTGGGCGGTCCCCGTGAAGGACCAGATGGCGGTGAGGGCCTTGTGGGGTTCGGTGGTGCAGCACTGGGGTTGCCCTGAGCGGCTCCTCTCAGACCGGGGGCATTGTTCGAGTCTTCCTTGGTCGCAGCTTTCTGCGAGCTCTATGGCTGCTCGAAAATCCGCACCACCCCCTACCACCCTCAAGGCAACGGGGTGTACGAGCACTTTAACAAAACGCTGCTGAATCTCCTGGGGTCCCTTTGTGAAGAAGAGCAGGCCCAGTGGCCGGAGCGCCTGCCCGCTCTACTCCAGGCTTATAATAACGCCGTGCATAGCAGCACCGGTTTCACCCCGTACTACGTCCTGACTCGGCATCATGCCCGGTTGCCTGTGGACCTGGCAATGAATGTGCCCCCCGCCCCAAGGAAGTGGAATATGGAGGGGTGGGTGAAGGCGCACCATCGTACCTTGTCAGGGGTGTACCGGAGGGTACTGGAGTCGGTGCAGTGCCAGCAACAACGGGACAAGACGAGGTACGATCGGCGGCTGAAGACCTTGCCGTTGTTGCCGGGGGACCGGGTGCTGGTGAGGAATTTCAGGCCTCGGGAGCGAGGTAACCTGGCCCCGCGTTGGTCCCCCCGCCCTTTTGTTGTCGTCCACCAGCTTCAGCCGGAGAAGCCGGTGTATGTGGTCCGGCCGGAAAGGGGTGGTAAGGAGTGGACCCTGCACCGGAACAACTTGCGTGCCTGCCCGGTGGGAGACGCCTGGACGGAGCCCCCCAGCGGGAAGGAAGCCGTGCGCGTTCCAGAGCCGGAGCGCCCAAGATGGGCATGGGGCTGGAACTCGGTGTGGGTCCCAGCCCGGGGTCCTGTGGATGAGCCTGCTGTTCCCCTAGAGGAACAGCCCCAGGAGGGGGCGGCTGAACCTCCTGAGCTGCCAGAAGAGGCGTCCTTCCGTCGCTCTCAACGTGAGATGAGAGGGCAGCCCCCGCGCCGGTACATTGAGGAAGTGTAGTCAGGATGACTACCGGTAAAGCGGGGGGGAAATCTGTCAGGAAGTAAACTGACAGCGGCCGCCGTGTTGAGCCTCCGTTCGTGATGTTAATTGGGAACCGCGGGTGCGTTGCTGAGCCGGGGATTATTGAGTGATTGCCTCCGCCGAGCTGACGGGGCTCGCGGCTGTTCTGAATTGTCATTAGCGGGGGTTGCAGGTATAAGAAGGTGGCAATGTAGGCAGTCGGGGGTCGGACGGCTCAGGAGAGGGAACGCTCTGCTGGTTTGTTTTAGTGGGGGGAAAACTTTTTTTTTTCGTTGTTCTTTATTGATTGTTTTGGTTTTGGTTTTGTTGGACGTTTCAGCCGGGTTTTCTTTTTCTTTTTCGGATATTTTGGTTTGATAAGTTTGGTGTTTGCTTTCGTTTTTTTTGGTTTGATTTGGGGAGGAAATCCCGGGAAGGGGTTTCCTTTTATTTTATAGCGTGCAAGGAGGAGTGAGTGACGGCGGAGTGCTGCAGACCTGGACCGCTCCCTGGGGTGAATCACGGAGCAGGCAGTGCAGCGGAGGTCGGCTGGGGAAAGAGAAGGGGACGAGACTCGGGAGAGCGGTGGAGCAGCAGAGCCCCAGGCTGGGCAGGAGGCGGGATGGGGCGGTGCCCCTGTGCAGTAAGGGACGTGACTGGCGGTGCTACCGCAGTGTGTGTGTGTGTGTGCCCTTTTTTAAGGCCGCCCAGCCTAACAGTGAGGGTGATCTGTGTCGCGTATTCTTCCCCCCCCCAGTGTGGCCGAAGTTCCTGCTCTGGAGCTGTGCGACAGGACCAGCAATAAACACCAGCACCTGGATGCAGCGGTCTGGACCAGAAACATCAGCAGCACCCCGCCCCTTTTCTTTTGGGTTTTTGTTTTTATTTTGGGGAGCAAGCGAGGCCCGGCACAGAGGCACGGGCCAAGTTGCGTCCCACCCTTTTTTTGTTGTGTGAGTGTGTGTGAGTGTGCGTGGGTGGACCTCCCCCTCCCTGGAGTGTTACCCCCCCCCTTGGGTGGCTGAGAGGGGTCTGGCCTCTGACGTGGGGGCCAGCGCGGGAGACGAGTTGGAGTGGTCACTGTGTGGTGTGTGTGCGTGCACGGGGGATCTTGACCTGCGGTGTGCTCAGGCTTGTGGTGCCGCGTGGGGGGAAGTCTCGCTCCTGGTGCTGGGCCCTCGTGGGAGAGGCCAGGAAGAGGGAAGAGCCGCAGCAGGGAAGGGGTGGGAGGAAGGTTTAGAGGGGAGGTCTGCAGGGTGTGAGCCGTCCCACCTATGAACTGTGTTTTTATTAGAAGTGTAATAAAGTTTTTCGTACCTGCAACTCCGGTGTCCTGGTTGTTTGTGGCGGGCGGATCCATTAGGGGGAACCTGTGCTGGGGTAGCGGGGGCCAGCGCTGGCGACTCCTGACACAATCTCATGTTCTAATCACACCGGTGTTAGCATATGCACTAAACTGCTAATCACACCAGTGTGACCGTACGTGCGAAAGGGTTAAACAAGACAGACATGCTAGTCAAAGGAGCAAGGTGGGACATTGTTGTTGCTACGTTTGCCACTTTAGTTTGGCTAACAATCTCATCATTTGGTCCTTGCCATGTACAGTACTACTATATAGGCTATTTACTTTAAGTGGTTAGCTACCAGCTACATAAATTAAAAAGCTATAGATAATTTAAAAAATTAAAATCTTAACTATTGAGCCCTGCTTGGAAAGTCAGGTTCAATTACAATTAGATGAAACTTATAAATCACTATTTGTGATCTAGCCTACTATGTCTCAAGACAGATTAAATGGTTTGTCACTGCTTTCAATGGAGAGCCAGGTGGTGCAGAATTTGCACTTTAAGGACATAATACATGACTTTGCTACCAAAAAGGTGCAGAGTATGACACTTCAGCAGAGTATGACATTTCAGTTGTCCTAACAATAAAGCATGGCGTTGAATATTCCAAGTGTGCTGTCAAGCGTATTTTTATTTTAATTGGGGTGGGGGCAGGGGCCTATTGAAATAATTTTGTCCTGGGCCCAGGCATCCTGCACGCCGGCCCTGCCCATAAGCAAAGTCACTTAAATCAGACTTCCTGCCCGTTCTGATGTTTGGTTTGAAGAGCAACTGAACCTCTTGACTATGTCTTCATGATTTTATGCATTGAATTGCTGCCAGAGGATTGGCTGATTAGATATTTGCATCAACGAGCAGGTGTACAGGTGTACCTAATAAAGTGGTCACTGAGTATATATCTAAATACATGACCTGTACTGAATTGCTTGTCTGTTTACTTCAGAACCTAACATTAATTGTGGGATTGTTCATTTCATGAAATCAATGACTTGATAATTGGACCTTGGTACAATTATGGTGGGATTTCAAAACACTTTTATCTTACACCCTGCAATCCTTTTCATCCATGAACAATTTTGTCCACACACACACAAATAATACTATGTAAAATAACAGTTTAACCACTACAGTAGAATGAATACTATTTTTACAACTCTATTTGTAAGAACAAATTTACAACAGAATTTGTAGTTTCTAAATATAAAAAACTTTAACCTTTTTGTTAGAAGGAGACCATTAACATGGACCTTTTCTCATAAGAACTTCTCAAGACTGTGGACCTTGCAACCAGATTGATGATGAAATAGGTCCAAAGTCACACACTTTGAGAGACAGCATACACCTTGACTACTCCTGTAAATATGCAATCGCCGATCATGAATAAATAAATAAATAAATAAAACAATGTAATATCAACTTTAATTTCACTGTTTTACTAGATGTCAAGAAGGTATTACCTGACAGTGAGGAGTGCAAACAAGGGGCCAGCAAACATGCTGTACTTTATTGACTGTGAAGAACAGGTAGTGGAGCACAGAATCCTATCAGTGCAGTGCTAATAAGTCCTAAATGAGCTTTAGATGGTAGAGAAATGCACTCATGTTACGCTCTGCGCACACAATGTTTGTAAAATGGGGACATCATCATGGTTGCAGAAATGTGATTCAAATCCCTACAGGAGCTCTCTATCCCAAATTATGAAGGGGATTGAATCCGTTATCTGTTTCCTTTCATTTTTCATCCAGTTAATTCCAACACACCTGTTCCTTCCTCAGGCAACATACATGGGCTGTTTTTTTAGTCTTCTCATTTTTGTCAGCACCATCAAACCTTTGTAGATGCTTTCCAGCAGACTCCAGTTGTCCCACAGATGACATGAATAGTCATCACTTGTGGTATTTTTGATATGCTACTTACTTCTCTAGCCAAAGGCACATCCATGAAGACCATGATAAAGAAGCTCAAGTGAAGATGATAACTTTATAAATGTGCACTTAAATGCCCTCTCGCCCTCATTTCATTCATAGTTCATAATGCTTCAGTTCAAATGACAGAAAAAGTCTTCATGCCAGTTTGAATTATTTCCTTTGTGTACCTTGTAAAATTGTGTAAACTCTCCTGAACTGATGCCCACTTGCAAATTCTGATTATAACTCTGAAAACAATATTTTAGACCTTTATATGGCCACTCCTCCATATGTTCATGTTTAGTATTCTTAATGTGTTTGCACAGTATCCAAATTTCATTTGAATTTAAATCAATTATCAGTGACGGCCTATTTTCATGAGTGTTTGGAGGGAGTTTGTGGCCTCATTTTTTACCTTCCATTGTTCAAGGTGGAGAATGATTAACATAATTATACAGTACTTTTTGGATGGCTTTAGTTGGTCTATGGGATTTGAAACTTCATTTTCCCTCATTAATTTAAATCTCTGATTTTATAAATGTGCATGAGAATTTATTAATGTGCATCAGAACGTAATTAATATGTGTTGTATAAAAATGTATTCACTCAATATAAAATGTTCTGTTTCAGTGTGTTGTACTTAAAATGAATATATATGTTTTTCCCCAATATTTGTGGCATAGCTCATTATGTTGGTATATAGTCAGAGGTATAATGTGACTGGGAATAATAAGTAACTTTGTGTAAGATGTTTTTTTGACATACTATCAAATATCTAAGTGATGAAATACAATCTTAAGTGATGACAGTTTTTAGCAGTGACAATCTTTGTTTGTGGTTATATGGGGAAAACTGTCTTATTATTTCAGGACAAAATACAATCCGTGATAAAATAGGTAGGCAGGTAGGCAGTTAATTATCTATGTACCTTCCACTAACCATTCTAACAATGGTTGCTATCTAAACCAATTTTATAAAGGTAACAATGTAACAGGCTATAATAGAGCAGGAATATAGCTTCACACAATGCGCCTACTTACCAGTACGATTTATGATCTACCACAATCTGTCATACCTTATTGCTTTATTATAGCAACACAATAACAAAGTAGTGTACCAAGTGCAATGTTAGTGCCACACCTTGTCCTTGAGTGAAAGTAATGATAGAAAGAAGGCACAATGAAGTCCCAAAACTGGATTTACTAGTAACAGAAATGCCAGGATGAATGACATGAATCTAGGGGTATTCAGTAGTGGAAAGGTGCAGCATTAAATGAATGGAAAGCATGCCTCTTGGGATATTTTGGCTTGACTTGGAGTGCAGTCCTCCACGCAAGTACACCAATGCAGCCACAGTACGGCACCTAAGGTGCTGTACAATATTTGAAATGTGTATACATACATAGGACAGAACTAAAACAATGAAGATAACAAATCAAACTACAATAAAAAATATCAAAATAGCTAGGTATTTCTGCGTTTACCATCATTTGTTGTGTTTCAATCCACACTCCTCACTCAGTCCACAGGAAGAAGCTACCTGTTTCCCCTGCCCCCAGAACCTACCAGTGGTTTAATCACAGGACAGAAAAAAGGGACATAGGGACATAAAAACACACACCATAATCTGTATTTCCAACAATAATCAATTACACAAGTCAATATAATACATTAGTAATACACCTCAGAGTAAACAGTAAGATGGTGCATTACATTATATTATTGTCATTTAGCAGATTGTGTTACTCAGAGCAATTTACATAGGTTGCAAGTTTTACATGTTATCCATTTATACAGCTGGATATTTACTGAGGCAATTCTAGGTTAAGTAGCTTGCCCAAGGAAATAGCAGCAGTGCCCCTGCAAGGAATCAAACCAGCAACCTTTTGATTACAAGCCCTGCTCCTTACCACTATGCCCCAAGTTAATGGCCTTTCCTGACCACAGAGACCACACATGCACCTAAAAACCAACTAATAGTCAGGCAATACTAAGCTAGCCCAGAATGAGCCCTCTCAGTGTGGATCCTAAACTTCTAAACATGGAAGCCGGTCAATATAACAAATAAGAAGCTTTGAACACAAAGAAAGCTATTTAGCTACATTCCTAAAAGATTGAAATAAACCTGAAATTTTCATACTTTCTTTTGTACCAGGTGTTGTGCTAACATTCTAAACCCCATATGTATGTCCATGGAGTATAAGTATAAAACTGCATCACAAACAGCACGAGCATCCTTGAAAGCACATTCTGAGTGTTTTCATAGGAAGTAGGTGCCCCTTGTATGCATGGGTGTGTCAACATGCAGAATTCCTGCTGCCAGAGGCCTATGACAGGTACTCTGTTATTGTTGGATATATTGTATTTTGTAGCACATGCAACTATTTTGAAAGAAAATACCACAAATATCTGTAAAATAACATTTTCTATATCATTATCAAAGTCATGATGACCTCATAGCTCTGTACCTGCTTCTGTATAGTCTAGGTCAGTAGCAGATGGTCTTTTCATAGCTGGGAAATAGTGTTGATACATTGACGAATCACTGGGTCAGCTTCAGTATTCATGCATGTTATCAATCTGACAAACTTTTTGGAATTCTTAGTTGGATTTTTTCTTAAATGGAAAAAATTTACATTTTATGGTTGAATACTGCTCATCAGCAAATTCTCAGAGTTTGACATTCCCACTAAAAATCCTTTCAGAGGAGGCATAACAAACACTGCCAACAAAAAAAAACACCAAGATCACATCTGACTAATAAGATCAAGTTGCATCCATGGGTATTACAAATCAGTCACAAGTATCGTTAATCCATTCTATCAGCAATAGCTCCCCATATTCCAAAATTAGCATGAAAGCTCATGTTGTTCTACATCCTGGACAGACTTCATGATTCACTGAAGAGAGTGAGGAGTGATTAATGACTTATGATCAAGAGAAAAACTGTGGAATGAAGTTCATATAAGTGTTTAATTAATTAATCTAATTACGAGATACCATTTGGAGCAGTCATTTGACTCTTAGGTGGGATTCCAATGTTGTAACAACCATGAGCAAGACAAGTAAAGATTAGTTAAGAAGCTGCACCAGTGTGCAGTATGCAAATGCATGAAGAGTGGCAGAAATTTAATGAAGCTGATTGATAAAGATCTTTTTAATAGAACTGTTGTATACTGTGAAAATGCTGCTGCATTTTAAGGTGGGGACTGTTATGTTTGTGTAGCCACTACATTTAAAAGTAACTAAATGTAGTGGGGGTAAGTCCACTAAAGTTCCTAAAACCCTGCTCAATGGCCCATAGGGACAGTAAAATCTATGTGTTGTGTTTTATTGTATTGTGTTCTTGGATGGTGGCAGATAGCTAGCATTGACTCCAGTGAAGACAGACAGACAGTGGCATTCATTCAACCAGATTTTATATATATATATCTATATATATCTATCTATATATATATCTATCTATATATATATATATATATATATATATATATATATATATATATATATATATATATATATATATATATATATATATATAAAGCATTTCAGTATTAAAATTCAATCAATAATAAGAAATAATAATAATAATAATAATAATAATAAGAAGAATAACAAGAACAAGAAGAACAAGAAGAAATTGTACAAATAGCAGTAGTAGTAGTTCTAATGTAAAGACAATGTTTGTTACAATAAGGTAACAGCTGATCTTGAGTCAGATTAAAATATATCCTCATAATTAGAAACCCTTTTGACACACAGTAACATTACATTCAAAACATATCATCTATATTCTTATTGTGGTGACTATATCCAGAAAATGACTCTTAAAGTTCACTGGAATACATGGACTCACCTGGGGGATACAAGTCAGATTGGTTTTTTTCCCCTTGGTGCTTGGCTATTTACTGTTGGAGCAACCATGGAAACTATAAAAGGGAAAAATGTAAAATATTCAGTAATAACAAAAATAGCTTTGTAACAAAGTAACAAAATATCATTGGAACAAGAGTACAAGGCATATTCAAAATATTGAAAAAGTGAAAATAACTTGAAATCCATTTTTCATTAGACAGCAGTATAGCAAGTTCATAGCAAGTTTAAAGTAACAGTGTAACATGCATGTGCTAGATCTGGCATTGCAGAAGCATGGATAAAAGGATCTGCTAAGCAAATAAATACAATTGTGCAGGGCTTGACAATAAGCTAAATGTTGAAATTGCCCAGCTGGTCAGTAAATATTAAAACATACTGCCCGTCAAAAGGGAAGCACTAGCCTGACTGCAAATGCTGACTTTTACAGACTTTTTTTACATGTTTTTTTCTTTCAGAGCCTTCAAATGAAATGATTTTGCATGACTAGGAGAGAATGCCCTTCCCCCTACTCTTATAATCAGCTAAAAGAAAAAAATTCTGCCTCCGCTATTTCAGTCTCACAAGCTTTTGCAGGCTTAGTACTGTCTTTTGATTTGTTGTCTTAGAAAAGGCTTTTCAAAAATAGCCTTAGTTTTGCGTTAGTTTCTGAACATTGTATGATTCAACATTTATGGTCTTAACAGCCCTATCAAAAGACAAGAGGAAATGCTTTTCCTATAGGAGACAAATCAGAATCCGAACATGAAACACTTTCAAAAGCCCACTTCAGCAGTGTCTCATGAAAAACACGGGAAAAGGAAGCAGTCATCCTATCAAAAACAAAAACTGTAATACTTTAACTACAGAAAACTACAGTTGGAAGAGATGGAAGATGCCATATATTATGGCAATGGGAAAACTGAGGAAATGGGACCAACTTTACTTATTGTAACCCACAACCCACCAGAGCAAGGATCTTAGCTTCTAGACAGGAGTTCAATTGTCAATAAGAGGGGAGAATAATTCAGATGGTTCCTTGCTGTCGGGAAGCTTGATATTTATGTCATTAATTGTATTCTTTAATATTTGTTTACACATGCCAGCAGCGTAAAATTACACATAAGATAATATATATGAAAAAAAGATTCAAATATACTGTGACATCCATCTACAATGGACTATGATAGAAGTACTCTTGTCAAGCTACATTCCTTGATGTACTACAGTAGAGGTCAAAAAGCAGTCATTCCTTATTGATAATGTAATATAGTCATTTCTCTGAGGTTAAATATTTATGTTGTTACTGTTAATGTGTGGAGATATAGTGTTAGAAGTGGAGGTAATGCTTGCTTTTGCAGAAATATTTTCAAAAAAAGAATTCCAATACATGAATCCTTCAAAGGAATGTAAATTGCTTGTGAGTACCAAAGTGCTGGTTGCCCTGCTTTTGCATTGCACACAAAAAATCCATCTGCAAGTCTGTCTATCAATGTGGTGCTATTACAACATTATAAGGGGACTAGTGAAAAGCTAAGTGGTTTCCATGGCAACAGCAAAGGCTATATATTTAAAAAGCAGAACTGAAGGACTAAAGCACCCCATGGTGAAGGGGTGGCACAACACACCACTCAGGAGTGAAGTGGCTGACTCCTAATTAAATATGGAGGAAACACAAAGCCAGCCAATGCACAACTTCCAACCCCAGTTTCTTTAAACCTTTAATCATTCTTTAAGTTTCATTCTGGTGAAGTGTCAGATCATTATCTGAAATTTTATTTTTCACTCTGTATTCAATCTGCAACTGTTATGTATGTAAAATGATTATTTACCTAACTGAATAATAAACCTCTGAACCAAATTAGTATGCTGCTCACAATACAGGTCACTTCAATTAAACACCTCTGGATTATGTGTCACAAAGTCAATGTGCTGCAGCTGATAAATTCTGGAGAGATTTATTTCATTAGATAATATGGTATGATTACTATTTTATAATCCTTACTATCCAGCTCAACATCATCATAATCAAATCAAACTACAGTTAGCAATAAGCCAGTTAACTGTGCAAATGACCTCTCCTAATGACCACATCAGGGAATTTAAATCTCTGGATAGGGAATGATTAAAAGTAACAGATGCCACTTAGTACCTACAGTAATGACATAGCTTGTGTATTATAAGGACTACTAACTGTTTTCATAAGTTTGTTGTCAGATGAAATACACCTGTTAATCTTTAAGGGAATTTTTTGAAGGACATCTTGAGGATAAATGAATATGAAGAGCATTTTAAACTTCTAAACGAGAAAAACAAAAAAGTAAAAGAAAGCAACACTGGTAAAACTGTGTCACAATGGGCAGGCTTTCTGATGAACTCTCAACTCAAAAATCCAAAGATCTGTGATTGTCTGTTGACTGCCCCCAGGGCTGTAAAGTGAGCATTTGTTTGACTAGATGTTTATGTAGCAGTGCAGATGGAAGACTGTTCTCTTTTGGATGGAGAAACAAAACAGCTGTTCCCTCATCCACTGGGGCCATAATGGTGGGCATCCGTTCCCCCATCCTCCAGGACTACAGACAAGAGCAGCTGGGGTGTAGATCTGATTTATTTATTCTTCTATCTGTTCCCAATCTCCAAAATGTAGTGCATTGGACATAATACCTGCTCTTTGGCCCTCTTTACAAGATGTGCCAAAAATTGTGGAGAAATGGGGCAATGGATGAAACTGGTTTGATCTTATAGTAAGTTGCTTTATTTTAGTTTGGAAAGATCACAGAGAGGTCAGTGTTTTGTGAAACAGGTCTTTCACAAAATCATGTCAGTAGGGTCTGTTTATGAAAGGCTAAATGACAAAAAACATGAAATTGAGAAAAAAAATCTTTTGTTCAATTACATCTGGCAAAAGCTGGTCTATGCACTGCTAAGACTTTTTTAAACACACTGAGTTGATACCTTATATGATAATCCTTAGCTATATTGGGAATGTAACATGTACTCACTACTGGGTAGATTTCTGAAGATTCAAACTTTATCTCAAACAGCAAAACATACATTTCTCAGAGGTATAAAGGATATGACAATTTATGTATTTGGATACTATATGTATGTAGATATTAGTTTCCCCATATAATTTAGCAATTATGTGTATTGCTATTATGTAACAGTTAATATGAATAATTACACAACACACCCAAATTAAGCCTGCATCTTTACTGATAATCATTTTGAATGAAAATGTCAAATTTCAATTTCCCTGTATTTAATCCTAGCAAATAAACAAAATTTGTAGAACAGATCTGACTTCTCCTGTTTTTTATTTTATAAAGGGAAGAAAATTCATACACTGGAGGAATATTGTTCTGTCTGATTTTTGTTTGGCTCACAACTTAATTACAAGACCTCAGAGTCATGGGTTGTTCATATTTGATCTTCTAATAGCACTCAACATGGCAATTGCAGCATTGTGCATCTTTTTTCAAAACAGACCAGTCACTTAACTGTGCAGTTCATGTACGCCCTTGCCATTGCCACTAACTTTACAATAATTGCCTTTCTTTTGGCAAAATTCCTTTGATCTGAAGAGGTTTCAAAAGGTTTCTTTTTTATGTGCTGGTCAAAGGATGTCTTGTCTGACTTTCCCTTTTCCACCCATCTACAATGAATCACATTTCATAAAATCAATAGTGTCAAAGACACCGCTGCGTGTGAACTCCAAAAGCAATGATGTTCACTGTCTGCTGACTGAGGGGAGAATATTCAGGAAAATTCTTCAGCCAGACAACATAAAATTACAATACATAGGAGAGGGCTGCAGCATGACTATTTTTAGCCCAGAGTCCAAAAAAATCTCTTCTCATGGAGGCAGGGTTTTGTTGATTTGAAAAACTCTGGGACCTATCCACACAAATGAATCGGTCAAGTTGGGAGCAGCAGCTTTAAAAGGCATTAGCCCTTTAAATGACGAAATATAAATATTAGCACAGAAAGAACATTTTTATTTGTATGTTGATTATGTTTTTTTTTTTCAATAAATTTCTTGAAAACTGGAGTTATGGAAGCAATATATGTTTTAATCAGAGTGCTATCATATTTTGAAAACTGTCAAGGGTGGTAAAAGAGGTCTTTTGTCATAGTAGCTCTATGTTAAATTCAGCCACATGCAGCCCAAACTCAGGGGAACTCAGAGGAGTGTCTCATTGTGTGGGGAATTCACTCATCTCAGAGGGTCACTAAAGTCACACATAGAAGTTATAATAGAAGACATCCCCTGAGTAAAGCTGAGACAAAAGGTTCTTGTTGTGGCAGCTAGGTTGTCATGCAGCAGATAGGCTTGTAATTCACAAAGGGGGGGGGGTACAATTTTACTGCAGAATTTTACTCCTGTAACTGCAGAAACCCTTGTTTATGTATTTATTTATTTATTCATTCTTTCTTCATACTTGGAATAAAATTAGAGGGGAGCGGATGATGTGATTTGTCTGGGCAGTGCTCACTGCAATGCAACGCAACGTGATACAAAGCATGTTCTTTCAACAGAAAAAGTGGCTCTGTGTTGCTGTGTTTTAATTAATTGATTTGCATACATTGAACAAATAGTGCCTGAATTAGAAATGATCAGTGCTGAAATAAATGTGTTGCAAGTTTGGCTGAGTCTGAAAAGCTATGACTGAGCTTATACTTGTGTGTTTATTAGTTGTCACAAGGGTCCATGTTGCAGTTAGGAGTTAGCAGATGACCTGACAGCACAGAAGCCATTGAATCTGTAATAATCAAACACCTGTCAAGACTTCTGTCTAATTTGTTTTGTTTATTTTCATAACTTGTGATTTTTCAGTACACAATGCATGATTATCAGAACACAGCATCAGGAGGAAGCAAATTCTACAACCAAAAACATTTCAAGTTACAGTGGGAGAAGAAAAATAAACACATAAAGGGGAAATAAACATGAAAAGGAAAGAATTACTGCAAGGTTATTCCCCTGGTCTCTTTAAATAAGTAATGTGTGTTAAAATCAGACTTCCCTGAGGCTTCAAGATAAATATATCACTTTCATTATTTGCCACCCCTTGACTCTGCTTTCCAACCTGATTTCCTCAATGTCTATTTAAAATATTCTTCTGTAGAGATGCATAAAAAGTATTTTTTCTTTTTCTTTGAGAGGGTATTCATGAAATGAAAACAAACCTGAAGCATGAACTTGACTTGCAGCCAAAGGTGTTGTTTGCCATTATATTTAGTAATGATGTAAATATCAGGCATGTTCAGTCCCAGACGATGACTGCTCTGTCTCCATGCTTCAGGGCGGATGATCTTTGACACCCCACTCCTGAGGAAAGAAAAAAAAAAAACATGTGTCATTTTATTTTCCATTCTTGCTCTCTGGAATGCTAATTATAACCTCACCTGGACTGGAGACAATGATAAAGCTCCTCACTGACTGCTCAATCTGATGGAAAAACACAGAGACCAGAAAAAAAGGCTTTGGACGCTGCCCATCCTTTGACTCCAACCAGGTCATTCCCTTGCAGTTGCCTGTTTTTTATCACAGTGACAAGTACAATTTTAACACACAGTGATAACATTAAACCTTGTACATCTAAAATGATGCTGCTGCATAGGAAGACCTGCTGCCCCTTGCAGGCCCCAGTCAATCTCCTGCCTGATCGAATCTGCCTGGAATCGTCTCCTGTTCATGTCTCCACGTCTTGCTCTCCAGCCTTGTTTCTGGCTCCAGAATATGGCTCCAAACTTAATTTAAAGACTTATATTTCAGATTGTATGAGGCTTAGTAACAGCATTATTCCCTCACCCACTCTAGGGAAAAACACACACACACACACACACACACACTCAAACTAATTTAGACTCAGGGGATGCTAGAATTAATTCAAAGGTATAAGAGTTCAGCCAGAGGACTGTGCATGGTCTGGCCCCACACAGTTCTGAAGACTGGCATTTTGTACCTCTCACTCCCTGCTGGGTTGGGTCACCAGGCTGTTGGCTGTCCCCTCCACTCGAGCTGTGTACACAATGGGGCTCCAATCACACTGTGCCCTGATTGAAGGGTCCTCCACCCCAAGACATCTGAGGCAGCTTACCCTATCTGATGTTTGAATGATTTTTTTTCCAGTTTTATTTTCAACAACTCTGTAAGTAAGTCCACTGTTAGGTGCAGCATACCAACAAGAGAGCTTAGACAAAAATCTTGTTGGATCACTGCATAGGGAATTGCAATCCATCCTATTTATATAACGTTCTCTGATAAAAGTCATTAAGGTGCAATACAATCTGACAATAAACATTTTAGGTGTAATTGACAAAGTAGCAGTTGTGATGTGAGGCATGTTCACTCAAAAATGTGCCATTTACTGCAGATGATGTCTTCAGAGTGCTGGATACTGGATGATTATTGTGAATAATAAACAAAAAATAAATATATCAAACTCTTACCATAACCATAATTAATCATAATTTTAATTAAGTCTTAACCAATATGAATTATATTACAAAAAATTTATACTAACTAATCCTGCTAGAAATAAATGTTTATTATTTAGCAAATGGGCTTTGTCATTCAAATATTTATTCTTTGTGTAATGTTTATAATGCATTGTTCAGTGATTAGTCATTACTACGGCTTGTAATGAATGCTTAAATTAAGGTGCTACCAGATCTACCACGTTTTCGCATTGATGGATCCATTTTCTCTTTTATACATCAGGTTATACATTATTTATAACCCACCTTTATAAACAGTATTTTTCCAATGCTCTGTAAGCAACTGTGGCATCAGGGTTGCTACCATCTTGAAATTGCATAAGATGTTATGTTATAGTTTGGGTTGCCATCTCTAGATACTAAAGAACCTCTAGTCACCTTTAGCCATAAAGTCATTTTTTTATCATATTTATAAAAATAATTCTGATTTAAAATGGAGAAAAAATACAAGATTGATTGATCTCTGAAGACTGTTCCAGTTTAACATACAAAATTATGCATAAAAAAATTTAGTGAGTTCCATCCATACATTTATGACTGAGTGTAACTTGGCTGCAACTTTGGCATCTAGAAGTACTTACATTGCATTGGAAGAATATTTGTAATATGATAGTGCTGGTGTTTTTGTAATTTTGCTTTTCACACAGAAGCATTCAATACATCTGAGCGCATGGTGCGTGAATGTGACAGCCAAACAATGCTGGGTATTAAAGCAGAGAATTCAGAAATAGGAAAACACAAAACAAGAAAACTGGTTGCTTTTTCTATTTTGAATGTTTGCCACTGATAGCAAAATTGAAACTCAAGCTGTTTATTTTATTTTCCCTTGTAGGTTGCAAAAATAAAAATCGCATATTAGAAAACTCACCAAATGTTCTATTTATCTTTGCCATATTTGGGCTCCCCTGCCCAAATTTCATAACCACCTGAAGCTCTATGCCACCTCATTCAATTAATGGTGACAGTCTCTTTCTAATGGGTTACCATGGTGGAAATTACCACACAAATTGGAAGTTTAACAGCAGAAATGTGTATGATAGCCATATATGTGGGCTAGCTAGTTAACCCTCCTGTTGCAGTTGTTCCAGTCATATTTGACCAATTTACAATTTTTATGTCTGAAAATTTTAATTTATTTCATCTGGTTAGAATAAAGCTCCATGACATTGTCCATTTGAAAACACAAAATAAATTTAGATCATTTTCATTAAATTTCGGGGGTTTTATTTAACTTTTGTACATTTGTGTTGTTCCTGGTCAAAAATTAATGAGGCTACAAGTAGGAGAAAAAGAGAGAAATTGAGAGAGCATCAGATGGACACACTGCCACTCCCTAACCCCATATGTGCATGTGTGCATGGACACACACACGCACCCTTGTTGGGTTTCCCTGGCAACTCTGGAACACTTCCCTAATAGAATCCTTCCCCCAGGGGAACCATAACCATAACCATTAATGGTCCCGCTGAGGTTGCTAATCTTGGGTTGATGGCATAAAATCCTGCTTTGAACTGTTCCTGACAGAGCCCATTGAAACCATAATGATAAACATGACCAACGTGGAGGTGAGATGCGTGTACAAAGACAACTGGAAGGAAATAGACCGGACAGACATGGCATGGCAAAGTGTTAATGTGTAAATAGGCTTAGGCCTATCCCCTCTCTTTACTAATAAAGTCACAACGGTCAGATTTGACCAGGAACACCACAGATGTTAGTTTGTGCCACTTTTTTAAAAATTTCAAAACAAATTTCCTGGTTATACATTAAAACAAAATAGTCTGTGATAAATAGCACAATATGTTTCCTCTGTTATTTACTGTAGTCAAAATCATCCAGATATAATGCTACTTTTACTCAAAAATGTGTTGTACAAGCTCAGGTCAATGAGGCCTACTGGCCAAAAGTTCCAAATAGAAATATAAAACCTGTCGTAATTACTAGAAATAAAGTTGATTAGAAAAATCTAATGCAACATCTAATGATGAAATATGTATAATAAGAGATTTGTAAACAGTTATAAGGGGTCTGTCATGGAACAAAAAAGTAGGTATAATGAAATGAACACAACACAAGGGTTAACTTATTCTAATAACTAACAATGACAGTTATTGAATTATAGTACATGGATGATAGTAACAATATCAATTTATTCAGATGGTACCCATACAAGTACACTCCATGGTCTTCAGGGAGTAACAGCATATGTATGGTAGCATCTCAATGTTCTAACAGTGATCCACACATTGTAACTTTACTGTGGGTAGCTTGCTAGTTTATCAAGGCAAATAGAGTGCCACGCAATACTCATTGTTGTGAAATTGCCAAGCTCATGCATGGAAACACACAAGCTCTGAGCATGATTCTCTTAAGTCGAAAAATTTTCAGCGCTTGTTGCGTGTGGTTGCCAAATCAGTCAATGTTATCATGGTTAACCATTAAGAAATCACTGTTTACTGAACTGCTAATAGTCACCATGGAAAAGCAACTGATTATTACATTTCATTCATTTAGCAGATGCTCTTATCCAGAGCGACTTCCAGCACAATACAACATAAGTGTGAAGTTGAATGATCAACAGTGTCAGACCAGGCTAACAACACTCCCAGAACAGTGAGTGTGAGCATAACACTATTCAAGCCCTACCCCAAGTTTACTTGTGCAACCTGACTAGACAAGGGAAGCCAAGTATACCACTTTATATCAGTCGCTGTATCACAGAACCCAAAATACATTGTAATCATACACGTAAAAGAAATAACAAGTACTACAGGTAGCAGGGGAGGTGCAGGGATTGAGGTGGAACTGAGGTGCAGTCTGAAGTGGGTCTTCAGTCTACATCAGAAGATGCCCCGGTTTTTATTGTTTGGTGGGATGTAGATAGGCTTGGCAGGACAGTACAAGCTGATGCTACACCCCCTCTTATTTTTCTGTTTGTGTGACAGACTGTGTGAGTGGTGGTGTGAGCACCTCCCGGCTGTAGAACCTTGCCCCATCCATAGGCAGTGGTAGAGAGAGGAGTTACATTGGTGCTCAGAAGGGGGCATTCTGGGGAGGAGGTTTGAGTGTATTGCTATTTATGTACTTAGCAGCACCAGAGTACAAAGCGAAAGGTGCTTTAAGTGCGTGTGAAGGAGAGCCTTCACCACTTCTCCCTAGAGCCTAATTGTCAATTGTGTATCAATCATTTGTTAATTGGGTGCACACATTGGCAATTTGTAGCGGAACCAGCCTATTGGGCAACGAGCCACACCTTACTAACTGAAGCCTGATTAAATACAGGTGTGCCTGGGGAGCAGGGGAGGGCTCACTTTGTCCCTGCTCTTGGTTTGCGTAGGCTGATTTCTTTGTTTTTGTTTGGTTTTAACAATAAATTATTGGTTCTTTTAACCGTTTGTTCTTTTTTGGTTCATTTATGGGAGAAGTGTTGGCCAGCTTCTGTACAGTGCGGTTTACACTGTTTGTGGACTGGATGCACACTTACCTCCAGAAGCTCATCTGGGCAGCGAAGGGGCTCCTAGTTACTTACTGTGTCCATGGTCGGTTTTAGGGGCAGGGTGGATACCTGTGGTGTGAAACAAAAAGAATCTGGTTTATGACCTAAGCTATGGAGTAGTGCATTTCTGGTAACACTAGTATTCTTTGCTCAGATGTCAAGATGTCACCTCATAATTTTTTTAGCCACTAGCTCTTGGCAAAGTCTTGGATTGTCACTACTGACACATACTCATAAAAAACTCTCTACTAATGTACATTTTTCAATTCTTATATTTTCTATATCTATTTTCTATTTTTCCCCACAGTGTAACCACTGTCAGACTGAGACTAAACTTAATGGCACAATTTGCCAAGTATTGCAAATCCACATTCTACATCATGGTAATCATAAATATTGTCAAACTTGTGTGGCCCCCAGTGTAGAACCACTACGGTTAAGGAGCTTAGATGTACTACACCACTCTCACAATAAGGGTGAGAGAACCCTATTAACAGGCTCACTAAAAGCCCCGCACAAGCCTTATTCAATAAATGAAACAGATGGACACTGATGTTTACAAAGGTACAACATTCTGTTTATTGATACAATTAATTAATTAATAGTAAGGGCTTGGGCCACTGTTACAATTCAAAATGGGCCAACAAAATGGGTCAACTTTGCTAACACCCAGGGGTCACAGTGAAAAGATAATACATGAAATAAACACACACACCAACCAACAACATAGAATATACCATTCACCAGTTCAATACATGTTGCACTGTAAACCATAGGAAGGCCACACAACCAAACACTCGCCCTCTCTCTCTTCACCTGTGACCCTCTATTGGGTCTATCGACCTGAAACATAAAAAGGCCTACTTAAAAAGGTCCAAAGAATGACTTATTTCCACTGGACACAAAGAAAGCAAGGACGGGGCAAGGATGCAGTTTTATTTTCACACTGGTTGGCTTCCTTTCTGCACAAACACAAGGCTTAACACCTGTAGCAATGACATAGGCTTATCACAGGTAAGGATGAAGTATACCCCTTTGTCTGAGGTAAGCCAGGTGACTAATACTATATTCACACTGTCAGTCCAAATCCGATTTTTGCCTTATCTAATCAGAATCTGATCTTCCTGATTGACTGTCCGCATTATATATTGCTGATCAGATCCAATCTGTGTCCAGGTGGCAATCCTCATTTTCGGTCTTATCCACATTGGTTGCTATAGTAATGACATTGTGCCCGGAAGTAGAAGTCGTTGACATAAACAAACCAAAATGGAGGGTAATGAAATGGGCTTGCTTATTTACAACATGGCAATGTGGAGCTGTGGCGCAAGTTTTATAAAAATAATGAGACAGCGTCAGAGACGGAGGAGGCTTGCCTGCTCCACTTTATTTCGTGCAGCCGTCACCGCCGGTATCACTGACCAGCCGCCACCAAACTAGTATGTTTCCTGTACGTGTGATGTACACTTGAACTTTATGTGGCATCAAAAGTCACAGACGTAAAAAAAAAACACCTGAAATCTGATCAGAGCATTCAGACCTAAAAGGATTTGCAAAATTGCGATTTGAATAGGGTTTTAAACCACAGGGAAAAAATCGGATCTCGTGATTTTTGGCTGTTCAGACTTGCTACATATGATCGGATTCCAACTGGATATGCACATAAATCGGATTTGGACTGACAGTGTGAACATAACATAAGAGGAAGGGCTCCCAGGTCTGAATGCCCTGCCTGTTATACTTGGAATGCTCCTTGGCTAATCAGGACCCAGGATAGGGAATAATTTTATATTTAAGCATCAGACACTGAACATATCATAAACTTTGTAATAAAACACCACATTTATTGCACATTGATGTATATTTGCTGATGTAATTTATCATTGTAATTTATTATCTCTTATCATATTTTTGTCCTTTCAAATGTTTCCTGTGATGCATGTGATACACATCCTCTTCCTGACAAGAATTCATGTTTCAGTCCTCAGCCAATTTGATTTGCTTTCTGATCCACATTTGTCTTTTGAATTGAGTGTCTTCATTTTTTTTTTCAAAACCATGCTAAATCTCAGGTGATAATGGCTTGAAATTTGCGTAGGCACTAGTGAATTAGAAAACAATGGCTATGAAATACCATCAGTAGGTGCTTTGTTCTTTAATTTCAATTTCTGTGTGTCAGATCACACACAGGTATCCTTAAAAAATCTGAGGCAGATTATAATTTTCCCAAAGGTGGGTAGCAATGACAATAACAAATCATCAATCCATCTCTTTTGTCGGATGCAAGTTATTCTGTCATTTTCAGTCCTGCACTTGTAGTATTGAGTACTTTTTTAAGATTTAACATGCCTTTAGTTATATTGTGTTGTACTCCACTTGACATATTAAAAACAATAAACATAGTTTTTTAATTAAAACAATCAGAGCATCAGTTGCAGTTGCATGTGGTATTATTTGTCCAAATAAATACATTGTTTTTTTATTTATGGATTTATTTAGAAACAGCCCAATCAAAAGTGATCTTTCTCATTGTTAAAAACAGACTGGGGATTACAGTGTTAATTTAAGTTAGGGTAAAATGTGCCAACTCAGTCATTTTCTTCTCTTAGTGTTTACTCTTCATGTTGACTTCTCAAAGGAGATCTCTATAAATGTAGCAGAGGTGTGCACAGGGCTAAAAAGAAAGAGGAGACTCAACAAGAATATATTTTCAGCCACTGCACAACGGCTCAGCATCATCTACTTCAACCACAGAAGGCATGGTGCAATGACAATATCATAGAGAAGACAAATTATAGAGCCAACCCAGGGGAACTGGGTCAATGGACAGTCTATATCACTTGATTGCCAAAGTGGTTCAGGTGCTGATGACACCACTCTCAACATGTCTGGCCTCCAATCTCCTTTCTGCCTCAGTCTGACAGGCTAAAGCGGTTTAAGTTGGCTCAGATGAAGATTGTCATTGATTCTGAAGATGGGTCATTGATTCTGTTAACCACATTACTTCTCTACTTGACAGTTTATACAATTTGATTTTGGCTAAAGGAACCTGTCTATTGCAGTCTATCCTCAGCCTCATGTCATCCTTACCTTCTTAGGTAAATTAATTGATATTGCTTGGTTAACAGTATAGATGCATTAGGATTGTTTGGTAGTTTATTTAATATACAGAAGTCCTCATTTCTTTGCTGATCAAAAACATTTTAGTTAGTGGTTAGTGGTTTGTTCTGAAAACATAAGTACAGCATGGAAAAAAGGACCTTTTGCCCCTGAAAACTTGTCATTGGTTATGGATGGTTCTTAAAGGATTGAAACCGTTTAATGTCATTTTGGAAGATGACAAAGAAAAAATTGCCTGTGATTTTTCTCCTCAAGATGAGTAATGGGAGAAAAATGGGAATATTTTGTGGCTGGATCAGTGTTCTTTTGAGGGAGAAAAACTTCCCTAAAGTCAGTGCTCTTCTCTCAGCACTGCAAGCCCTTCTTGTACTTGACTCTTCATTTAATATTCCTTTCACATGTCCAAACTGGAAAGGAAACCCAATCCAGTGGAAAAAAGTCATGCCTAGCAACAAAAAGGTATTGACATGTACCTTGACTAATGTCAAGATTCAGCAGATTAAAAAGTGAAATCTAATTTCATAGCTCTGCATTGGATGCTCACATTAAACTGTGACTACAGAGTCATATATAGGGCTCACTTTCTCACTGATGACAGGTTCAATAAGTGAAGTATGCTGGATCTCTGAGCGTAGCACATCTTAAAGTAAGCCCTCATTTGCTTGGCATAAATACAGATAAACCTATTTTCCCCATGAATGAAGATCTGTGCAGTAATGAAATGTATTTGAATAATAAACAGTTATAAATAATATTTATGATATTTATGAAGTAGATTTATTTTTGTCCTTTTGTGCCACAAAGTACATGTATACAATGACTTGCAAAAGTATTCAGACCCTTCAGACCAATTTTCACATTTTACTGAATTGCAAATAATACATTGAAATTTCATTCTATGTGATATTTTATTTAAAATATAATAATAATAATAATAATAATAATAATAATAATAATAATAATGACTGAATGGGATTGAGATCAGCAGTTTAACTGGGTCATTATAGGACATTCACCTTTTTGTTCTTCAGTCATTTCAATGTTGCTTTGTCCTTGTGCTGGGGATCATTGTCCTGCTCAAAGGTAAACTTTCTCCGAAGATTGAGTTTTGTAGCAGACTAGAGCATGTTCTCTTGCAGTATTTCTCTGTATTTTGCTCCATCCACTCTTTCTTCAATTTTAACAAGATGCTCATTCCTTGCTGGTGTAAAGTATCCCCACAGCATGATGCTGCCTGCACCATACATCACAGTAGGGATGGTGGGCGGTGTTAGGTGTGCAGTACAAAGAGCACTTTTGGCCAAAAAGCTCTATGTTGCTCTCATCTGACCACAAAACATTTTCCCACACTTTTGGTAAGATGCTGAAATGCTTTGAGATGGTTGTTTTTGAGTAATGGGTTCTTTTTTTTCCACCCTCACCTACCTATTTTATGCAGAGCTCTTGGTATTGTTGACTGGTGCAGTTTTACACCACTCTTGAACTCTGTAGCTCCTGTGATTGTTGGCCTCCTTGTGGCTTCTCTCACAAGTCTCCTTTTTGCTTGAATGCTGAGTTTTGAGGAAAGGCTTTTTCTAGGCAGTGCTTGGGTGGTGCGATGCAGCTTCTACATCCTGATTATTGATCCGACAGTGTTCACTGGGGTACACAAACACTTGGATATTATTTTGTACCTTCTCCTAATTTATGCATTTGTATTTATCTCTAACTGACATATAATGCTCTTTAGTCTTCATTTTCACACATTTTCTTCAGATTCACAGCCTGACCAATCATTCTTAAACAGAGTGGGGATTTTAGTCAGAAGATGTGACAGTTACTTTGATGGTTCACAGGTAGAGACCAATGGTAAGGCAATTGTGTCCTTGTTAGGGTAGGTTTTTTCATCTGTGTAAGCTTGGAGCTTCGAGAGGACAGAGGTTGAATACTTATGCAAACTGCATATTGTGGCTTTTTAAATTTTTCTTAAATATACATTAAAACATAAAAACAGTGTCACCTTCACATAAGAAATTTTGAGGTTCAATGTTTTTAAATAACCTCACACAGAACGAAATTTCAGTGTATACTTTTTAATTCAGTAAAATGTGAGAACTGGTCAAGGAACTGTATGTATGTATGTATGTATATATGTATATCACAACAGTCCATACTTTGCTCACAATAATAAAGACATGTTCCCAGTCCATGCCTGACCATGTACTGTGCAAGAGTTTGATATTCCATATATACAAAGGATTTGTCTATAAAGCATAGTACAAACACTACACTACACACTGAAGCATTGTGTTCACATTGAAGCATTGTGCTGACCAGCTGTCTCCGGTGCTCACAGGCATTTTCAACACCTCACTGGAGACATGCCATGTGCCAGCCTGCTTCAAAACCTCCACCATCATTCCCATCCCCAAGAAGCCTAGGATCACAGGACCGAACGACTACAGACCCATTGCCATGACATCTGTAGTAATGATGTCATTTGCGCGCCTTATACTGTCCCATCTCAAATCTATCACTGACCCTCTCCTGGACCCAATACAGTTCGCCTACAGAGCCAACAGGTCTGCAGACGATGCTGTCAACATGGCCCTTCAGTTCATCCTCCAGCACCTGGATTCTCCTGGATCCTACACCAGGATCCTGTTTGTAGACTTCAGGTCTGCATTCAATACGATCATCCCAGCCCTGCTCCATGACAAGCTCTCCCAGCTGAGTGTGCCAAACTCCACCTGCAGGTGGATCACTGACTTCCTGTCTAACAGGAAGCAGCATGTAAAACTGGGGAAGCACGTCTCCGACCCCCTGACCATAAGCACCGGTTCCCCTCAAGGCTGCGTCCTGTCCCCCCTACTCTTCTCCCTGTACACTAACAGCTGCACCTCCAGTCACGATTCCGTCAAGCTCCTGAAGTTTGTGGATGACATCACCCTCATTGGACTCATCTCTGGTGAGGATGAGTCCACTACAGGTAGGAAATTGACCATCTTTTGACCTGGTGTAGCCAGAACAATCTGAAGCTTAACGCTCTAAAAACAGTGGAGATGGTAGTGGACTTCAGGCGCAACCCAACTCCACTTCCCCCCATCACTATACATGACTCCCTGGTCAAGCCTGTGGAGTCCTTCTGCTTCCTGGGCATCATCATCTCCCAGGAACTCAAGTGGGAGCTGAACATCAGCTCCCTCATCAAAAAAGCCCAACAGAGGATGTACTTCCTACGGCAGCTGAAGAAGTTCAACCTGCCAAGGACAATGATGGTGCACTTCTACACTGCCATCATCGAGTCCATCCTCACCTGCTCCATCACCGTCTGGTAAGCTGCTGCCACTGCCAAGGACAAGAGCAGACTGCAGCGTATCATCCGCTCTGCAGAGAAGGTGATTGGCTGCAATCTACTATCCTTCCAGGATCTGCATGCCTCCAGGACCCTGAGGCAGGCAGGAAAGATTGTGGCCGACCCTTCCCATCCCAGACATGGACTGCTCAATACACTACCCTCCGGCAAGAGACTGAGGTCTATCAAGACCAGAACCACATGGCACAAAAACAGCTTCTTCCCCTCCACAGTCAAACTCATCAACAAGCCCCCTGACCCCTGCTGACACAGACACTGCCCCTAATTCCTCCTCCCCCCCACTGTTTCTGCATTATTTAAAAACGCTCAGTCATCTGTCTGCTGTACTTTGCACATCTTACATATTATATTTCTACACTTCCTACACTTCTACACTACCTCTTTAATATATTTTGATATTATATTTATAGTATCACTGTACATAGTACAGCTTTTGCACTGTTTTGATCTTTGTTTTTCAGTACTTGTTTTCATCTCTGATTGTACTTAGTGTTGTATCTGTATGGAGCACCATCAATCACACAAAAAAAAAAAAAAAAATCCTTGTAGGGGCAACCTACTTGGCAATAAACAAAATTCTGATTCTGATTCTGATTCTGATTCTGATTCTGATTCTGGGTGTATTTCACATCTATGCTACATGTGTGTTTGCCCCTGTGTGTTTGTGTGCAGGCACATATGTGTGTTTGTGAGCTTCCAAGATTCAACTTCAGATATGATAATTCATCTTCTAGAGGAGATGGACACAGCCATTGTAAGTGCGCAACTGGGACCACTTATCCACTGGTGGATAAATGGTCAGGGTTTCAGATGAGCACTGTCTGGTGGCTTCTTGATTTCCCAAGATGTGATGGGGCTGCTGGTCTGTTTTCTTCTCTTGCTGCATAGATAACATCCAGTTATCAAAGAGCATTACTGACTCAGGCACTACTGCAGGTCACTCACATCCAGGGAAATCACAGATCTCTGGTATGAGGGCTGAGGAAAAATAAAAAAGATAATGAAATTGTTACCTTGTCCAGGGTCATTTTATGCACTGTTGAAGAAAGGCTCGGTTAGGCTGCTCAACAATGATGGGATGAATGTGAGACTGGATCACTTATGCTCACATGATACTTGACTTCTGTTAAAGCCATTTATCAGAAGGCATGCAGAGGAAGTTTTCAAAAGCACTGTCTTTGATGCCGTGGTTTCTTGACCCATGTCTTTTTCTACAGTCGTTGACTACAGGATGGTCTTACCCTTGCTGAGTCGACATACTGCTGACACGCAGGGAGGAAAGGGGAGACTGCTTCCTCTTACTTCAGGAATGTGCTCATTGTGCCTCTCAGCAGCAGAGGGCACTGTGACTCCTGGCTCATCAGCCCAAGCAAAGCTACCCCCAACACTGAGGATGCATGCATAACAATTCCTGCTTGGTATTCTGGAAACTCCCCATGACTGACATTGCAATTATAGGTTTTGCATTGTTTACGCCTCCCTGTAAGCGTGTGCGGGCTGTTTTGCTGCGGGTTAAAAAAGCTTGCATCCGTGCGGCCATGGTACCTTTCGTTACCCTCTTGAATCTCTGTAGAAGGATTTCAGCAATGAATATGTGGATACTAAATTTGTTTTTAGCTCCATTGTTGCAATTATCTGCTTGATACAAGCAACAAAACCAAATGTGTTTAATTGCATTGAGATGAACAGATAAGTCACTTTCTGTGATTTCAATAGCAGGGTCTAGTTTGATTTTGTGTTGACAAAAAAGGTTAATGTTAGACAACTAGGCAGGAGAGACATAAATCTCCAAGGAGGACTGAAGGAGGACTTCTTCTGATAAAATTAGCACCAAACACTTACTTCCATTCAGTTTTAAGCTGATTAATTTCATTATTTTTCTTGTTCTCCCTGACTGAAGGAGAGGCATTGCAAAGGCAGTCCACTTTACATGGAGGCTAATCACCAATGCTACAGTTCTTCTTGGGATTTGTCATAGTTACTTCACTCTTCTGTAATGTCTCAGGTTAAATAATCCACAGGCATTGGCTAGTTGTGGTGACTTCTCAACCCTATATTCTTCCCTTCCTCCTTCTCTTTTTATTTTCAGTAGGGGATCTTCCATCCTCAAGAAAATCAAATGCATTATTGATTGACAGCCTGACCTTGTGAAGTGGAACCTGTCAACCTCCCTTTATTTTCTGAGAAAGGCACTCAGCTTATTCTGTCTGAAAAACTACAAAAGGGTTGTCAGCTGTGGGGGTAACATGAGCAGTTTTTGATTTATTTATTTTTTTTTTGCAACAGTAAACTCTTCTTCTTCCATGTGCCGAGCATATTTTCTGTATGCTTTGTTGATGTGGTATGTGGTGGTGTAATGAAGCAGTGGCAGCCCTTAAAAGAGTAACAAGTGAATCATAAATTGATCTTTCTCTACTTCCGATCCTCTCATCTGCAAGCAGTCTCTGTGTGTCCACACATTTTCTCACCCACGTTCTCTCTTCCCTCCTCTGTTCCCTCTCTCTGGTGCAACAGTTTGTGAATAGGCCACAGCAATGCCTCATAAACTAAGCTGCTCCCTCGTTAATATGCAAGTCAGACATTGAATTCCCTCACCACTGCAGAAAGAATTTTCTGTCAGTGATTTGATTCTGCATGCTGTTCCCATCTTTGGTTTATGTCTTATCTAGTTTTAATGTTTCTCTTCCTGTTGCTGCCCTATAAATCACAAGGACTACATAATGTGTGCTAGAGAGAAATTATCCATTTGAGTAGAAAGCCTTTCACAGTGGGTGGATGGGAAGGCTGCTCCACGTCCATCGCTATGGTGGTTGTTTCCGCTATATGAAAGGAACTTCCATACATCAATTGGCACTTCAGCTGAAACATCCTTCAATGGAGGAGGATCTGTGGGAAATGGGAGGTGGACATATGCCTCTGTCTTCCACAACAAACAATGGGAATGTGTCACAAACCCTGTGAAGCTGTTTGTTTAATCCACAATAACCCAATCAAATGTGTTTTATCTGAAGAACAGTTGCATATGTTAAGGCTATTTTGGCAGACCTGCCAGGGGTTGCTTTATGAGCACACAAGCAAAGTGGAAATTCCAGAACATTATTATGTGGTTACTACTGTGCTATTGTTACTACTCCCGCAGAACACGTCAACAATGTGCAGACGTACTGTGTGTCAAGTGAGTGTTATCTTTGTTATTCAAAGCACATACCCCAAGATGTAAGGGTGTTATACCTGACCTCTGTTTAGTCTAACCCACAGCATGCTTTGTCTTTAACTTTGAGGAACAAATTTCATCAAGTGTTACCTTAAATACAACATTACGCATTTAACAGTCACCATAATTGTTCAGAAATATTATGCAACAGAACACAATGTAGTACACTCAAAATAGCATGTAACATAAACAAATCTGAATATCTGAATTCATCTCTTTGCCACACCAGCAGGTCACATAAGAGGTCTAGATGACTGATCACCAGCATACTATTTCAATAGATATATAAAACCTCTACATCGGGAACATCATTTCACTTGTTGTGAAAACAATGGAAATTGAATAGGATGTTGAATACAGTTTTAAGCACTTTAAGTAAGAAATAAACAACAGAAGTTTTGAACTCGAAGGAGGTTCATTTTGGTTTTTTTGTCATTTAAATTAATAGGTGTTACACATTGATACAGGAGCTTTACTGTACCCCAGTGTAGTGAGCCATGCAGAATCAAAGAAAACTTCCATAATGTATGTGTGGAATCACTGCAGACACCTTTGTTCCGAAGCTCCATTGCTACTCTACCTTTTGCACCTTGATCACAATGTCACACCATCTTCCAGCTATTAATAATAAAAAAGGATAAAGTCATGAAACATTTATGAAGACTCCCCTCAGATAATTCAGTCAAGGCAATGACAGTGTAAAGGCAAATGATTGTGGGGCAGAAATGAAATATTTGATGTATTAATCTTTTCTATTCTGCATTTTACACAACACTGCATGATGTTGCTAATTACTAAAATCCATGAAAGTAAAACATTATTGTAGTGGCAAATCTTTCAAAAACTTAACTCGTAGTTAAGCCACTTCTGCAGGGAATACGGATCAACTGTAATCTGCGCGTGTCAAATTCTTCCTTATGCAGCATTCAATATACATCAAGTTACTCACATCATGACGCTGAAGATCTGCTTGCAACTGGCAACTTTACTTGAAAAAGAGAAAAGAACTTACAGGTTCCATAGGTTATTTACACAAACAAAATGCAATTACCACAGATAAACTGTATATCTTTTGATGGAATGAAGTAAAAGACAGGTCATGATTCAAAGAACACGATTTACAGTATACGGTAAAAACACTCTTGCTCCATATTTTCATTATCTCTGCAACTCACTAATATTCTCCTTCTCTTCCCTTTTTATAGGGACTACGGAGGCTGCGAGGAATCAAAACACATTAACTCAAGGTAAGTACATTCGCTTAAATTGGAAACTAAAACAGTACTTCATTTAGCTGCAAGCATACAACACATAACATGACACAACAATTCCTAAACATAAAGAAATGGCCCTTACAATTATGTTGATCTCTAATGAGACAAGACCTTGAATACATTGTCTCAGGCTCCAATATATTGTTGTATAATATTAATTTGCCCTTATAAATTTTCATTGGAAGCTTTCAATTTTTTTTTTTTTACTAATTAATGACATTACTCCAGTATAACATTTCAACCAGGAGATGTATATTTAGCCTGAAAGAATATAGGATGAATGAAAAAATGTGGTTTGTGTGATACTATAGTTGGGTTGGATGCACTACCAGAGATACATAATAGTCATGTCTAAGGCATTCACCTGCTAAACAAGGGGACAATATTTTCCCTTCAATGAAATTGACATCATTGGGATAATGCCAAATCAGGAACAATTCCCTTCTTTTTGATGTGCCATATTTATGTTTGATTGCCATGTCAGTCTGAACATACTAGATCATAAATTCTAATACAACTTTTAATTAACTGCATCAGTATATAATGTGTGAGGGCCTGTCAAAGCCATAAGACTGGATAGCAATAGTGAACACATACTGGATGAGATAAAGGTCTGTGTCTTGGACAATGAAAACACTTTTTGATGTATTCGATGAAAGTTTGATGAAAGACTACAGCCCACAGGCATCTATATAAATTTAAGGAAAGGATAGGCAACTCTTGGATGTCCAATATGAGAATGTGCTGCCATTTTTTTGTGCCGCCAATTTGTGGATTCTTGTGCTCTGATTTTAATGCTTGACAAAAAGGAACAGTTGTCCCCAGCTTTTGGAGAGTAACATGACCCTACCTTTGACAGCTGAGGCATTGCAATGGACAGGGGACATAGAGTGGTTATCTTCTAGCAATATGTCTCTGTACACAGTGTATCAATATAGGCCAGAAGCAACTGATTTATTGCTGTGGAACCAAAATCATCTTGTATAAAGGCAATAGCTGGGGCATCAAAGTCAGTTTCCTCTTGTAGGCCAAAACAGCATCCTCCTGCTTAAAATGTAGATTTCTGTGTGTCTGTGTGTGTGTGTGTGTGTGTGTGTGTGTGCTCCTGCACCACATGCTCGTGGTACAAAAACACAAGCCTTTAAAGGAAAGTCCCCAAAGGTGAACCTAAATTTGGTATGATTCTGCTGGACTTCAAGAAAAATAAATCAACTGCCCACTTTCATTGCTGGCATTTAGCAGACACTCTTATCCAGAGTAACCTACATTGGTATATTTTTTTTTACTGTGTTATCCATTTATACAGCTGAATATTTACTGAGGCAATTGTGAGTTAAGTACCTTGCCCAATGGTACAGCAGCAGTGTCCCAGCCATCAAACCAGCGACCTTTTGGGTACAAGTCCTTCTCCTAAACTACTATGCTAAACTGCCACTATCCTACACTTTCCATGGTAACCTTTCAATGTTTGCTGATAAGATCTGTGGCTGGAATGAATGACAGGCTGGCCATTACAATGTTCCTGTAAAATGCTGTAAATTTTTATCAAGGATGGAGGAAATACAGAAGGTTACTTAAAGGTTGAAATGCCAACACATTGAGATGCAACCCCTTTCAGATATGATGTTTATTTATTTATTTATTTATATGAAAGCCACACTAATTTTGCTTTAGGCTGAACACTACAAAATTTGCTAAACCCCTTTTTTAATAAATAGTAAGAGACATTGCTTGTAGTTCACTTTTTGAAGTGCTAATGCATGACTGAAGGACATAGAGCTTCATTAATCTAATGGTTTTGATCTTGCACTATATACTGTATATACACAAATAAAACATATAAGAAATGTACATACAAAATATCTCTTTGTCTAAAGTACAAAACAGTGCCACTTTAAGGGATCAATAGATGAGAAACATCTCTATAGTCTGATAGACAATATAAAAAACAGTCCACTGTTTTTTTTAGTGACCAATTACTTTAATACTTAATTATTATGTTGGGTTTTATGTCACCACAGTGGTGGTAAGTTGGCTTTACAAACCCAACTTACTGTTCTTTGTATCATTAAGGCAGCTTAAAAAAGTCAACTTACTTTCCCTCCTATTTCTTCTCATTCCATCCAAAAGTTATACAGCTTTTTCATTACACTCAAAAACTTGGCCCACACCTTCAGCTAGTGCTTTTGTGTCAATATCATGTGATGGTATAGGTAGCCTACAATTTGTCTAACTACTTAGCATGCTAGTTACCTACCTATCAAGCTGACTGGCTCCAAATGAACTAACTTGTGGACCTACCCACAAAAAGTGTGTGCATGCTGGCATGAGAAAACTCACTCCAGGCAGCTGAGCAAAGTTGGCAGCCTTGGTAATAACAACAACAACAACAATTACTACTAATACTAATACTACTTATTTTCTACTATAATATAAGGCTAATACTACTACACCTTCTTTTATCATTATTACTATTGTTATCATTATTATAATTATTATCTTTTCATGTGATTTTTTATACATTACTCCTCCTACACTCAGAATCTGAACATTCTAACACATGCAGCTGATGTCACAATGGGCTTGTTACTGTGGCCACAAATACAGACCATCTCTTAGGAGCAAAGGAGCAAACCTTTTACCTATTAGCTACTACCATGCTAGGTTTTTCAAGACAACATAGGCTTAAATGGAGTCATTTATATTGTTGTGCATGCTTTTCATTGTTGTTTGTCTTTGAACATGTCTTTTTGACATATGGAGTTATATTATGTAAAAGTAAAAATATATTTGAAAATATTAAGAATAACATGCATGTGATGAATATGCAAGTCATGCTGTACAGTACATTTTTGGATTGAATAATATCTGCTAGGGGAACCAAATTCCTAGAGTTATTGAAAACAAACAATGACAACAGCAAAATATGACCACAGTAAACTCCAGTACAAACTACTTGCATGGAATAATTGATAAAAGTTTCAATAGTCTTACATTTCCTGTTAATTAACTAACACACAATCCTTGACTTTACTCTCTGGTGAAAGACAAACACAGTGCTGTGCTGTTGTTTACTTAAATACTTCATCACTTCCACAGAAAGGCAACAGTTTTATGCTTATCAGTGTTGAAATAGTGGTAGAAAATTGGTTTTTAATTAACACTACATGGAGGAGCTCCTTAAAAATGTTTAAAAGCAAAACAAGACTTGGCCAAACTCCAGGTGCCCACAGCTGTTGCAGTCATAGACTGATGATGTTCAGCAGTTAATGCTTTCATTTTGAAGTGTGGTCTAGGAAACACAATGTTGGTTGAAAGAGAGGGAGAGATAGTGTTTTTCAGACTTTTTTCAGTGTCTTCCCACACATTTTTGGGAATTAAGCCTATTGACAAAGAGATGGGTCTATGTTTTTCAGCATCCTCCAGGTTCTGTAATGAAACAATTAACATGTCAAAGGGTTAACATGTCAACAGTGCTGCCTGAAGTGGAATGAAATGAAACAAGAAGGGAAGGACCAAAAGAGATCATCTAAGCTAATAAACTGTCTGGAGTTGGTTATGAGCTGTTGCTAGTGTGGCAAGGTTAGGTTAGTTGTAATACATCCAAGCAGGCAAGCTTCCTTCTCCCAGTGCTGGTTTTCAACACCATCCGATAGGCTTCTTGATAAACTCTGTCTGTGTCCTGCTGTAATGGTGCATTGGTTGCAATGGTTGTCTATTTATTTGGTTTGTAGGTCCACACACCCTTGCATTTTTCAGAAGTGTTGAGTTATATAACAAGTTGAGAAACAATTCTTTTTTGGGACTTGTTAAGCAGTTACAGTAAGACAACTGGGATGTACTGCAGGACCTGGATAAGCTGTGGATAAAATATGTTCCTCTATTTTAGGGTTACCTTAGGTCCCCTGAGTGATTACGCAGCACTTTATCTGATGCCTTATAGATCCGAGTCTTGACTTACGCATAAGACTGCTGAAAAAGGCATGCAGGGTTTCAGCTGAACTGCTGAGCTAGGTGATCCAGAGAAGAAAAAGTCAGATCCTGAGTGTTGGTGAATCTCTACATATGTGCCAACTAATCACTAAAGGGGAAAAGAGAGAAAAGAATACACACTATGGAGTGTAGTATCATTTTAAATGAATTTATTTGATGTGAGCCAAGCCAATGAAAAGCAGCAAGGTTTGCTTTTTGCTTTTTTAAATATAATGAATAAGACTTCAGACATTGATGGCCAAAAGATTGGTCAGTATTAGACATGGGCCAAATGAGAGCAGAAGTTCATTAGAATGTAGAAATAATTACTAAAATAATAATTATTAAAATAAATAATTACCCAAAATCAACACTAGAAATCATAATTGTATTGCTCATGACAGTCCTTGTCTTGTTCTGTTTGGCTTCCATTGTCTGGAGACATAAATTTATAGACAGTAGGGAGGATGGGGGTGTGGATGAGAGAGGAGGGAGATGCAAAGAAAGAAAAGCAGCCCTCTTGCTGCAGGCAGAAATTCTGTGTTTTGCTTGATTGATTTTAGATTAGCCATTTAATGGAAACAGAATGTGTTTAGAAAACCACTACGCTGCTGTCTGTTTATCAAAGGCACTGTCTTGGTGAAAATGAAATCGCGGTGTGGCCCTATTAGACAAGGCAGGGAAGCAGGCAGCTCAGTGCAGATAGCAAACTCACTTGGGCAGATAATGGTACAATTATGTTCTTCTCTATTGCCGAGAGCATTTGTTTAGAGCGGTAAGGCAACCCATATTGACATATAATTAAATATTTACCCAGTCTGTGGGAACTTAGAAGTCACTGTTCTGCTTTTGTATTGTGTGTGCATCTATATATGTGCTTGCATGCACGGTTGTGTGGAATGTGTATTAATTTATGAAGAGTAATTGCTTTTGAGTCATTCCTGGATCAAACTGCAGTTTGTGTAACACCACGATGAAGTGTGCATTTAAAGTAAACACTAAAGGAAAATCTTGTTGCCTTTTTGGCTCTACTTCATACCATGGTTAGTTCAAATATATTCCAGCTGAACCTATTCCAAGGCATCAGAATTATCTCTGTGCCAACCAGATTTTATTTTGCTTTATAACAAATGGACTATTTGGTATAAATCCAGTGCTTTTAAAAAAAAATGCAAATCTGGTTAAATCCCAGACCTTGTAGATCAAATAGAGCCGGATCTGGTAGAACTCATTCCTTTCTTCTTTGACCCAGGTTGGGGTTGCATTTATGCTCTCCTGCTATGTAATACTGATTGAGAATGGAGATTATGCATTTGATAAAAGCCTTCATGTTTTTTCACTATTCATGTGTTTGTTTGAAAGGTTTGTATAGAACAGAAATGGGGTTATCCATAGCCTTTTAGTCTGAGCCTTCATAATATATAATATAGATGAAAGTACTTGTTAACAGCCATTACTTTTCTATCTCTGGTGACATCTTGTATTTTAAAGGGAGGTGAGTGACTGGCAAACTTTATTTCTCCACATTTAGACTTTGACAACAGTAGCTGGTGTACCCCCCTAGTAGTAAACCAGGAATTCCTGAAATGGATTGTCATGCTGTGGCTGTGTTATGCCCTGAAGCAACTTTGGATGACATATTTATGTCTTTCTAGGGCAGAGCTTATGTAAATTATCACAGAATGTGGCTGTGTAACTGCCTTCTTAAATATAATCTAATAGGAATAGTTATGATTTCGTTTACTGGATATGAGCCATCGGTGTGCTCATTAGCAACACATCGGAGCTGTGTACACTGCAGTCCACTCATCTCCAGTTTCCCAGTCGTCTGACTGTGTGTACTGAGAAAGTCAGAAGTGTCCGTCTTGTTTCCAAACACTTAATGAGCTCACCAGTCTTGAAACGTCTGGAGAGCCAGTCTTCACTGTACAAACACTTTAATGAAGTGTCCCCTTCAAAGGTTTTAGTTACAGAAGAAAGCTAAGCACCTCTGGCTAACATGGGTTCTTGCAACGCCCCCCCCTCACTGAGATTTGTTGAGAGAGACAGAGTATGCGTTCATTCATCATGTGAACCACTTATTACTGTTGTGTTAAACACTGGTGTGAAACAATTATTTTCCCAGGTGTTAGTAAAATGCAGCTGGGTTTACGAACACACCTGCCAACAGTGAGCTGGCCGTTTAGTTTTCGTTTTGCTTTTGGTTATTTTCAGTTTTGATTTTGGTTGATGTTTTCGGCCGGGTTTTCTTTTGTTCGGGAATATTTAAGTTTCGTTTTCGTTTTGCTTTTTTTTTCTTTTGAGTTACTGCGGGGAGAGATCCCGGGAGGGGATCTCTTAACAGTGGTGGGAGCGAGGAGCGAGTGACGGCGGAGCGCTGCAGATCCAGACCACTTCCAGGAGTGACGCCCGGAGCAGCCAAGGCAGAGGAAGCCGGTGGGAGAAGAGAAGCGAGGCTGGAACAGCGGAGCGACGACACCCCAGGCTGGGCAGGAGGTGAATCGGGGCGGTGCCCCTGTACAGTAAGGGGCGTGGCTGGCGGTGTTGCCATTTGTGTGTGTGCGTGCCCTCTTGCTGTCCCTGCATGAATTGCTTTTTATTTATCCAAACCTTTATTTATCCAATAAAGGTTTTGTATCCAAATAAGGTTTTATCAATTGGGGGGAACCTGAGTTGGGGGACGGGGGCCAACATTGGCATGTGAGGCTCCTGACATATATGCCAAGAAATATTGTTGAATCACAGTTAAAGTTTTGATAGACAATACACAAATTATGTTAATTATGTAACTTATTATAAGTTTGTGTGTGTCTTGTGTGCATTAGACTTCTCAATCAGCATAATGGCTTTACAATGATTAAAACATGATTAAAGGTCTTCTTTGAAGTATATTTTTGGAGACCTTAATTGAAGAGCTGAGTTGTGTCTCCTCAAATAAAAAAAATCATACTTTGTTATTCAATATAATTAACTCATTTCATTATTAGAGTTCTGATAAGTCATGGCAAATGTATTTCATATATGCCATGAAAAATCAATTCCCCTGTCTTTTACTAAACTGATGTATTCCAAGGCCTAGTGTGATCGACACATTTTACTCCTCCAGTCCTGTGGAGACAATGAGGATAGGTTAGAAGTGTCATCCCAATGTCATGCATCTGTTATAAAGTTGAACATTAATGATATGCTTTGGACACACGTTAGTCTGAATGCTTACAGGTGAGAATCTTTTTTTACATCTTGTACATACTGCAACCCAAATACGGATATATTTTAGCAGTTAGTTAAAATGATTGGCTTTCAGTCAGTTGATGGAAATGATCTCATTTTTGTTAAGTGTTGTGTGATTTAACTATTATACCACATCCTAAGTGGTATAATAGTGGCATGTTGAAGGAAATACCTACAATTAGTTCCAAAAAAAGTATACCTCACATTACGATAGCTCATGACTTTTGAAAATGCATGTATACAAAGCAGCCTAAGAATGGCACAGCAGGTTGTGGTGAGATGTTGGCATTATGCTATAATTATTAATGTAATTACAATGTTGACAGGTAGAGGACAGAATGGGATTCAGGGATCTGCTCCAAATGACTGCAGAGGAATTTGAGGTCCTGCTCAGAAGAGTTGCACCCCTGATAACCAAGAAAGATAAAAAAAATGAGGCTCATCATCACTGCCAAGGAGAGACTTGCCATAACACTGAGATTCTTGGCAACAGGTTTTTGATTGAGATTACACTCTGTATCTTTACTTCAGTCAGGATAACTTGCATGCTGATATAATAGGCTTATTGATGGCTTTGACATGGCAAAAGGTTTGGTTTTTGTTGGCTCGCTGCTGCATGTATGTGTGTAGTCTTTGTTCAGCAGTAACATAATCCCCCAATAGTACATGAAGGCAGATCTGAGCAAGTGGAGCTGGGGAGTGTGTGAATAAAGCAGCAAAATCCTGGTGATACATGGAGCTACATTAGGGTGTGTGGATGATGATTCGTTCACTTGTAAATGTGCACTATTGAGTAGCCCAATCAGCCAGGTAGTTTCCTTACTGAACTTGCATTGCTCATTTGTGCTTATTTGTAATGAATGTATTTTTTGTTCTCTTTTTTCTTTTAGGAGAATCATTTTCATCCTTCCATTTCCAGTACAGGATAGGAGAGTCCACAATCTCAATAATTGTTAGTGAGATTTGTGAAGCCCTGTACCAGACCCTTAAGGAGAAATTTCTGAAGGTTAGCTTGATCATGACCATACAAATCCCCTCCCCCCAAAGCAACTGCATTTAGTAATATATTCTCCTGCATTTTAAACTCTATTTGGCGTATATGTCGAACATCAGATCTACCTCATTGACACCTTTGGGAACCTGATGTTGATGTTTTTATTTAAATGCAATAAAACACCTAGACATTTTACTCCATGTTAAGATGAAGCCCAATTAAATATATAGCTTTGACCATAGTGGAAAAAAGTGGCAGTTTCCCCATTGCCGTGGTGTCATTGATGGGGAAACCCATCAACATACAGCCACCAGCACACAGTGGAAGCACTTTCCGCAACTACAAATGTCGGTTCTCCGTGCAGATGATGGCTGTTGCTGATGCGACATGCCAATTTAGGTATGTCAGTGTGGGTGCACAGGGCAGGGCCTCAGATGCCGGAATCTTTGCCCAGTCGGATTTAAAGGGAGCACTTGACCATGGCCTCCTCAACATTCCGTCCGCAAAACCACTGCCAGGTTCAGCCATTGAAGCCCCGTATATGTTTTTGGTGGATGATGCATACCCTCTCCGTTGTGACCTAATGAAGCCATTTCCTTTCCGCCAAATGGACCATGATCAGAGGGTATTTAACTACAGACTCTCCCGAGCATGCAGAGTGGTGGAGAATGGTTTTGGCATTCTCGCCAACTGGTGGAGAATATTCCGCACCACAATAATGCTCAACCCTGACAAGGTAATAAAGATCAAAACAAAAGGGATGGTGCTACACTCTCTCAAGGCCAAGAGGATAATTTATTAATAATGATGACTGGACCACCTGACCTTCATCATATGTTCAAGAGGCCAAAACATTATTATTAATAAAGTATCCACTTGGCTTTCAGAGTGTAGTGCCATACCTTTTGTACTTTGATTTAGGCTGCACCTCTCGTACACACGCACACACACACACACAAGATACAAGATACAAACAAGTACAATAAGGAATGTATATACATACATTCATGTGTAAATTAATATTTATTTCATTCATCCCTATTCATATTTTTGGCCTCTCATAGACATTTCTACTATTTTGTATCTCTGTATCTGGTATTCATTGCTGTCCACAGCAATGCACTAACCTCACCTAGTCAAATTTTTTCATATGTGCAAACATACTTGGCGAAATAAAGAATACTGATTCTGAAGTTGTTTTGCGCACAGACTTTTTCTCTCAAGGTGGTAAAGATCACCATGGCATGTGTGCGTCTTCATAACTTCCTGCGTGCAGTCTGGTCGGAGACATACCTACCCCCTGCACTGGCTGATTGGGAAGATGGAGAACACAGGCTCATGGAGGGTAACTGGAGGACTGATGGCCTAGGAGCAATGCAACCTCTTCAACCTGGAAAGGCAGTCCCATCAAATAACAGTGGATTTGTTTACAAAACTAACATTTTTAAACCTTTCCCGGAATTTCTTTTATTCTCTGTAAACAACAGAAAAAAGTGTTTGTTTTTTTGTTTCTTGCTCGACACCACAATCGTCTAACACTCCCATAAAGCTAAGAGGTTTGCACTGATGGTGGTGAGGTAGTGACTGCATAGGTATGTGCAGGGATGGACTGGGACTAAAAAACAGCCCTGGACTTTGTCCCAGATAGGCCCACCACAATCAGTACGCATACACACAGCCCCTAGCGGGGTTGTCATGATACTATCTCACAATACTATACCAGTCAAGGTATCACATTCACAATAGCAAGTAACATCAGAATACCACTGATGCTGATTGGAGGCTGTATTTATTATTGTAAGCTTTCATATAATCTAAAAGTATTTACCTCCTATGATGTATTTCTTGACCAGGCTGGAGGCAATTGTATTTAACCATGCCCTCACATTTGACAGTGCTTTGCAGTGAGTGCAATGAGATTACCTCAACATATAAAGAACAGATTACAAATAATGACAACATCTGTTATTCTAGTCCAACTACAACAACTGAGAGAAACTAGAGTGCAGGCTGAGAGATTATTATTGTTTGTGAGTGAATATAAGGAGCTATATGACATGTCAAATCTTAGGTGTTGCAATGCCGAACATAAAGAAGCTAGCTATGTAGTTTTGTATAAAATAGTTAAGTGTTGAGGAAAATAGGCTTTCCGATACTTGTAGTAGCTAGTTGGCTAGCCTCTATGATCGGATACAAAGCAGAACTGAGTGTTCCGTTGTTATAAAGTGTGCATTGCGTGAGCCGCTTTTTTCATATCAGCACAAAAAGCGCTCTAGGCAGCGCTTTTTCCTCTCAAAAAAGTGCTCAATGTGAACGCAGCCTAATGTAGGCTAATCGTGCAGACCTAGTTGATAGAAGCTAACTATAGTGAGAAAGGGGGCAACAGCAACCTGAATAAATGTTATTGTGTCCCTACCTGTATACTTACCAGTACCACTTGCCCATATGAAAGTCCCTCTGCTGTCTGTCCCTCATCATCATGAGCAGCCTGCAGATGTTGCTCAGGCTCAACGGCCACCTGGACCTCAACACTCTCGTTCGGTGATTCGGTGATTATGTTACTGCTGCTGGCAGTGGCACCGCAGCCAAACAGCTCCGGCAGCTTTGGAGTTGTATGTTTGTATTTTCTTAAGGCAGGCCTATTAATGTATCACCCAATATATGCGTGAACCCACAAATCAGGCGCATTCCTGCTGAAAAATATGTTTTGGAGGGAATTTATTTTCCTATAAAGAGTGTGATCTTGCTTCGAACACTACTGTGATGGAGTGCCGTCACTACGGTTGAGTATGTGCTTTGACTGCCATACCAACGAGCCTGGCTCTTTGGTGTCGCAGTCAAAGTCGCATGTTTGGTACCCCCGTAGACCTTTGCTACAAATGGTGTCAGGAGTGGGATGGCTGGCCGCGAGGCCATCGGAGGCGTGCCTGGTGTGAGCTGTATGAGGGACCCCCAGGTTAGGTTGACCCTGGTGTGAGGGACCCCAGAGATGGATGAAGCACAGTGTGAGGGACCCCAGAGATGGGTGACGCACGAGTGAGTGGGGCACCCTGGGATGGGAGAAGTACGGCAGGAGAATGCTTGAGGGACGCCTTGGTGCGTGAAGCACATGGGTACGCTTCCCGAAAGGTTGGGCAGTGTGACGGAGTGCCGCCACTATGGTTGAGTATGCGCTCTGACTGCCATACCAAGAGCCTGGCTCTTTGGCGTTGCGATCAAAGTCGCATGTTTGGTACCCCGTAGACCCGGGTTCGAGGCCGGGTGGGGTGACTGCTCTCGCCCTTCGCTACAACTACCGTTTCACCATGGACCGCGAAGTAGCATTCGCAATCGCTACTATGGGAACTAAAATGCGAATATAGGAACTAAAGCTTAAGAAAACATTTCACAGCAAAAGAACATAAGAGGAACACATCTGCCCTAATTGGCCGTTGCTCGACTCTGTCGCTGCTCATTTGCATAAAGTTGAACTTTGCTTAACTTTTTTCGTCGCCAAATTGCGGCGATCGCATCGCCAGGCCGCACGATTCGCCATGTCACTCAGCATCACCCAGCACCCATTGAAAATGAATGCCTTCCAGCCGCTTTGTCGCTCGTCGTCACTGCCAGCCAGTGTGAGTGCAGGGGAAGGCCGATGAACCATGGAGTCAGGCCGACGGCCGTTGGACGGACGGCCATTCTGGACTTTTCCAGAACGTCCAGATGGCCAGTCTGCCCCTGGGTATGTGTGTGGTGGGCTGCTGGTGAGGTAGTGATGTGGGCGTGTGTGCGGGACGAACCTGTACAGGTGGAGGAGGGGGGACACATAGGTGATGGCAGGTATGAGGATGGCATTGAAACTGGCTGGTCACACTCCCGGACCTCATATACATCATTCATAATCTTTCTCTTTAGCCTTGTCTTGATCACAGGGTTTTTTATCAGCCCCAGTTCCTCTGCTACTTGCTTCCCAAATGTGCCATCACAGTCAGCAGCTGGCTTCTGGATCACAACAGACATCTCCTGTAACAAATCAAGCTTCCGCTTTTCAAGGGGATCAAGAATCTGGCCTTTGTTGCACTTTTTTGCAGGCTTGAGAGTAGGAGAGCAACGTTTACCATCATTTTCTGGGGTATATGGTTCAGATTCAGTGGTTGACAGGTTCCCTGCAGTGTCGTTAGACATCTCTGACATGTCATCTGGGTCACTGATGGTGTCATCTGTGTTCTGTTCTGCTGCCAAAGCATCTTTCACAGACTGATCAAGCTGTAACAAAGGTCATGTGCTATTGATGCATACAAATTTAATCAAAATAAAACAAAAAACAATTTCTCTATATTTTCGCAACACAATACTGTACATTTGCACACTGTAATGGTAATTGCATCTGTTAGTCTAATCTTTATGTGAGTATCCAAAGCTCTCTAGGACCCATAATGAAACACAATAAGGTACTCAAAGGCAACTGTAAATAGCAACACTCATGCTGGTTTTGGTGGAATGCTGGGTGACATGTTTTTTGAGGAAATCCAAGGATGTCAAGATCCACATCTGCTTCGATGTCAGTGCTTGTCCTCAATCCCGCTGGGTTTTGGTTTCAGGAGTTTTGAATACTGGGTTCGTAATGACGTTGCCCTAGTCTTCACTTCCTCAGCTGCAATCAACCAAAACTAAGGTAGTATAAATCAATTATTTTCTGATACAGGCTTTACAAAAATGTAAAATTTATTTCTCTCTACCATACATAACGTTAGACCTAACAATTACACGCTAAACTTTATTCTCTAGTGTGGGGCCAGCATAATGCAAAACCAATGAATAGAGAGTGTGTGTGACCAATGCAAAAAAAAAAAAAAACAGAGGACCGTTTAATGCTAACAACCAAATGGTTTATTAACATATAAGTATTTGTTGTAAGATATCTGTATTTACATTAAGATCTGTATTTACATTTAAATAAAAACTATACACAGTAACAGATCAAAGACTAAAAGAAAGTAAACTTTAGGAAATTACTTGTTAACTGAAAAGAGAGAAAAAACATAAAACAATATTTTTGCATTTTTGCATCCAACATCAACATTTTTATTTTCAGTAGGCCTACCAGTTTCAGTATATTACCTCATTTCCTTTTCTATTGTGTTTCCTGCATACAAACCAATTCATTAATGGTGACATTTCCATGGGATTTCTAGACTGAAATTCAAGTCATAATTTGATATATCCACCCATTTTATGTTTACTCCTGCCAGTGGCAGCTGGTGAGCTGGAAACAGGGGAAGCCCGAACACTACCTTTAAATCTATCATTACTTTCAACCTGTTCCCCTTTATCCTCCTTGATTAACAATAGAACAAATAATTCACAGAATAATCAACACCAATCGCGTAATTAGAATACATGATTATGCTTGCGAAAAACCACAGATTGTCTGAAATTTGTGTGCTATTGCGAAAGTGACAACGTGAGATTGTATAATTAACAAGGATGGCAATTTGAATAATTAAGTGGCAAGTAATCCCAAAGCTTTCTCTTAAATGTTTCACATTATAGCTTTCTTGTGTTACAAAATTCAAATTACAAAATGGACCTAA
This sequence comes from Megalops atlanticus, assembly GCA_019176425.1. NCBI lineage: Eukaryota > Metazoa > Chordata > Actinopteri > Elopiformes > Megalopidae > Megalops > Megalops atlanticus. The sequence goes on from CM032881.1 coordinate 20,656,812, forward strand.
ATTTAGTTAAATCGAGTTAAATTACTGAGAATAAACTTTTAGGTTAGGTTGAGTGCAATGAAAAATAATGTTTAGAACACAGACCTCACAAAAGCTGTGATGTGTCATGAGCATTTAACGTAATTTAAATCGATAAATGCCACCCTTGTTAATTAAACAATCTCACTTTGAATCTTTCGCAAGCACACAAACTACAGACAATCTGCGCTGTGTCGCGAGCATAATCATTTACTCTATTTACGCAACTGGTGTTGATTATTCTGTGAATTATTTGTTTTATTGTTAATCAAGGAGGATAAAGGGGAACAGGTTGAAAGCAATGATAGATTTAAAGATAGTGTTTCTGCTTCCCCTGTTTCCAGCTCACCAGCCGTCACTGACTCCTGCTAGCAACCTGACTGCTAGCCTACAGATGACAGAAGCCAAGGTTAGCTTGCTGGTTAAAGCTAGCTAACATGGTTAACTAACATCACTTGACATTATTTTCCACAGTGGAAAGGCTGGTGACGTTAGGTAGCTAGCAGGTTTTCATTTTAAATCAACGTGGCTACTGGCTAGTTAGTTTACTACCTTTTACTTACGCTCTGGTTAGTGAAGAAGCTCCTGATGTCCCTTCTTTTTTTTTGGTGGCATGATATCTACAAAGTACAAAACGTGTTGGCATGGACAAAATTACATTATGTGTGCTGTGCAGTGCAGGCAATAGAGGAAAGGGAGTAAGTCATCTGAAAGACTAATTTTCCCCCATGCTTGAGGTATGGACTGACATCCCTGATAACTTACCGTTGTCAGCACACTGATCAGCTCTCGCCTCCTCCATGTCTGACAGTAAGTATAATATTTGCACGTGACATGAGCCTTCAGATAGCCCCCTCCCTTTCAACCAATCAAATGCTAGCATGCCTAAATTGGTCGTCTTGGAGACGTAGCCTCTGGGAGGGCACATCGGAATTATCTAACATGACTTAACTCCAAAGATAATGCAAACGAGTTTGTTCAAATATTGGTAGGAACAATGCTGTCCTCCAAAATATTGGTCGGGACATGTCCCTACCGTCCATATGCAAACCTATGCCCTTGCACTATGACATGAGAGATGATGGTGTATATTGGTAGGGAAAGGTGTTTAGTGGGAGGGTGGACACACAAAGAGATATTATAGATTGCTAGGAAATATAGTGACACATAATTCCTGCACTTTAGGTAGATATCATTACATCCCCTTTCTGTGAATGTGGGATGTTGTAGTAGACCATTATTCATCCTTTGCACTGCCTTGCAGGGGAGCCCAGACCTGGAACTCCCACCCTCAGAACTGGAGACAGTTGTATAAATCATAGTTATGCAACAATGCATCTGATGACAATCGTGTTACAGCTGTGGGGGAATGCACCACAGATCACTGCGTTTTCTCTTCTGCTAATGCACTGTTTCCATCCTCTGTTTTCATTACTGCCACCCCAAAAAATTATTAGATTAATCCTGTCTTGGAAACAACCATGACAATACTGTGCTTTTAACTGAACAACATTTTATCACAGTATATCAATCAGAATCCTGCATATTCAAAACCTCAACTGTCCAGTTGGAAAGAGGAAAACCACATATTGCAAATGTCTTCAGCAATATCTGAGTAAAGATAAATTAGTTCACAGTGTCATTGAAGAAAAAAGGAAAACAGTCTTAACAAATGTAGTCCCTGTTACCCAGTCTCCAAAACAACCTGTCAGCACTCCAGCCTGAGCTGCTGGTTTCTCCCTGTCTGTCAGCGTGGGTGTGTCTTTTGTTTGTTTTTTCCCGTGCATGTGCTTTTGTTTTGTTTTCAGCCATCGCCCCTCCTCCTGTCCTGCCTACCTGCCCTGCTGCCACGCCCACCACCTGAAGCCCATCCTGCGCACCTGTTCCCTGTTCTCTCATCACCAGCCAATGTATATATACCCTGCTGTTTCCTTTGTTCTTTGCCTGATCGTCTCAGCCTTGTTCCTGTGTTGTTCTCACCAGTTTTCCGTTCTGCTCTGTTTGGTTTTTTGACTCTGCCTGTTCCTGATTCTGCCTTTTTTCCTGCTGTTTTGGACACCGTGATTCTCCTGTGGTCTTTTTGGTTACTGATTTTGGACTGGATTTTGACTATGATTTTGCCTGTGAGTTTGGACCTGTAATTAAAGGATCCTTTTACTGCCTGTGTTGTCTGTGCCTGGGTCCTTTTCCCCGTCAACCCTGACAGAACCAATACAGTTTTAATTATATTACACTAAATAAATGATAGAACTTTGGCCAAATTTAATATGAAATGCAAGCACATTAATAAAACTATTCTCTGCCATAGTTTAGTCTTGTAACTTCAGACCTTTGTCTCAATAACAAGCCATATCATGAATTGTCTTCATCTTACAGTCTTATCTGTTCCTTGTGATTTTTTTTTAACTGGGATGCTGATCACACTGTACAGGAAAGCCAAACCTCCCACTGCCTGTTTGAAAAATCATGTCTTAACATTTCAAACAAAAGAGAGACAATTAGAGATAGAGATAATTGGATTTATATGGTTCATTATATGGAAATTATAGCATAGGGGAGGGGCAGCAATGATATTTTTTTGATATGTTTTTGTTCAGTCATTTTTGTGATTAAGCTACTAAATGACTTCTGTATCTATAGTGCTAGTGCAGGGTTTTTTTCTCAAGAAGGTATTCTTACACATGTAAAAATTATCCTTATGATTATTTTTCACGAAAATCTCAGAGAAAATGTTTGATTATTGACTGCACTCCATTTCAGAAGCATGCTCTTTGAATTTTGGCCTCAACATACAGCTTTTGCTGCTGTCCGGGATGTGTTCAATAATAAAATATCGTGGTCCATCATTATGCCAACTGCACCTGTTCCCAGTAATTTCCCATAATGTGGGGAGCATATGCTCTGGAGGTGGTGTTATACTGCTCATTTTACTGTATTCATTGAAGCATGTTTGAGTTTGTAACCACCTGTCCCACTGCAGTCTGAAATTTAGGTTGTGCAAATATGACTTCAGCTCTCAGTGTATCAATGCACTGTAAAATGCTGTTGCATTGTTGCCATATAATATTTGACAAAAAAAAATGCAGTAATTTCATTGTATTTATTGTACAATGACAATAAAAGGCTTCTATTCTATACTGTCACCTACAAGAGCCCAGCCTTTTAACCCTCCATTTAACTATTACTCTATTAATAAATGTGCAAAAAAAACCCTCATATGTAGTTACTCATTTGTACAAAAACTCTGCTTGGCTTTCCCACTGTGTAATATACACTCAGTGATCACTTTATGAGGTACACCTGTACACCTGCTCATTGATGCAAATATCTAATCAGCCAATCATCTGGCAGCAACTCAATGCATAAAATCATGAAGACATAGTCAAGAGGTTCAATTGCTGTTCAGACCAAACATCAGAAAGGGTAGGAAATCTGCTTTAAGTGACTTTGACCGTGGGATGATTGTTGGTGCCAGACGGGGTGGTTTAAGTATCTCAGAAACTGCTGATCTCCTGGGATTTTCATGCACAACAGTCTCTAGAGTGTATAGGGAGTGGTGCGAAAAACAAAAAACATCCAGCAAGTGTCAGTTCTGTGGGCAGAAACTCCTTGTTAATAACAGAGGTCAGAGGAGAATGGCCAGACTGGTCCAAGCTGACAGGAAGTCGACAGTGACAGTGAGTTTCTGAACATACAACACGTCAAACATTGAGGTGGATGGGCTACAGCAGCAGAAGACCCATCCGGGTACCAGTCCTGTCAGCTAAGAACAGGAAACTGAGGCTACAGTGGGCACAGGCTCACCAAAACTGGACGGTAGACAATTGGAAAAACATTGCCTGGCCTGACGAATCTCGATTTCTGCTGCGACGTGCAGATGGTAGGGTCAGAATTTGGCGTAAACAACATGAATCCATGGATCCATCCTGCCTTGTGTCAATGGTTCAGGCTGGAGGTGGTGGTGTAATGGTGTGGAGAATAATTTCTTGGTACACATTAGGCACCTTAATACCAATTGAGCATTGTTTAAATGCCACAGCCTACCTGAGTATTGTTGCTGACCATGTGCATCCCTTTATGACCACGGTCTACCCATCTTCTAATGGCTACTTCTAGCAGGATAATGCGCCATGCCACAAAGCACACACCATCTCAAACTGGCTCCAGGAACATGACACTGAGTTCAGTGTACTCCAATGGCCTCCCCAGTCACCAGATCTCAATCCAATATGGCACTTTTGGGATGTGGTGGAACGGGACATTTGCAGCATGAGTGTGCAGCCGACAAATCTGCAGCAACTGCGTGATGCTATCATGTCAGCGTGGAGCAGAATCTTTCAGGAATGTTTCCAGCACCTTGTTGAATCCACGCCATGAAGAATTCAGGCCGTTCTGGGGGCAAAGGGAGGTCCTAGTCAGTATTAAAGAGGTGTACCTAATAAAGTGGTACACCTATATATATATTTATATATAAATTTGTATATATTTATGGTATTAAACAATAAAACACATTAATACTATACATATATTTTGTGGATTTATGACTTACTAAACTTTTTTATGTTTTCTTTACTTTTTGTCTGCCACGCGCGTCGTCTGCAGTGCTACGCAGTTTCCCGCTCAACGCTGCAAAGCTCCCAAAAAATTCCCATTTAATTGTTTGTTGCAGACCCGTGAAAAATCAAAGACGTGATGTGGAAAGCTGCGATGTGGGAGGGTCAACTGTAGTTGCTCTGGAGCTCTATTTGTTTTTTTGAGCGTCCCAGTGCAATAGCATGTGATCTGTATACGGCAAGCCTAGAGGGCTAAAATACAATGGCAAGAGGAGAAATGAACCTGGAGCGCTTTGTGTTCACAATGCCCAGGTTAAGCGAACCACAACTCGGACTTGAAGCGGACCAAACTGAGACCACCTCCCGAGATGATCTCAGTTTGGTTCGTTTCAGAGGGGTCTGAGTTTGTTTGGAGTGTTCACATATGCACAAAAAATGCTGAGTAATCGCTCTGAGTTCGTTTTGAGGGCTGAAAGGGACCAAGTGTGAAAACACCCTAATTCTTAACATACCCTGAGGAGTCACATAGCTAGCTGTAGGGCTTTTTTGAATCTGCTATGTTCTCGGATTCACCAACTCTTAAATGAAGCAACTAGTTGGCCAGCTAGTTAAAATATTGCAAGATGTACAAATCAGAACATAATAACTAATGAAAGTCTACTTGCAAATCGTGTCAGACTTTCACGTGGATGGACCCAGGCACAGACCGGAATGCCAAACCAGGTGTTTATTTGACAACAAACCAAAAACAGTAGAACTAAAACAGTCTGAGTCAAAACCAGAAAATCCAGGCAGAAATCCAAAAACACAAGGCAAGTTCAAAATCCAAAAAATACAGGCAGAAAGTCAAAAACCAGACCAAGCAGAAACAACCAGGCAGGAACAAAACAGACAAATACACTGAGACAAACTAGCAGAGAAACAAAGAAGATAGAGGGTTTATATATACACAGGCTGGTGATAAGTTAACAGGGAACAGGTGCGCAGGATGAGCTTCAGGTGGTGGGGGTGGCAGAAGGGCAGATAGGCAGGACAGGAGGTGGGACGATGGGTTGTAAACAAAAACAAAAGCACATGCATGCAAAAAACAAACAAAAAACACACCTAGGGTGTATTCCAGAAAGGAGGTTCAACAAACTCTGAGATAAACCCTGACCTATGGATTAACAAACCCCGAGATAGGAAACTCTGAGTTTACGGTTCCAATACAGCTGTTCTGGGTTAGTTCAATTAACTCTGAGTAGGTTTACCTCGAGTTACGCACGTGCCCGACAACTATAAAAAGCCATCATCAATAGAGCTCCGATTCATTGATTCACCATGGCAACAGATGAAAAAGTCTGTAAGGACTTCGCAGAAACTCAAACCAGCTTCTTCTTCCTACATGGCCTAATGCAAATTAACTTAGTTTTAACGGCAACGGGAAGGCGACGACATCACAGCTCATGTCCAATAGCTGGTCAGCAGGAGGGAGGAGATACACAGAAACTTGGGGTTTGTTTCAACAAAACCTGCTAGAGAGTAGGTTATGTTCACAGAGTATGTTACTATGGTAACTTACCCAGAGGTTTAGTTTTGTCTTTTATTGGAACCGAAAACCCAGAGTTTCCCTTTTCTGGGGTTAACAAACTCTGAGTTTTCAACAAAACCCGCTTTCTGGAATACACCCCTACACTAACAGACAAGAAAACAGAAACACAATACAAGCAAGACATCAAGTGGAAGTACTGATAAAATCAGTCATGATTGTGAGCTTCTAGTTCTGCTGTCTAGCTTCAGCTGATCCTTCTGAGCTGACTAAACCTAAAATGTAAACCTTCCTAGCCATTCATCTTTCTAAAATCAGCTGTGATTTATTTATATCATTATCAGTCTCTTTTTTCTTTTTGTAACTGGCAGAGTTACCCTTTTTGCCTCTCGGCCACCGTAGCTCCTTCCCTTCTTGGCCACGCCCCCCAAGTAGCACTCGGGTGGCTAACCACTAATTAGCCAAGGTCCCATTTTTGTATATATATGGCCGCTTCGTCAGGTACGGCAGTTCGAGTCCCTTGGTTCATTGCTTTCCGGTCTGCACTGCGATCTGTGCTGAAAGGTATGTGCTTCCTGTTTGGGTTTTAATCACCTTTAAATCGTTGAACTGTTTGGTAACAGGTGTTTTGCGAGTCTACAAACGCTTCACATTAGTGTGTATGCGTGTTCCACCGAAGGTATTTGCGTTTTATCCAATCTGTTGCACCCGTAGCTTCGTTTAAATCCGTATTACAAACAAGTGATCTTGTATTTTAAATATGTGTGTATGTAGCAGTGATGTTTTAATTCAGGTCTGTGTTGGAGACACCGAGTAAGCGCCAGTCTCATTCACGCTAACTGGATGGCATGTAGAGGTAAAATTAAACTAGGGTTGTTTCTTTCTGAGTGTGTAGTTTGTGGCAATTGGGGGCAATGTGTGTTGTGTACTTATTATGTGAATGTACAACCATGATGCATATTGGGTTTTTTTTTTTTTTTACCTCTTTAGGAAGATTTGCCACTGCTGCTTTGCCTCCTTTAATTTTAGTTTAGCTTTTGCCTTGCGGGGTTTTGTTTTTTAAATATAAGTGGCCTGAGCTGATGTGTGTGGCCACCTGTTGTGCGTGATTTTTAGCTGTAGATAGATTTTAGGTGTACTGGCTGCCCCAGTGTTTTTCCTTTATTTTATTGTTTGTACTATTTTGCTCAGTATTTCTACACTAAGTTTGTATTTAGCCTTTAACCAGCTGGTTGGAGCTGTAATTGATCTTTCCCCCTACATAGAGTTATCAGGGAGTTTAGCTGCTGGACTGCAGGGCGGGTTGCTGGATCTGGGTCCCCCCTTCACGCACTGCATGCATTGTTTGTAGTGGTAAAGTGTACTTCACCATTCACTGTGATCACTATTTGTTGTGCGTGTGTATATGTCCGTGTGTGTGTTAGCAGGCACCAGGAACAAGGGCATGCGTGGTGTGTCGGTCTCTCTCCCTCCCAGCAAAGGTAATCCCCCAGCGGTCAGCCTACTCATCCCCTACCATTTTTCTACAGTTCATCTCTGGTGGCAGCCATTACCCCGTCCTCTGGCGGCATTGCTTGTCCACCCGTTCCTTTTTTAGAGTTTGTAGCAATAACTTGCAGGCTTGTATTTTTAACTTTATTTGTTAAATAAACTTGTTAAATTTAAACTGAAATACTATGTCTCTGTCGTCTCTACTAATTTACCTGCATGTGAGAACCCTCTTGTCTCTACAATATCCTAGAAGTATATATTGGAAACATTTCTTGGGGTGGGAGTCCCCAGGTGGCGTAGTCGAGTACCCTAGAGCCAAGACCTACGCCCACAAGGTCACATTTTCTACATCTAAGTAGAATTTTTTTTCTTTAAATTATCATAAGCTGCTAGACCATATGTGCCTGGGAGGGCTACAAATCATTTTGTCACTTGCTTTATATTTCCAGCAAGCCACCAACTGAAGATGGCTGGCTTACAGTTTTGAATAATAAGTGTGTGGGTTTGAAAACTAAGTGAGACATTCTTGCTTTATCATAGCCTGTCCTGTGTCATTGATTCTGAAATATGTAGTAGCAACTCATGTGTATTTGTGTCCAGCCTTTCTCATGAGTAGCTAGAGCACTGTTCATCAATTATATGAAACTTTAGCTGTTACATAGCATTCAGAAAGTTACATAGCACTAGAAATTTATTTTTGTGTTTTCAGTTGGAGATCATGGTCCTGCTAGACTATCTATACAAATATTTTATTTGCATATTTTTTAAAATAAAGTTGGTACTAAAGAGGGGATTTCTCTTCTATTATTACTCTATCCTCTAACTAGACTTTTCAAAATGGTGTGCACCTAACCCAATCTCACTGGTTACTCCAGTTGAAATATATAATATGGCACAAAATTCTGGAAACCTTTTTTACGACATGCTTTGTTACCCATGGAGATGTGGAAATGAATAAAAAAATCCAATCGTGAAAAATAATGCATGATTCCACATGGAATTTGGGAATTTCTTTTTTTCCTCCAACCTGTCCTCTTCTTCATGGGTATGGTCTTCTGTAGATTCTGGAAATACAGATCAGATAAGTTTAATGGTCAATTTTATAAAGTCTGTTATGTACATAAACACATACTTTAACCAATAGTTCATCATGAAATAAATTTGTACTCCAGATACCAATAGATGCTTTATTAAATCCAAATGCTTTCTAAATTCAGTAATATTCCTCTGATTGACATCTCAACCCGTCAACTATTTTCAGGTTCATCATCTGAATGTGGCTCATCAAATATTCCAAAGTTACAATCAGATGATTTAAACAAGCCATCCATGAAAGACAAGGCAGCCATTACCCTATAAGTGCCAGTGAGGATACAGGAGGAAACCATTGACAAAGCTGGAATGGAGAAGTTGCACGAGGTAAGAATTGTGAAGATTGCAATGTCAAGGTTTGGTGATGTAATTAACCCTTTCGCACATAGTCACACAGGTGTGATTCGCCCTTTTGCATGTACGGTCAAAATGGTGTGATAAGAACACCAGAGTGGAAAAATTCTAGCAAACATTAGCTTTGAGGAATCAGTGATTTAACATTACAAAGTATAACAAATGAGGCAGTGAAAACTGAGAAGCTTAATAAAGCTGATCACAACAAACCGTGTAATAGCACGCGCAATACATATAAGTCATGTATGACAGGATTAAAGTGAAAAAAAGTCTTTTGTGAATTCCGCACACTTGTAAAAGAAATCTTCATTATAGCTAAAATAATATGGCCCAACCAAAGAGGATGTGTCAGATATATAATGCATGTAATGGCTGCAATATATTTTAAAAACCTGACTAACCCTTTCTCAGCTTTCAACAACTGATGGATTAGTTTGTGAGAATGGCATGAGTGGGTTACTGGAACTTAAGTACCCCTACAGTGCAAGGGGCTTGACAGTGTGCAGGCACTAACTGTAGTTAACATCCACATTGTCAAAGATGGGGATGAAATGACTTCAAAGAACAACAGTAGCTACTTCCTGATACAAGTGTGACAACTTCAATTTAGCTCATCAACTTATTTCAGTGTGGACTAATGTCAGCACCAATAATTTGAGTTCAATGCTGGAGGGGCGTCAACACCAGAGACTCACTAAATTGTGACCCTCAGTTCACAAATCACTGGTGACACTGGTAATGTTTAAAAATACAGTATCAGGATGTACAGGAGGTGAGGTGGCTGTCATATGTCCAGCTACAGTACAGATTAACTCCAGGTTATTTAGCTGCCGGTTAGTTGACCAGTGGTGCTTCCTATAATCACATTATTTGTACATTCACCAATTTAAACTGCAGACCATTTCCTATTTTCAGGTATTGACGCAAGAGATTGGAACACTTTGCATTCAACTAATAATAAAACTAATAAAACAACAGAATGGTGGAAAGCTATTCTTTCGTTCATTAACTGCAAAGGCCTCCTCCTCTCTTGACTGCTCACAGTCAAAAACTCCCAGTGCTCTCACAAACAGCCTGCCCAGATTCGAGATGATGCTGATGCTTTTTTCATCTCCGCTCCCAACTAAAATGCAAACATGCACTCCCATGGCTGAGGAAGAGCTAAAGAAAACATGGGGAAGCTCCACTTTCCCATTTGGGAGAGAGACACATTCATCATTATCAAGCTAAACAACTTAAATCAATTAGAGATATTGGTGAAACTGTTAATTATTTTTGTATGGAACAAGCTATCCATTTATATAACTAGAAACATAAATAAAAGCAAATATGACCAGTGGGAAATCCCCCCAAACAAATTTGCAGATACAAATGAGCATTTTGTCACCTTGTGACACAAGGCCATCTACTTCTGAGTGGAGATGATTTCTGTAAACTTCCCTGGAAGACTGCATGGCTGCCTGACCTCTCTCCCTCCATCCACATGTCTAGGAATCATTCAATTCAATTCAATTCATTTTTATTTATATAGCGCTTTTTACAACACAAGTTGTCACAAAGCAGCTTTACAATGATCCCAGGCCTGAGACCCCCTGTGAGCAAGCCTAAGGCAACAGTGGCAAGGAAAAACTGCCTAATAGGAAGAAACCTTGAGCAGAACCCGGCTCAGAGGGGGAGCCCATCTGCTTCTGGCCGGCACTGGGCAGACAGAGTTAAAAGGCAAAACTTAAAGTTGAACAATGTACTTTAAGATATTTGAGATTAGAAGATAGTAATTAATAAGAGCAGAGTGATTATAAAAATGTCTTCTAGGTTGTCCAGTTCTTGGAATGCAGCTTGCTTGATGGGCAGGGCAGCGAAGTAGCAGGACTCGACGTCGGGATGAGACGCTTGGACTACAGCTCCAGGCAGAAGCCCGGAGCAGGAATAGGAAGCAAACAGAAAACAGTGATTAGTGGGTGATAGGAATGGCAGGGATGTAGAACAGGGAGGCAGGAGAGGAGGGGCATTGAAAGGTGCCAGTATGCAACAAGGAAAAAGGAAAAACCCCGGCAGGCTAACATTATGGCAGCATACCTAGGGGACGGGAGGCAAGGGACCGGCATAGTTATGAGGGCGACCCTAGGCAGTCAACACCAGACCACGGCACAGAGTCCATGATAAAGTGACAGCAATGACCACTTAGTCCACCAGACTCTATGATCCACACCAGCACCAGGCCATGTCCCTCAGCTGAAGAATTTACTGTATAGATATGTTTTGAGCCTAGACTTAAAGTTGGAGAGACAGTCTGCTCCCCGAATCTCGGAGGGTAAGCTGTTCCACAGGAGAGGGGCTTGATAGGAAAAGGCTCTACCGCCTATAGTGGTTTTGCCCACCCTTGCAACGATGAGAAGCCCGGCATTTTGGGAACGAAGGGCTCTCTGCGGAAGATATGGGTGAAGAAGGTCCTTAAGATAGGGAGGGGCAAGCCCATTTAAAGCCTTAAATGTGAGTAAGAGTATTTTAAAAATGATCCGGTATTTAATAGGTAGCCAATGGAGAAAAGCTAGAACTGGGGTAATGTGTTCAAAGCGTTTAGTTTTGGTTAAGATTTGAGCAGCTGCGTTTTGTACCAGCTGAAGGGGTTTTAATGAGACATTAGCACATCCTGACAAGAGGGCATTACAGTAGTCTAATCTGGATGTTACAAAGGCATGGATTAATTTTTCAGCGTCCTTAATTGATACAATTTTCCTGATTTTGGCTAAATTTCTCAAAGAAGGCTGTCCTAGAGGTGTTAGTTATGTGAGTTTCAAAAGACAGCTCAGGATCAATGACAACACCAAGGTCTTTGATGGCTGCACTTGGGGCAAGGGAGACACCATCCAGTGTAAAATGAGTGAATTTGCTCCTGATTGAGTTTTGGCCAATGACCAATATTTCGGTTTTGTCTGAGTTCAGGAGGAGAAAATTTCAGGCCATCCAATTCTTTACGTCTGTTAGGCAGGCCTCCTTGTTTGATATATTCAGGGGAACATCGGGTTTGACTGATATGTATAACTGAGTATCATCCGCGTAACAGTGGAAACTAATGTCATGTTTACGGATGATATCGCCAAGGGGCAACATGTATAACGAGAAGAGCAGAGGCCCAAGCACAGATCCTTGTGGTATACCATATCTTACTCTGGAACGAGCGGAAGATTCATTGTTAATGGAGACAAACTGATACCGTTCTGATAGATAAGACCTAAACCAAGATAGGGCCTGTCCGCTTATGCCAACCAAGTTTTCGAGGCGGTCGAGGAGGATACGATGATCAATGGTATCAAAGGCTGCACTTAGGTCTAGTAGCACGAGAAATCCCATGAAATCATCCCATGAACAAAGCGCTGAAAAGTAATGTAAAATGTTAAGTTTTGGTAGTTTTGTTTTAACCTTAGCTGTTTGTTATCTGCAACTGAGTCATGAAAGAGATAGATAGCTAGCTTTTTGCCTTACCTAGTGTAACCATGAGGTGCAGGGCAAATGCAACGCTCAACTACGCCACCTTGGGAATTTCGCCCAAGGAAATAGTTTTGTGTACGTAAACCCCAGGTGTACACCTATGTTACAGGTACAGGTTCCCTCCAGTTCTTTTATAAGGATAAGGCAGAGACGCGATTCTTGAAGGCACAATAATTTATTGAGATTAAAAGAAAAAGTCAATTTATTTAAATAATTGCACAATTTTAAAAAAGTTCAAAAGTTTAAATAGGTAAAAACACCATACTATTAAAAATGGGCTAAGAGCTGGTTGGGGGGAAGTATACTCACCACTAGGGATTCCCGCATGTGAAAAATACCCACCCAAGTGCTCTCTCAATCACTCTCACACCGCAAACGCATGCCTATGTGATAAAGTGCAGTTAGCATTAAAACACACAGTGAAGGGGACACCAATATGCTAACTGCCCCACCAAACAGCTCCTTGCCCACTATACTAAAACCATTCTTTAAAACAAGGGAATTACAACAGCTACCTTACGACCAGTTGGTTTTGCGTTTCAGCACACACTGCAACACTAAAACAGATAAAACACTAAAAGTTCACGCTGTCTGACCTAGCCCACTCCGCTGAGGGCAGACTTATCTAGAGGCAAAACAGCAGCTAGTGTTGCGGGGGGGGCAACCTCAAATAAAAGTAGTACTGCTCACAGGCAGACAGGGGCAAACACTATGGCTCCAGCACTGGCCGCCAGACACTCTATACCACCGTTAATGCCCAGATTACCTCGGTAGGCAAGCACAGGGCCGCTCGCAGCATACGGTCCAACACCACTGTATAAACAGGAAACAGACGATGCAGGGATCCGGAAGCAGAAGCAAGGTCCTAAACAGGCAGGTATACGCATCTTAAATAAGAGAAGCTATGCGGCTATGCGTGAGCTACCACGCCCCCAATGATCCAACCCACGTAAAATAAAAGGGGACAACCTACCCAGGTTACACTAGCAGCTAGACAGCGACAATAGCACACCCTTAGTTGGTAATGTGATGTTTGCCAATGGATAATAAATATACTTCAAATAAATGAAGTAGCACAACTTTTCAAATAAAGGTAAATAACCAAAAAACATTTTTATAATTACCTTAGAGTACACTGTATGTGCTTTGTTGTCTTTCTTGGGTTCAACTATGAATATAGTCTTCCACACTACTTGATCCACTGCAAATAATTAGCAAAACCCAAAATTTGTCAAATGTCTTGAGATGAAAAAATACCATCCTGGGGCTCCCAGGTGGCTTAGTCAGCAAGACCCTCGTCTTGATTGTGGACTGAGCCTTACATCCTAGGCTCAAAACTGGCTATGTCATTCAAAGACAATGACTAGTGCCCACAATGCCATATTTTTTCCACCAGGATTAGGATGTCCTTATCTCTCAGGCACCCTGGAATTTGTCAGGTACCTGTAGTTTTGGGTGGTGGAGTAGCACCTATGCTCTAATTTGCACACCTGTTTGCCTTGTAGTGTAAAATATACTCGTTGGCTGTCCTTAAGTGTATTGGAAGATTACATCTCTCCCCGGTATTCTTGCATGATTGCAAAGATTGAGGTTCCAAAAACAAGGCTACATAAATGAAGAAATTATTTAAAAAACACCCCTCATACTCTCAGATTACCATGAGTCACCTTTTGCAAGTACCCTAAGCGTACCTTTCCACAAGTTCTCTTGGTAATGACAAGTCATACTTATTGCTGACTAAATCATGTCTTTCCCTTTGTCTAACATAGACTAATTAAAGATCTTGAACATTGACAGAGATTATGGTGGTTAGTAATAGTTGCTAAGCACTGATTTGAAGAATGCTACATGTATCTGACATTCTGTACACTGACCCTTTGCAAAGTCTCAACCATACTGTTACGGGCGTGCACAAGAGGTAAGCCAGGAGGCAAACAGTGCTAGAAGCACTCGTTGTCATGGGGGTAAAGAAAAGTCTCCTGGAAACCTCCCATGCCACCCTAACATTCACTGCATGCCTCCCTCAACTGCCCCACAGTTGAATTATCGTGGGCTTGAAATGGCAGCCAATAAAGGTAAAGGTGCTTACCGGGTCAGGACACCTCACTGCCCACCATACGATCTCTCTCGCGTCCCCGGCCAGCTCCAGCATGCAGTCTTCAACTTCAACCGGGCCAGCTCAGTCTGTGTTTCCTCTGTCTGTTCAGTGTTTGAGGTTGTTTTCTTAAAGTTAGCTGCGATCCTCCTTCCATTAGGGAACGCACCGTCAACGCCCCTCGTGGTAGGTCTCCAGGTCGCGGTAAGTTCCCGGCTCTTGACTTTCAGAGCTTTGTGTGCTCAGGGGAGATGCTCTAGCAGCGCTGGCAACTCGCAGCCCCCGAGGCGGCCATGACCAACCATCTTCAAGCTTCCCGGCATTCACTCACTCCGCCCCCCTTCCCATGAGACCAAACACTTAAAGGGACAGGTGCACCTTTACAATGACTTTATCTCAGGCCCAAGGATAATTACTGTTATGAGGATCTCTTCCTGCAGCTAACCACTAAATATTCATGGATCTTTATGATCTTTATTAACAAATTTCATCCTAGACTTAAGGATGTGATCCTGAATATGCACACAGGATCCCGGCGACGACTGTGGCCGTAACAATACATACAGCATTCCTTCAATCAGTGCTTAGCAGCTGTTACCTAATGATAATGATAATGTTAATGATAATGTTTGTAAAAGTGGCCTTTCATTGTGGCCATCATATTTGTAGTCTTATAACCAAGAGGGAAGCCCACTTCAGTTCAAAAGCTTCACATGTTCAACAGCTTGTATTATTATTTTTATATTGTATATTTATCATAAAGTTGAAACCACTTAAAAATTATGAAACCTATTCATATGAAGGATGATTGAAATTAAATTTAGCTCCATGTCTAATTTATAATGACTGCATTAATATGAAGTTTGGGGTGTCCTTTTTCATCTGGGGAGGACTTCAAATTAATTAAATTGACATACATTGGAAAAGGAGATACTTGGCTAGTTGAAGAGCGTTCAGATGGTCCATTCCATGATTATTATGTTGTTCATGATGTTGATGTTACTGAATAATTTCCTTCCAATGGAACACTTACTCTCATACATGGGTCTGTGACAATCTGCACAACACAAAGTATGATTGGTAAAGGCAATGAAAGAACCTGTTTGTATTATTTGAGCAAGTGGAGATGGATACTGCAAATCGGAAACAATTCATTTTAATTACTTTGGATTCTGCCCAGATTTGCATCACTTGTTGATGAATGCCCCTAATTCATAATAAAAAAGGAATGGTTTTGAAATGGTGGAGAAAATCAGCAATGAATAAGAGTATTGCCAAATGAGGTGTGGCAAGTGGTTGTATTGTAGGGCGCTAACCCGTGTAAAGGATCCGACTACACCACCCTGGGAATTTCACCCAAGGAAATATTTACCTCAAATCAGTACCATTAACCCAAAAGGCACTCAGGTTCATATACTAATAAGCGGGAGACGTGGTTCCATCCATTAATGATCTTTTATTAACAATAACAAGAAAAAAAAATAAGCAATGATAAAAAAAAAGAGCCTTCAGTTACACAATCCACACAGATCACGGAGGGACAGGGGTAATACCGAGAGCTGAGGCTTACCGGTGGAGAGGCAGGCTAGCTAGGGGAAGGGAGGTATCTCAAGGAAGAGCCACCCCAAATCACACGTGCCCACACATCCACCCACAATGGTGAAGGGTCAAAACTAATGATGTACAGGTGAAGACAGCACACAGGAAAGGGGGATACCACCACCAGAAGAAACCAGCCCCCCCCACTTTAGGCTCTCAGCTTCTGGAAGACAGGGAAAGAATACATACAATTAGTGGGGCAACACATCCAAACAAACAAACAAACGAAACCACCAACACACCTTAACTGCAGTTGACCAAATGCTGAAACAATAAACACTGGTTATCAGCAGCTATAGAAAAGGCCTCCTGCCAGTGGTGCAACACAAAATGAAAAGAAAACCAAAAGAACTGGCATAGGCCAAAGGCTGAAACAATGACACTGGCTCTCAGCAGCTGTAATCAAAATGGCCTCCTGCCAGTGAACTAACAAAAAAAAGAAATAATTACAAACACACAAAACAAAGGAATTGCAGTGGGCCAAATGCTGAACCAATAACACTGGCTATCTGCAGCTGTAGTAAAATGGCCTCCTGCCAGTGATGAAATCAAATACAAAAAAAAGAAAATAAAAACAAAGGCAACACTACACAGAATGATATCAATTGCATGAGATGATCGAACAAGCAATTTACAAATTAGGAACTAAATAAAAATAAACCCCACTCGCAATGCACCTTCACATGCATGCAACTACGACAGACTAACAGAGGTAGGAGGCAACTAACACAGCAAAGGGGAGATAATTTCAAACGAACACAATCCGAGACACAAGCAGCTAAAAGCGAAGCCAGCTGTAAGAGGAGAAGCTGGCTATAGGCAAAGCCAACTATAGAAGCTAGCTATAGGCAAAGCCAGCTATAGAAGCTAGCTATAGGCAAAGCAGCAGCGTTCTTGCAGCGGGAGCCACAGTAGCACTCGTTGTTCACCAGACAAGTTGCTAAACACCAATCCAGGCCTACGGTCCCTGTGATACATGATAAAACATCAAGTTAAAAGCAAGGATGATTACAAAAAGAAGATTAAAACTAGCGCCATAATAGGCTACATACCGATCAGGCAGCGTCTATTTGCTCAGGGAAGGGGAGAGCCATGGCGCTAACTCGGCTACTAGCCACGGTTACCTATAACAAAACACTCATTTACGACATGCAACATAAGATTACATCGCAAGGAAAATAGGTGCACATACCAACAATGACCTGCGAGAAGGTAGTTTCCAGAGGAGAGGATCCACCATAAGAGGATCTACAAAATCATAAGTAGCCAATATAAATGACAACAGAAAAGGATAAACAAAGGAAGCAGAGAAACGCGGATAAAGCTCCAATACCTGCGACCAAGGCGGAAATCAGGTAAGCAGGAAACGGGGCATGCACTTGACATCAGACGTGGACCTGAACAGTTACCTTTCCTTATATAGGGTACCCACGTATAATGATTGGCTGGCAATTGCGGAATGGCTAAGAAAGCAGAGCAATGCACCTAAATAGATCGACAGGAATACCATCCATCCTGCTACAGAGGCATATTTGTGTTCAGGTCCAAAGCCCTCAATAATGCATTAGTTGCAGATGTTGTTAAAAAGTGTTAAATTGTCATATACAGGTATGTTTTGGAGAAAGTAGACTATTTACATGGAAAACTTTCTTTTATAGAGTACTATCTTTTTATCAATCCACTTTTATAACATAATGCATTCCTGGAAATCCTGTCATCCAGCAGATTGTTGAAAATCAAATAATATTTTCCCATACATGCACTCTTATGAACTGGGGCAACATATTGTATTTTCACAAAGGGTAAAAATTTTCACAAAGAAGCATAGATAAATGTGGTATTTATTCAAATATTCATACAATTTATATAATTATAAATTATAGTAAATTAATATAATACTGTATAAATATTTGTATAGACATACTGTCACGGCTCAGGCAAGGACTCAAACGCGGACCAGGCAAGCTTCAGGTTCCGAGTGGCTTTATTGAAGTGCGAGACAGAATAGCGAAAATGACAACAAGCAGGGTCAAGACCAGGCAGGCAGTCCGTGGGCAAATCTGGGGCCGATCGCAGGGTTAGGCAGAGTCAGGAACCAGGCAGGCAGGCAATCGGGGCAAAATGGCACACTGTAAGCCCGAATAAGTAAGAAGTACTCAAAAAAATTGAGGCAATCAGTTGCCGCAATATTTTTGAGTTCATAAACTCAAAATTTTAAAATCATCAAAGTTTAAGTATCTGGAGTTTGTAGTACTTGTACTTCATGAGTAACACTAAATCAAACTACTCATTTCATCAACTTCAATACTTGGAGTTACTGTTAAATGTAATTTTTGATTACCTTTAAATTAAATTAGTAAGAAAACTCAAATATTTTCAGTAAATGCAACTTAAAAATATTCATTCACCTCCCTCATTACAATAAATTAACAGGACTTAAAACTTATAAGTATGAAAACCAAGCATTTTGTGTTTAATAAACTCAAACATTTCTTTATTTTCTGTTTTACTACTTTAACTGCCCAGAACTCAAATCATTTACTTAAGAAAACTCAGAATCATTTCCTTCAAAACTGTTTGCCTTAAGTACATTGAGTACAACTAACTCAAAAATCATCTCTTTTCTGCTCTTGATCTTCCTGTAACTGTCGATATTTGGAAAAAAAAAAATAATAATAAAAAAGTAAAAATATATAGCAATTGCAAATC
Organism: Megalops atlanticus; assembly: GCA_019176425.1. Lineage (NCBI taxonomy): Eukaryota > Metazoa > Chordata > Actinopteri > Elopiformes > Megalopidae > Megalops > Megalops atlanticus. The sequence goes on from CM032881.1 coordinate 20,675,740, forward strand.
ACACACTTTGGGCCATGTAGTTGTAAATCAGTAGGAAAACTGCAACATTTACAATTTCTTATGGTCTGTTAATTAAAACTCCTGAGATGCCAAAATTGTACAAAGATTGTGTAGCTTACTTAGGGCTATCCATGTTAAACCTAGCAATGTTTAAGGTGCACTGTGTGTGCCTCATCAGGAAATTGAACGTCAACAGGTGAGTAATGGTGAACACTGACAATGACACATATGAACTTTGTGGATCAGGCTCTTACAGAGACACTGGAATCCACTATTCCTTTCCAAATTCACCAATCCTTTCATATATTAAGTTTACACATGAGTCATCAAGTCATTCTTGAGAGTCTGCAGCCTGGGTGACAGGTTACCATCATCCAGACCCAGTAAAATCTTTTGAGTAAATTCAAATGTGTTGGTCAGTTCTTCCTGGTGAAGTCCAAACATCACCAGGAAAGCATCCTCAAGCCTGGGAAGGCTGACCACCACATAATAAGGTCATTAAACAAGGAGTGTAGTGATCAAGCTCAGCATAGAATGTGTTGGGCAGGTTCTGGTTGGTTATCCTTTGGAATTCTGCATAAACCTACAATTAAGAAAACAAAAAAGAATAATACAACATCAGCTGGTTATTTCAGGATTAATTAATTCATGCAAAACTACATATCATGTGACATACAACACTGGTAAAGAAAATATATCAAATAATTAATCCATAGTACCTCAGACTGGATATCACTACGGTCTGTCGCCGCAAGGCGAATGTGGTCTGCATCATCTTACTGATAAGAGGTAGGTTTCTCTCAGTTTTCTTTACTTCAACAATGGCCTGCCTCAGATGTTCAAGACCTGAAGGATCCTCCCCTTGGGGGAAGTTGGGCAGAAAGTTGACTTCTGCATGCTTAGGTCTTTTGATGTTTGAGTGAGAAGGTTCACTCTTAGGGTTTTTCCGGCTTCTTTTTCCAGCATTTACTGTGACTTCCTGACAACCAGCCCTTCTCATTTTGGTCCTGTAATTGCCCATTTTAAACTTCAGGCTGTTCTTCTAGCCATTCCATCCAGTGTCAGATCCTGCTTCTTTCAAACAGGGATGTTTGACTACAAGAGCCTCAGCTACTACTGCAATCTCTTTCACTTGGGTAAGCCTTAAAGCTGTATATGGTAGATGCAAGCTTCTCTAAAATATCATGCTTTTGGTCCCTTGCCAAGTTAAGAGGTCTTCCACTCTTCTCAAATTCAGCATTCCCTTCCCTAAGTGTCAGCTCAACGTCAAATGAAAATGTGGGAATCTGAAAAGGACCTGGAGGCCATCTGCTTAGACGTTCCGGGGATGACACATCTGACAGTATTTCAGTTGATGCAACCGAACTGGAATCTTCTGATAGTAAAATATGAACTACAGCTTTTTGGGGCAACTCTTTGATGTCAACCAGGGAAGTAAGTTTTCCATCAAAGTCCGGATCTTCGTATTGCAAGCTGAAGTCATGGTCCACTTCCAACTGTTCCTTTAAAATCTTAATTAGTGCATCAACAGAAGCTGGCCGAGAGCTGAGTTTTAATTTTCTAACACGGTCTGGTTCAATGACACAAAGGATCATGTTTTGTGGGGCTTCGGGTGCCATTACTATAATGAAAACACATTTTAGGTTAATCAACACGTACATTCCAATTAGGGTTGCCCAGATTTATAAATTGCTGTAAAGTATATATCTGCTGTGTATCAACCAATCCCGAATTCAATATTCAGATTATGCACTGATTGATGTGAAATTGTTGATTTATAAAGAATTACTTACCAACAGAGTGGTCTCAAATTTGTTTCATGTGTATAAACCTCTTTGTAGTCAGCAGTAGCAAGCCATCTATCTTGTATGCAGAGAGCAGAAGTGTATCATTGAAGTCAGAGTGCAGGTGGACTGACAGGCTTTTCTGTGTGGCTGACAGCTCGTAGGACCATAGATGTTCTACATACCAGGAGTCATAATCACAACAGAGAAAGAAAATATTCTGATTGAGAAGGTAGATCTGTGCTGAGCACTGACCTCAACCCCACTGAACACCTTTGGGATGAATTAGAACTCTGATTGTGAGCTAGGCCTTCTCGTCCAACATCAGCGCCTGACCTCACAAATGCTCTTTTGGCTGAATGGGCACAAATTCCCACAGACACACTCCAAAATCTTGTGGAATGCCTTCCCAGAAGAGTTGAGGCTGTTATAGCTGTTAAAAGGGGGGGTGGGGGCAACTCCATATTAATGCCCATGGTTTTGGAATGGGATGTCCAATAAGCTCATATAGGTGTGATGGTCAGGTGTCCACATACTTTTGGCCATATAGTGTATATAATGACTCAAAATGAAAGCTAGACTTGAACATAAAGTTTTCTTGTGTACGCTCACAAGATGCAAAAAGCCAGTCTAATAGTCCACCCTATAAATCATGGTTCTGTAAAAGTAAGGATGTAGTATGACATGCTTTCACCCCTGGTATGAGATTGGGGATACATTTTATTGCAACTGATGTCCATTTCACATGCAACACATCTGTGAGGAAAAAAAAAAAACCTTTTCCAACCTTCTTTGCAATAGAAGGTGTCAGGAATCAGGTAAAGTTAGAGTTTGCCATGCAATAACAAGACTTGGAATCCAGTATGTCAATGAAACCTATTTACATATTTTCCAAATAGAAATAGAATTTTCCTTGCCGATTGTAACAATATGAACAGTACCAGTTTTCACCAGGTGCCCATGAGTTAAGAGAAGTGCCGAATCCTTTAGTTGGCATTTGTAGCACCCGCCTATAAGCTGACTACACCACCCCTTTAGCCTGCCAATGAACACAATAATCGGAGCAAGGGGAACTCTGTCCCAAAAAAAAACATACGCACACAGGTTTTAGAAAAATAGAATAATATGGTCTTTATTAAATAAAGGGTTGTTGTTCGTTCACACAAAATACACAGAATAAACTCATAAATAATAGGGAAGGGGCACAGGGTGGAAGCCACTTGGCCACCAGTAGGGGGAGGAGGCCCGCTAGTCAGATGACGAGAACCCCTAGAGAAGCTGGGTTTACAATAACACACGTGACTAATGGGCTCAATCTCAGTACACACTCAAAACCTCACACCACACTACAAAGAGATGGTAAAGAGAGGAAAAACTCACTCAGCATGGTAAATCAAATTACTTGTGAACCAAAAAAAACACCAGGGCCGGCTTTCTAGCGAAGTCTCCCGCACCTTAGGCTATCCAATGCCCCCTCTAAGGCTACTGTGGCTAATAAGGAGCAGGAGGGACAAACAAAAGTTCAAAAAAAAAATAAAGATTTAAAATTCACTCTAGCCCGCAGCCTACAACACCATCTAGCAAGAGACAATCTATTGCACACGGGCTAGAGAGAAAAAGAAACAAACAACCAAAACACAAAACCAAGAAAACAAAAGAAACGCTTCTATTAGCAGCACCACACTCAAGACATTCATACTGTAAAAGAACAGCAGCCAGCCGCTCTGAGTAGCTGGACGGCTCTTCTCCAGTGAAAGGCAGACGCTACAGTTGCCGACCCAAATAACCCAGCCAGTCAGTCACACCCATGGGAATGCTGATAAGAAATAAATATGCTTGGCATTACAAAAACACAATAACACTGAATAATCCACATCAATGCATGTCATAACGTACCCAGCTAACAGCGTTGCCAGTGATTGTAGACTATTCACTCAGTGTAGAAACGCCGGTTCAAACCATACAGCTCAGGTAGCGTCTGCTCTGCTATTAACCAAACAAACAAAAATTTAAACTACGTTCGTGCTCAGATCACGGATGAACAGGGAACAAGTAAAAGCAAACATACCTGAACACGGGAGACAAAGCCCAGCGCTGTTACTACTCCAGAGTGCTAACAACAGTTGCAAGTTTCCGGCGTCGGACCCCAAAGGCTTATGCATAGACCTGACTCGTGTTTCAGGTGTCTTAGGCAATGCCTGCCTTAATTGCTAATTAGTGAACGCAAGCACCAGTGGGTGAGCCAGAAGGGAAGAGATAGGAGAAACAAGGAGTGCAAAAAAACAAGTCCCACCACCACAAATGCCTAGACGCACACTACAAAAGTTCACTAAACTGACCCACAGGCTACACATTGTTCCTCCTGTAGTGCATTAAAAAGCCAATGAAGGAGAGCATGATGTAGGATACAAATCTCCTCCACAATGAAATGACTAAGAGAGTATGAGTAGTATATTTGTAAACTACAAAATGTGCAGGTTCCATTAACCTAGGTTGAGCCCTTGGGACTTGGCCAATGTCTCTCGGCCACACCTCAAGACATATGTAAGGAACAAAGAAAAAGGAAGTAGGGTGTGGATGAAAGTGAAGAAGGAGGAGAAAGGGAAATGTTTGGCTGCTTTAAATCAGAAAACTTGGAAAATGCTTCTTTTTAAAACCTAGTTCCTTTGCCAGACCAACGAGCTTCCTTACCAGTATAGGGAACGTGCCCATCCTCAGAGAGGGTACCATTTATGTTATGGCTGTGACTCGTAATTCAACAAATATTATTAAATTCTTCAATAAATGTCAAATTTAGCTAGAAATGAAAACTTGAGGAGAAACTGTATCTTGAAAAATCCTAGTAGTTGGTAGTTGTGAATAGTTACCATGGTTGCCAACTTCAACTGGCTGGAGTGAGATTTTCAATCTGACACCCTCTTGTGCGACCATGCACACACTTTTTGTGGTTAGGTCCACAAGTTGGTTAATTTAGAGCAAGTCAGATTATGACCTAGCTAACTAGCCTGCTGAGTTGGTAGCCCACTTACAGGAATTGTTATCCAGCTTGATAATTCTTTTTTGGGGGGGCTATTTATCTCATTAGGTAAGTCACAATCTACCTATTTAAAGCCAGTTTACACCTTAGACAAGTAATATGCTAGCTAGCAAGTGTGCTAATTATAGCTAGGTAGCTAGCTGAATTGGTAATGAACTAGCTAGCAAGTGAGTTCTATTTTCAGCCATTTATCTTGCTTACTAGTCCATTTCTACTGTTATCAAAAAAATCTGTGAACAGATCTGGCATGAAATTTCATGAGGCAGAGAGCCCACATGAGAATTTGCAGCCCTGAGTTAGGAGAGTTGCTCAAGCAATGGTTTGTATCTGTGGCTGCTGCAGCATGCCAATTGTGATGTCAGCTGTACATGTGAACATTCCATACATGTCATATGCAATGTTATATACAAGTCAATGTTTTGAAGTAAAATTTTGTTATTTTTTGTGCAATCTTCTGGAATCCTTGCCAGGTAGAAATGACATTGTTATGGTTTTAAGGGTTAAATCCATTTTAATCCTGAATGTCAAATAACCCTTCATAGATAAGAAAAAATATTGATAAGATCCTATTTATTGCACAAAAATACTTGCACAGAATCATTGGATGCTGTGATGATGGGTCCGTGGCCGTACCCCGATCATCCCTGTTGCGTTACAACTGCGGTAGTTCGCGTAGCCATGATATATTTCTAAGGCGGCAATAATTTATGACTAAACTGTTTAATCGCCTGCTGCAGTTGTGTAGAACCCGCGATGAAACAGGACTAGCCCGTTTCCCTGACATGTTACTTTTTTGTACAGCAGCATGTCGTGTGGGAAAGTGCTGTGAGTTGTTTCCGATTCGGAGTCGGTGAGTGCAAGCATCGGCTGCGGATCGCGGGACATTCCTGCAATCACCTACCACAGATTATGAGGACTTAACGTGAGAACACAGTCAAAACTATATGCTGGAAGCTGTTTCATCCATGTAACCTGTTTTCTCATTTTAGCTGTCTTTACAGCACAAAGCAAAGGAGGACTGGCTGCTTACCTTTGATGTATCTGGCAGCATGGAGTTTTCAAAGGGAGCGCTCGCCTGACTCCCGCGCTGCTTTAAGCACCGAGAGCGCGCGCATTGGATTTGCCTCGAGGGGGGAAAGATGTTTTCCCGGCAAAATATGTGTTAAATGTCGTTGGTGATAGAATAGCGTTCCTTACTGCAGTACGATTGTGTTACCCTGTTAAAGTAACAATAGCTGCTGATGTGCATGGTTTTGAGAACATGACAGTGAGGCAGATTGCTGCTTTAAAATGTTAAAAATTTTGTATAGGGGTGAGGATGGTTTTGCCTGGGAGTGGCTCCAGCACTCCTGAAGGTATAAAGGCCAGCCTTGGTCTCATTAAGGGGGGGCTGTGTAAAGGCAGGATCATGTTCCTGAGCCCTGTGAGCCGATTCCTGATTTAAGCATCAGCTAGTGGCTGTTCTGAGCTGCTTTAACTGCTGAAAAGTGGCATTTGCTTTATTTGTGTTTATTTTATTTTTTTCTTGGATTTATGAAATTTGAATGGATTTTTTCTTTCTTTTGCCACATCGCCACCTGTCTGGGAATGTGTTTTCTTTTGTGTTTTGTTTTGTGTCGTGTTGGGCCGCCACAATAAATTCACCCCATCGAAGTAACATCAGTGGCTTCGTGTGATCCCTACCACCTCCTTTGGCCGTAAGATCACTCTACTTTCTGACAGATGCGTACATTTATTTTGAATGAATAATTAAAGAATAAAATGAAAAAAAAACTTGTCACTTTGACTGCTGGTGAGGAACATTTTGATGATTTAGAATCTGGCAATCTATGGTAGTAGCACCTGACTGATAACTGAATTTCTTATTTTATTCTAAATTACTTTAAGTGTCTGACTCTGACATAATTGGTAGTATAATTAGCAGGTGAAAGGTGAACAACTCTTGTTTTATCTGTTGATGAACAGAAAATTCATGAGGGGCAGAAAATCCATTGATGGTGCTTTGCAGAATCACGTGAAATTTAGATATTTAGACTGCTCTGATTTCATGATTCATATAAATCTTACATATTGGGAGATGTTGGACAGATATTGGAAGATGGTATAATGGGGAATTGAAGTGAGACCAACAAGCAGAAAAAGCATTGAGTTTCTTATATAGCACAGTGGCTTGCTTCTGGGCATGCTAAATTTTGGTACCAATTTGGTAATTTTTTAAGACTCTACAGTGCTCAACGTAGGACAAGTGCATATATTTTTTGGGGTGTGGCAGTAATCCCATTGTTCTTAAAAAGTAGAATGTGCATTTCCAGTACCTGTGCATGTTTGTTGGATATTTTTGCATATCCAATGTACTGATGAAGAGGCACACAGTTTTTGTCTTTTCCCCGATTTTTACTATCTACTCTGTTTTATCTCTTCTTAACTGTCTACACATCCATAGACACACACTGCCTTGAGCAATGGCCCAAGATATCTAGTGCTGATGGACAAATTATTAATCCAAGATCAAAAAAGGGAGGTTTCGCCATTGTGTCTAAATTAATTGGCAATTCACTGCTGCTAGGATACACTTACAATAATATTTCATTATTTTAATGTAACTATGTTTGTAGAATTTTTCATTTGTCTTGAATACCAAACAGAAAAGGAAATGCTCACATTTGATAGTCTCAGCACAGGTGTGTAGAGGAATTAAAGAACACAGCTCAAGTTCCCTCAATGTATTGGATGTTTTGCCAATCTGAGTAAAATTTGGCTTTATTTATTCAATGATTTGCAGGATTCAGAAAGTATTCCCCATCAATAGAAGCACAATGTAATAATGAATCATAGTTAGATCTTTTGATCTTCTGCAGTTCAATAACAGTCAAATGTTTCTTTTGTACATAAACATTTTAATGAAACAATAACGCTGTATCAGGTAATAAAAACAGTCAAGAATGAAGAAGTGTCTTTGTTCAAAGGGATGAATATGATATGTAAAGAAATCATTGTGAGAAATTTCCACATACAATTTTCAATAAATTAAAATACATGTTGAATGGTTTTGCATGTTTTCAAACTAAATATGTGTCCTGTTGGCTGGCTTCTCCAAGCCCAGATTCGATGGTCAGGTGTTGAGCCTCACAATGAAGGCCTTATCTAAGGAAGCAGAGTGGGGTTAACCATAGCCTGCTACTGAAAAATAAAGATTATAGGATGATAGGATCCATGATCAAAGGAAGAGTAAAGCTTTGGAAGATCCCAGTGGTGTGCTCATCTTTTACCTCTTACCTCAAACAAGCGTCTAACCATCTACGTCTAATGGAGGCAATTTCGAAAGCCTATGGATTGTTGCTGACAGTGAAGACAGTTTGCTTATCATGGTAAGTGGCAAAGGAAAATCAGCATTTCAAAATTTAATTATAGAGATTGAAATAAACTCTCACAACTGAAATAATAAATCAATCAATATAAAAATATATATTGCTGAGTAAATATTGAAGTGCTTTCTCCCAATCTGTATTAATGCACGATAAAAAAATCCCAGATACCATCAGCTTTTTTAAAAATGATCACCAATACAAGAAGGCGCACATCAATCAAGCCTCTGTAATCCGTGGCAATGCCTCTAGCAGCCATGACAGAGTTTCATAATTCCATATACCTCTTGTCACAGTCAGGTTAACTTTCCTCTCAAGCACTATGGGGAATGAAAGTGGAAGATAAGCTCAAACTGGGAAAGGGAACCCTGTATTTGGGACAGAGGTTCTGATGGGATTAGGTCTGGGCTGCGGCTGGATCAAGAGAGTAATTAACTTCCAAACCCAGAACGGAATATTTCACTGTGTGTCAAGCCTGTCAGAGGACCAGCACCACTGACACTTTCGCTTCTGGGAAACTGGATAGGGGCCGCCTGTTGGTCAAAATAAACCTTGGCACAGACTGGGTTTGCACTTTATGACTCAATGCTTCAGAATTTGCAAAAAAAAAAAAAAAAAAGCAAAAATTTACAAAAGTTTGCTTACAGAAATGTTACATTGTGAATGCATCTTGATGAACATTTATCTTTGTCATTCTCTCTTTAATGCTTGGGATTACAAGTAACTTCTATTCCCAATGGTGGAAGAATAAGAGCTTTACTTGAAAATATGAAGACTATACCAATCTGCTGTATACAATACTAATCTGCTGTCTGTTTTCTTGAGTTTTTTGAGGCTTGTGTCTGAGGTGATTTTGTTTTCCTTCATCTTGTGATTGGCAGGGAGGGAGCTGGCAGTATCTCTGAGTGAATTACAGTACCTGCCTATTTATGAGTTTATGGTTTCTCATTTCCTTCCTTTCTCATTGCATGCCTTCTCATCCTACTTGCTGCTTTGGAATGAGGAAAATAATTCCAGAGTGCTTTTTTATTCACAATCCCATTATGTGGAATGACATTAAAGAGATGATGGGGCCTCTGTATTAAAAGGCCTCAAATAAGCCCTCTGCTCTCCTTCTAGCACAAGAAAAACTATTACTTCTGTTGCTGCAAGCAGGACTTAACTTTCTCTGACTCATGACTCATGATTGGATTACGATTAAAAAAAAACAGTAAATGATTGAGCAAATTGAATTGTCAGTGCCACTTTATATGATGTAATAGCTCTCTTCAAAAACTTGAAACTGAACACCTGGTAGGACTGAATTGAATATAAATGGAATTGAGTGAAATGCTTGATCATAAAAAAGAAACAAAAAGCATAAATCATATCTAAGTGTTGCCTGTAACTGGATCTTAATTTGTATCTTGTCATAGAGCTATGTTATTGATCAACCCCGGGGGTACCTTTCAGTTTAATCTCTGTGTGAAGTAAATTGACTTTGATTTAAAATATTTATGAAAGGATGTGCTCTTTCATACCAATGAGGAGATTAGTCAGTTCAGTAGAGAAGTCAGTGTGACACAGAGAGGAAAAAGGATTATCTTTCTTATTTTAATCTCTGAGTGGCCATGGATTGTCAGGTTCTATTAAGATCACTCTTTTTGGGTTTTAATGAGTGATGTCATAATTGCTTAACCAGCCCCCACAATCATACAGAAGCTGTTCATACAGGAAAGAGAGTGCAAAGAGCTCTCATGACAGGGGTAGGTTTTGGAGGAGGGGTTCATCAAATGAAATTTACCTTAGTCTTTTCTTGTTGAAGAATAATGCAATAAACTTGGTCTTTCTTGATGAAAACAGAATTTGTTATCCAGTATGTACATTCCATTAAACTAACTTGTTTCTGTAAAGATGCAGTTCAGTTAAAAGGTATAAAGCAATCATTATGTAATATGTAATTATTATTACACTATTGATCAAACTGTGACATAAATGTGCAAGCAGATAATAAATTTAATTTGTGAGGTCTCTTCATTAAAATGTCATAAAATGAATGGTAATGATATAACAGGGGAACAATAATTTCACACTGATCTTGTGCTTACGTGCTTACAATAAACAATGAACACCAGCGTGGAAAGTCAAGGTTGACCGCGCTATATAATATCATGCAACCTGGTAACTGACTGCAGTGCTTTTATTTGTTGTCCTGCCACCACCTATGCAATGTTTTGAGTTCTTTTTTTGTGATTATTGCCTCCATCTAAGTAATTAAAAAAGGCACATTGATATCAATCATATTAAGAAAGAGAATGGTAATAAATGTTGCCCAATAGATCATTAACAAACTTTGATCCATGACCAATACAATTTTTTCAATGTAATTTGTCAATTTTACATTTCGTAGGATAGTGAATGGTTGATGAAGGTGTAGAATAGAAAATTCACACAAAATCAGTGTGGCCAACATTTGGTGGAATGAGCTTCTGTCTGGTGTTTTTACAGTTGTTTGTGTAGCCTTACTATACTGTATTGTCATGTGTACCCCACTTTGTAAGTGACTGGGTAGGAACATCTGATAAATAATAAACAGATATATAAATAAACAAATAATATATATAAACAAATAATAAACAGTGTGCAGAGTCCTTTACATGCAAATACATGCAATTTTGTAAGTTTTAAGATGTCATCCTTTCTCTGAGGTAGCTACATTGTACTTTGTTACATTGCCAATGCTATGGAGGGCTTCCTATAGCAGAGAACAGTAACGCATCGTCGTGCATGTTACTTTACAATGCAATCTGTCATAAAATAAATCAGAGGATTTATACTCATACACCTAAACATTTAATGCAAGACTGTAACTTACCACAAGGATGAAGTCAGCTCAAAATGCCTAAATTACAAATGTGAACCTCATTAAAAAAAAAAAAAAATCAGTTTCCCTGTAGCTAAAGACATTTCAAAGCAATAATCACAATTCACATCTCAATCTCAATTCACATTAAGTGGGAAATTCACTTTAGCGTGGCAGTTTATCAGTGTAATTACTGATGTGCATCTACTGTCAAGCTGAGGGTAGGGGGCGGGGCTTACCTTGATGTATCTTGATGAGGAATGAGGTAGCAGGGAGGAAGACAGGGAACTCCAATGTCTTATGCTGACTGTTGCTTAAGTTCTAAAATATTTCCACCCAAGCGTGACTTTTTTTAACTCGTGCACACCGTTTTAGCTCGTTCTAGAATTTGGTTATGACATCATAACAAACACACTTTATGTCTAGAATTGCTGCAAACGTATACCCAAACCCGGTATTCTGTGTCTGCACACATGACAGCCTGTTGTCTGTTTTCCTTGGTGGGCGAAACAGCAGTGAATCTGGGTATACTTTGTGGTAGTCAGAAATATAGATACATAAATGTGAACTGTCTTATTTTGAAATATAATTTTAGGAATACATAATATGATATAAATTGCCTAGAGTAAATATTCCTATACTTTATTTTCAAGATGAATAAACTCGCTTTATCCGTGGATGCATCTGTGCACTCGCTCTGCTCCATTGACTCAGAAAGTATACACCCGTGCAGTGTGGTTCAGAGGGCAATATGTTGATCATCCTGCTCCTTTGACATTATTTTGTCTGAAGTAGATTGTCAGGCTTCTCAGTCCACACTCCAGGTAAATGGGTGGTGGTAACGCACCTTTACAAAAAGAAGAAGGCAACCTTATTTTGCTATTCTTGACTGGATTGGGATGTCGGATGAATGTATTAATTATAAGACATCTAAAATGGTGAGTAAAGTTTGCTACCTCTCCAGCTAGGTTTGCATTATTATTATTTATCTTGCTCATTTGGTTTTATGTTTGCTGTGGATGTTGTGCTATTTTATGTTATGTAGCACATGTGTTAAATTACATGGTTCGTTATGTTTTCATTAGCTAACGTTGCACCATTATCATCCATCAAGCTACTGTAGCTAGCTCCTGCCTAGCAGTGTCCACAAGACGTTTAACATTAAATGGAGAATAGTATAACAGTGTATAACTTTCATGGTGTTGTGGAAGGTTAATGTTGTCATAACTGTGGTTGTCACATCCCTATGCGGTGAAATATGTGTTTTTTTTTTTTGTTTTTTTTTCATATATGAACTGTGTGTGGCATTATGTGTGCTATGGGGGGTACTTACTTTTGCTAGTGGTAACGAGGCAGGAGCTCCTTGTTTGGCAACAGAAAATGGTGGACTGGTACACGTGAATAATTGGAAATCTGAGGCGATTGGAGGGGAGTTCAATTTTTATACAGAGTAGCCGAGGCAAGGGCAGGACTACGCTCCCCAGCTGCCCCGAGGGTTGGTGATCGTCATCAAGACCGCGCCGCAGAGCTGCAGGAGAAGAGACAGTGCCGCGGAGTTGGGGATGCATGGTTACACGCCAGGAAAAAGGAAAGTACTTAATACAAAGCTATCCAGTATGAATGAGCCAGCGTTTGGCCTCCCAGTGTGTTGAAGGCTATTCTTCTGTCTTGCCAGAATTGAGGAGGTCTGCGGTCCCGGCTGGAGGAGAAGGGGAAGAAAGGCGTTGGTTGCTGTAAGGGGCGAGCTGACTGCTGTTATCCCGGCAACCGGACTGATCTTGCGACTGTGGCCAGGTCGCTCAAGGAACTTTGGTTGCAGGGTTTATACAGATGTTTTTTTTTCCTTTGGTCGGCATGGGGAAAGCCGCCAACCATGGTGTTTTTATTTTTTTATCTTCCTTTTTGTTTGTTGAGTTGGACAGTGTGTATGCTGTTGGGGGCGGGCCTGGGCTAGACTGCAGCCAAGCAACTCTATCCTCTTTTCACCAAACGAATTGCCTACGGGCTTAGTAGTTCACGAGGTGTTTGTGTGACCCGAAAAGATTGCTGGAACTGAAACTGTATGTGTATTTGTTCTTCCCTTCATCTTGATTGTCTGAACTTGCTGCGGCTTTGAGTGTGTTGCTATCTAAAGCCTGCAGTGCAGTTTAGTGCATGCTATGCTATACAAGATGCTGCACTGTTCAAAGTGAGCCGTGGTACTTTTGCTGTGTTGAAGTGTACTGAGCTACTTGAAGTGTGTGTTACTCCAAGTGTACTGACTTATTTGAAGTGTGCTGTGCTATGTAGGGTGTAGGGGGTTGGTTATTGTGAACCTGGCTCACATTGTATAGTACTACTCAAACTTATTTCTTCATTATTGCTTTTCTTTTTTTCTTTTCTTTTCTTGCGCTGTTTTCTGCAGTAACAATTGTGGGTAACACTTTATTTGAATGGGTGTGCATAAGAGGGACATGACACTGTCATAACTATGACATGACACCTGTCATGAACATGAAGGAGCCTTTATGAATGTTTATGACTGTTGTCATTAAGTGTCATTTGGTTTTTAAGGTCATTTTCAATGTCAAGTTGACATTGTTTGGGATGCCTTTATTATGACAACTTTACATTAACCAAGACAGCATATACTGTCAATGTCTTTGTCATGTCAAGTGGACATAAACCAAGACAACACAACCTGTAAATTTAACAACCTGCCACAAACATACCATGCCAGGCCAGATTGTCTGGCCTGACTTATGCATTAAAATTACATGAAACTGTCATATGTGGCTGTTTTGAACATAGGGCTGTCATGAGACTATTACAACCAGTGTCATGAATACTTCCTTTGACTCCAACTACAGTGAACCATTCACACTTTTCATTAAAATGTCATTATACCGTCAAATGCCGTCGTGAATATCTTCACAACGAAAAGGACAAAGAAATGAAAAGGACAAGTTAAGGCAGTTTTTCTTACTTTATTACATATGCACAACATGTTTTAAAATATTCACATATGAATGCTTTCAAATCATCCCCAAAAAATACCACAGCAATTCGATAAGGCGGCCAACATCATACAAAGACTTACACTGAAGCACTGAGGGAACACTTACATTGAACCAACTGACTGTCCATATTCTGTGTTGGCTTTTTTATATTTATATACTGGTGTATAAGTAAACACAGCTCTATCACTGAAGGCCATGTCCAAAAATATATCTGTTTTGATACAGATAATGAATTTTACAATGCGCACTGTAATTCATTATTAGAGGAGTTGATGATTAAAAGGCAAGTTCCATTAACAAAGTGCTTCTGAAAGCAGAGCTGACCACCATTGACCATACCATATGTCAGACCAGTGGAAGCACATGTCACACATGAAAACCAATTAAAGTGATTTACAACAAAATCTAAAATTTGTTATTAATATTATGTTTTCATGATCTCTGAGAGAGTTGGTGTTGGTATGTTGGTAATGCACATGTAATTTCCAAATGTACCTGGCTTTCCAGTGGATGCTGGCTCTTCTTGGGCTCCCTTGACTTGAGTCAGTAAGAATTCTTTGTCCGATTTCAGCTCCCTGTTGGCCTCCTCTAGGTGTTTTATGTGGTCTTGCAGGTGCTCAGCCTTCTGTTGGTCCAACTTTATTTGTTCTTTCAGTTTAGCCACCTCCAATGCCCCTGTTGGTGATCCTGCACATTTTGGGAGTAAGCAAAGGATACTGTATTAAGCCTTTTTTAAAAATCATGTTGTCTCAAGCACGCATCATTACTGCATAAGGTGCGAGCAGACAATTGTGTAGAAACAGGGTAACAGTGATTAGAAATAAGAGTGATTAGAAACTTTTGTAACAGTGTCATGTCATACTTCCTTTGATCCCAACTACAGTGAACCATTCACACTTTTCATGTCATTATACTGTCTTCTACTACTCTTCACAATGAAAAGGAGAAAGAAATGAAAAAGACAAGTTAAGGCAGTTTTTCTTACTTTATTACATATGCACAACATGTTTTAAATTATTAACATATGAATGCTTTCAAATCATCCTCAAAAAATACCACAGCAGTTCGATTCTTAATGGTGGACAACACATTACCATTATTTTTTAACACTTACACTGAATTAACACTTACACTCACTGTAAAATCAAATGTGTTGTTTCAACTTAAAAATACGAGTGAAAGGGCTGCCTTAAAATTCTAAGTTAAGTGAAAAAACATAATTTGTTGTTCTAACGTTACTTTATGTTGTCTTGATTAAAAATCTCTTGTGTAAACGTCTGCTTTAGTTTGGTTGTTTTGGATTTGATAATTGATTGAACTCCTTTTGGTATTTGTTTGAACTTGAAAATTTATTTCAGCTTAATGAAAATGGTTCAGTCAATTTGATTTGGATTAGTTATTGGATTGAACTGCTTAGGATAGTTGTTTGAATTTGCGAATCTACTTGATCTTAATTGAAAGTGTCTGGTGATTTGAGTTAAATGTATTAATTGAATGAACTTAAACAACATTTCTTTGAACTTAAATGTCAATTTCATCATAACTAATGTGGCCTGTTGTAATAACTTGTTGTACTTGTTGTAATAACTCTCAGGACAATAGATTTACATTTGTACAATACTTAACTCCAGTTCAAATTGTTTAGACTTCAAAACCTATTTAAGATTGGCCATTTCACCTAATCATTAAAAATCATGATTAGCAAAAACCTAATCAAAATAATTTAAATTAAAAAACAGATTTAACCAGCAAGTTCAAAGGGAAATACAACACCACCAATGAAAATGCAACCAGAAAAACATTTATTAGTGCAGATATTTTGTCAGTTAAGACTTGAAACTCCTTAAAATAAAGATTTTTCATTCAAAAATAAATGCTCTTAATGATTATAAAGACAATATACTGTATGGACCTCCTTTGCACACAAATTTAACAAGTGCCATGGCTATGGTGACTGTTGAGGGCAAAAGATGGACCAAAGATTTTACACACAAACTACCTGCAATTAAATCTATATTAACAGAAAAAGTATCCCAACAGCAAGATGAGATTAAGAGTTGAACTTCAACCGCAAACTTGAACTTCAATATCATTAGTTTTAACACTCAGGCACGAGATGAGATGTCTGAGCTCAACATGGTTACATGGTTTTCCACAGGAGTCTGTTTCTCAAACCATGCACAAGTGAGGAACACTGTCCTCCACCGATGTTCATCAGGACCTTCTGAATAACTTCAAATGTATACCTCAGTTCTTTAGGATAGTCTATGTTGAGAGCAAAAAGAAGACCCATCAGCAAGACAATGGCATGCGGGATGTCCTTCACATCAGGCAGGATCACTCCTTCCTCAAGGATCACTGATGTGGCAATGATGTCTTCTCCGTCTTTCACCATCACAACACCGATTTTCATCCCCTGAGTGAATGTGGCTTCATCATCTGTGGCCTAGACAAGATTTCAAAGAAAGCAAAAATATCTTACTTCAAGAGCAGTTAAAGATGGTAATATATGTATATAAATGTTGGCATCTACAAGTGATCTCAGGTTAAAGTAAAAAATGTTACAAGGATACATCTTCTATCATATCTATTCTAAGGGACGACGCCTTAAATGTGTCCTACATTTATTTTTATACACATGAATTTATAAAACAGAGTCATACTGTTGCCTTTGGGCAATGGTGATGAGCAATGATGTGGCTCTTGAATGCTTAACCATTTTTTGAATATCAGAGCTCTATAGCATGAGGCATAGTCTAGAGTTGAAGAATAGCACAGTTTGTGCCCTCTGTACTATTATACTTCCAATTACCTCTGATCTTTCCCTAATCAATAATGTGGCCAGTTTGATGTGGTGTTAAAACATTTGTGTGTTTCTTTTGTTCATTTTGGTCTCTTCTGTGGAGTTCTTGCCTTTTCACCAATTCAGTGTTCCTCACAGCTGGTGCACCTATCACAACCGTTTCAACACTAAGATCTGTTTTTACAACCTAGAAAATGTTTATGACAACAATTGCTAAAGCTGTGGGGAACACAACAAGGAAACGGCAAAGACCCTGGAGAAGAGACTGAAAAACCATACCAATACCTATATCTTCTTACTAAAGAGCTACAAAACAAAGTGAGTTCCATTTGCTAATTAGACAAGCTGACAAACCAAACCTGTTGTCAAATTTGAATCAATTTTATCAAAGCTGGACAGGGCTTTTCAAAGTAACATACTTTTGTGAATGAATGGAGCGCGTATTTTTGTCTAACATCTACAGAAAGCACATGTTTATTAGGTATGCTTGAGTAGGTATCACTTTACAGGACCTACAAACCATTTTAAATTAACTTACTTATTCCTGACCATTGTAATAAAGACATTAAATTATCCTTACCTCAACAGTCTTAAACACACACGAGGGATCCTCCTTAAGGAAGTGGGGAAGGCCCAGCAGAAGAACGGTCGTCCTTCTGTGTGTGGAGCTCTGAATTGAAGAGAAAAAAACAGGACACCAGTTACTGTTTATTGAGCGCTATCTGTTTGTAGACAATATTACTAAACTACAGTATGTTTCAGCATTCCATCAAAATGTAAACACAGGAATATCAAAAACCAAAACAAGGCCAATCCTTTAATATGATCAATATTACCATTTGGTCATGCTAATTAGAACATGCAAGCAGCGAATGGTATCCATCCTACAACAAAGTCTAGAATTGATAAAATAATGTGATCCTTAAAAGCTTAGTTGTAGGCAACTGGACTTGCTTATTTTCTTGAAGACATTTCAGAACTGAAAAAGACTCTTGGATGAGAGGTTAAACTTCTTACAGAAAATAAGCAAGTCCAGTTGCCTGTGACTAAGCTTTTAAGGATTACCATGACCTGGATGACTGAGAACCTTCACAGACATAAAACACTGTACTAATTGTCCAATCACAAATCATGACAAGAGCTTGGAGCTTAGGCACCATCACGGTACTAAGGTATACCATGGTATTTAGAAATTCATTCACTGTTTCATTAAACTGATACAAACTTTCTATCAAAGTGCTGTATTACAGTTCAGTTTGTGCCTAAGGGAAGCCATTGTATATACATAATAAACGTTCCCCAAAAATTAAGCCAGAACATCTTAACCGCCCCCGGTGCCTGACTGTAGTACAGGTCATGCCGGGAACACCGCAAAGTACTGTGAAATGTCAATATTGGTAAAATTTGCTTCCTGGTCTGCAGTGCAGATATGAAATAGGTAATATGGTGTCGAAGATGCCAACAAGAAATGTGAGAGACATGGAAGAACAACAACCATTTGAACACTTACATCATCATCAAGACATCTCATCAGCCTGGTCAATCCCACTATGCTACTCTTGGCTTTGTACAGCTCAAGAAACCTTGCCAGATACTGGTCCAGCCCAGTGAAGAAGGAGCTCTTCAGGTCAACAGATGTAAGCCGAGCAAATTCTGGTTCAATCTGCAGATATGGGCCAGGGGGAAACAAATGTCAAAGAATATGCTTTTAATGGGCGCTTTAACTGGACTCTTTGAATAAATGTGACCGCACGCATGATTTAGGGGCAAATTCGCAAAATTGCCATTTTTGTTTTATCACAAGATAATAAAGTACAGATTCAGAGCTACAAAATGAAGCATCACTTGCCAAGATTGACCAAATATTTTGGCTGTAATGCTCAATAGAACATCATGACTTTGCAAACCACACTTCTGAGAAATCAGCCCTTTTCTCTTCTGCTGTCATTCTCACCTACCCAGCTGTGACAGACAAGCTATCCCAGTATGCAATTGACTATGAAAGGCTGGAGGACTAATGGCTGCTGATGGTTGGAAAATCCTTGCCATTGTTCATTGTGGGTGTTCATTTGCATTTGAATAGTTGGAGGACTACCTGGGAGGACTACATGGAGTTTAGCAATTGTTTCAGCCACAGTGTTTCTCTAGGCACATGAAAGAAGAGCTATGATACTCTGAATTTGTGAATAAGAAACTTGACAGACTTGAACACCTTCAATGGCATACTGAGTCCACTGATGCTTTCTCTTGGTGGCAATTCGTTTGTTGTCGTTCGTCATGTCACTCCTTCTCCCATTACTGAAAAGTTGTCCCATGATGAACATGTCCTTTTCCGACTGTGACAACGCGCTGATCATACTGCGCAGTTCGTATATGCGTTCGGGAAACAGTTTCTTTGTACAGAATTCGTATCCAAGTTTTGAGTTTTCTTTTCGCCTTCGACCGCAGTTGAAATTGAGGATTGCCTCCATTTTTTGGTCACACTCAGAGTCTCGTAGTCCATGATGATAACACCAAAACTTTTACAAGAAGTAAGAAAACATGATTTGGTCGTGTCATTTTATTTGTTACCTGGAAGTATGTGTCAAACTGTTAACAATCGGCACATGGATATGAACCAATGAATGCTCAGCATTGTGTTACAACACCACAAAAGAAGAAAGCAATCGAAACTCCCACCACAGAAGAAGAAAGTATCGAAACTCACACCACAGAAGAAAAAAGCTGTCAACATTCCCACCATAGAAGAAGGCCATTCCTTCTGGTTTCAGTCATAAATCCACTATTGTTTAAATTAAAATTTAAATCAATATGGCTTTGTGTTGCAAATTGACACCACAGCGAATGTGAGAGGGTGATCTTGAACTGCATGATTGTATTAAAAGACGGAAGCATACGATATGCCAGCACTTGTTTTAATAATGCAACATTGACAACGTTTTCTCCCCGTCAGTTCTCGGAGGACCAACTTGCCTTGATATTTATTTTTTTCATATTTACAGATCACTTTCAGTTTCAAAAAAGAAAGGGATGATAGATAAGCACTTTAGGAATTTGAATTGACCACTATCTCATTTTCGAAAAATCGTTTTTGACCGTTTTTGTGGTCTCCTGTAAAGTTGACGCGGCCGCGATGTGGAGGGTTTACTCGCGTCGGGTCACAAATTCATTTAAGTTTAAAGACATAGTTCAGATTATTTGAAGTGGGGTTATAGAAGGTATTTATTCATAGTCTATGTAGTCCCTACAGTAGATGCTGGTCAGCACGCACCCAGTTTGGAGATGCAGAGACAGGCACCAGCAAGGAAGAACACAAAAGTCACACAGCAAGGTGAAGTGGTGAAAATATTCTAAATATAGCATACACTTAAACTGATATTCATTTTTTTAGATGTCTAAAGTACATTTTGCTGCTGACCTGGTCCACGGCTGTGCACTGCTAAGGTTCTGACACTGGTACTCCTGCTGTTTTTCCGAACAGATGTTCTGGTCGCCATCTACTGTAGGCAATACACTAACTATGGATAAGTACCTCATACAACCCCACTTCAGATAATCAAAACTGTCCCTTGAAGAGCAAAATCTCATTTAAGAGAACAACTTAAAAACTTTCTTTACCTGCTGTTCCGTGAACAAGGCTGGCCACCTTTCTTTGACTTGTGCCACAAAGGGTTCATCTTCAATAATTTCTTTTTTCCGTAAAGGGAATGTGTTACTCATCATTTTACCAATTTGCTTCCAGTCAACCTTTGTTTTCTTCATCTCAATGACCATGGCAGATCTCTCCATTTCAAGGTCACTTTGGGCTTTCCCCTCTGGAAAATCTGGCAGAAAGTTCACTTCTGATTTTTTGGTTGATTTCTTGAGTCTTTTTGAACTTGGTCCAGAGGTACGAGCATTGACTCTGACTTCGGAGCATCCGGCCACTCGCAGCTTCTGGCGGAAGTTGCCCATTTTGAACTTTAAACTAAACTTCCAGCAATACCACCCATGGACGGAGCCTGGTTCCTTCAGACAAGGATGTTTTTGAATGAGAGCTTGGACCACATTATCATAGTCTTCACGTGTTAGGTAGGGATTGTAAGCATATATGGTTTCTGCTAACTTGTCTAAGATGTCAGATTTCATGTTTTTTGAAATGTCAAGAACGGTTCCATCTCTATAGTAGGCTTCATTTCCTTGCTTCAGTTTTAACTCAACATCGTAAGAAAAGGCAGGAATGACAAATGGTTGAGGCAACTAATGAGTTTGGGTACCAGTGGAGCCCTCCTCAAGGGAAGATGACGACAGGCTTGCTGTGTCTAAAGTTGAGTCTGTGTGATAAGATTCGTATACCTTGGTGCGTACTTTCAAAGTTGCTTTATCTTTAGGAAGGTCTGACATGCAACTTAAATTGCACAGGTCATTACCAAAGTCGGGGTCTTGATACTGAATCACGAAGTCCCCCTCCAGTCCAAGTTTGGTCTTTTTGATTAAGTAAAAGTCATCAACATTCTCAGGCAAGTTGTCAATGGTAACCCTTCTAATGTCATCTTCACTCAAGATGATGCGCAGCAGCATGATGAAACTGTCTGAAAATTTAAAGAGAAAAAAATGAGTGTGGTCATATTACCAATAGCATTCACACTTTTTCGAATTTCTCCTAAGGGGAATCAATAAAGGTACATCTTATCATATGATCAGGTCTTTGGAGTGTTTCTACTTATTGAAGTATCATCCTGGTGGCTGATATGTGGCTAAGTCTTTGCCCCACTTGAGGGAAAAAAGCTAAAAAAAAAAAAGCTTACCTTAATGTAAAAGAAACGCCTTCGGTGAAATTACGAGTCGACCTTGCACAGTGTATGCTGACAATGGAATGTAGTGGTTCAGCTCTTCAGGTTCAGCTACCATCAGTTGTGCAGGGTCTCTCTTGCAGACTTCGTAACACCTGAGGTGCTCCAAATACCAGGCAGAGAAAGATTCAAGAAGAAAGAATAGCTTGTTGCATACAAGCAACACATGCACAATCTTACAAAAATCAGGAAGTCCACTTGTGCTTCCAATTGACACGAACATTCCCCTGGTATATCTTGTTCCATGTATGTACGCAGTTGTGGCCAGAGATACACTGCTCAGAGTTCTACATTTTTTCTCAATAATTTGCTTGACAGAGGAGGCCAGAATGTCCAGAGAAACATTTGATACTCCTTTTACTTCCACTGTGGGTTTAAACAGGCTGGGCATTTCCAGGTTGTATGCCATCATAAGCTCATGTCTGAGAGACAGAGTCAACAAAATGTTTTTGAAATTTCTGACATCATGAACCACTTTATTGAAAAAGCTATGTTTAGCTTCCAAACGTAATGTCCAAACATCAACAAGTTGTCCAAAGCAGCGGATTAAATGAGTATAGTGTTCCAGGAAATGGTGTTTAGGTTTCAGTTTCAGGTCTGGAAACACATTTAGTAACAGTTTCCTGTGTTCACTTATTTTGGCATCAAGGTAACACAAGCTTTCATCTGTAAAGGTTGATGATGCCAAAAGTTCCACAATGTCTTTAAGGTCCAGAATAACAGACCATGCATCATCATTTTCTGGAACAACATCACCTATGAATAGAGGCAGCAACCTCAAGAGTCCAATTCTCATGGCTGTTGCCTCCAATAGTTTCACTCAAAAGTACTTTTTCTGAAATTTTCTATGGACGGTTAGTTCTGTCAGAAAATTTATAGGGGAAACACTGTATGACAGTATTGAAATAATCCAATGTAAAGTAATTCTGTCCAATGAATTTTTTCAAACACAAACATAGCTTGAGAAGAACAATACCTTCTAGAAGGTCATGTAAAAAGTCAGGAGGAAACCCTGTTATACAATGAAAGTAAGATAACTTGTTTAATACACAGTCTCTTTTCACTCCATCAACGCTTTTCAAGTGTTCATTCTCCCTCAGCCTGGAAACCTTCTCATTGCAGGATTCTCTGGTTCTCAATAAAAATGATGTACTTTGCACAGAACAACTCTGAATATCACTACGGCTGACTAAGCAAAAACGACAAAACTTGTCAACATTAAATGACTCCTGAAAACCAGCAAGTGAATGTGCTCCCAAATTATCAGATGACACATACAACACTGTACCCCTAATACTGGTTCCCAATCTGCTAATGTAAATCCCTTGGTTTTCAAGCAGTTGGAGATCTCTCAAAAGTGGTTCAACAATCCTCTCATATCCAAATGTCTTAGCATCAACACTTTTACACAAGAGAGCAAGGTATATGCTAGACAATGATGATCTGTATCTAACAGGTAAATTTGCTATCACCCAGTATATTGCACACAATTTATGTTTTTTTCTTGAAGTGCCTAAAGGGTTACAGACTTCAAAGTCATCAATATACAGACCTAAAGAAATACTCTTATCTTCCCCAGACAGAAGTGGGTTCTCTTTGAAATATGATCCATCAAATATGGTCTTGTAATGGCCAGGTTGGGAGTCTGTACTGGTGTCTTCTAAAACTTTGTCAATAACATCCCCCCTATTTAACAATCTTTGCAGTGTTTTTAGAACTGGGACATAAACAAAGGTTTTCTTTAATGGCAAATCCAAAACATATTCAACTGGCTCTATAACACCAAATTTTTCTTTGAAATAGGACCATCTTTTTTGTTCTGTTCCCAGACACCCACTCTGGGAAATGGAGCCAAGTGGACTGAGGCTGTGTAAGGCATCTGTTACTAAAGTTATAGTATTTTCATCAATATTACAACTGTGCTGCTTTAAGACCTCCTTTACTGTATACTCAGTTAGTTCAATCAAAACACCAATGTCATTAATTTCACTGACTATTTCTTGCGTGGCTGATTTGGAAACGTGCAAGACTGCTTGCATTCGCAGAAGTAAGGATGCAAGCCTTTCCTGATTTTTTTGAGTGGTGTCATGGTGCTCTGGTCCAATATCAGTATTATCAAGTGGAACATGAAAATCATTGTCATCAATATCTGAACGTGATTCAGCTGTTTCACATTCTGCTAATTCCTCAATTTCACATTCTTGGACAGTAATCTGTCTTTAAGTCTTTTAAAGTACAATGTTGGTGACAACGAGACTTATGTGATGTGAAACTAGAGAAAACTGTTGATTTGAAAAGACAGTGATTAAAAGGACAGATAACAGTTTCCCTATTCCTCAGATGCTTCCCAAGATGAGCAATATATTGTTTTAGGCTGACTGCCTCTTTAAAGTCACACAACAAGCATTTTACTTTAAAGCCAACAAGCCCACTACTCTGTTCTATGAGCCCATGGTCTCTCAAATGGACCTGCAGGGATTTTTTAGATCTGAAATACTGTGCACAGTCTTTGTATATGCAGGGTAAAGGACAATTTCTTCCGTAATGTCTGTGACTACTTCGGTAATGTTCAATGATTCTCTTACGATTTCCACAAAAAAAAGTACACAGTTTACAAGTCCACTTCATTCACCATTAAAAAAACAAGATGAAGCGGCGCTTCCCCTCTTGTTAATGTCAGTCTGTATAGAGCGATACCTCTGTTCTTTTGTACATTTGTAAAAATCTGTAAATACTTTGTTACCGTTTTGTGATTTAGCCATTGGGTAGTAGGGGGTTGGTGCCCTTTTCTGTTGGGTTATTTTTCTCCTGTTTTCGGATAGTTAGGGAGTCAGGGAAGAGACTGTATTTTTGTTTTCTTATTTTTCTTTGGCTAGGTAATTTATTCCCTGTCTCCTAAGCAAGTTTTGTTCTGTTTGTTATTTTGGCCTTGCCCACCCCTGAAGTTTGTGTTTAATAAAACAACCCTGGCTTTATTTTACGGTGTGTGTGTTCTGGACTGGACAAGAAAGGGAGGTGTCCACCCATTCCATTTTATGTTACACCTTACCCTAGACGGGGTCATAACACCTTAAAAGATGAAAAGAACACTCAGTTATGAATACAATTACAATCCTATGCATTGCTCCGCCATATTCAATATCCTATTTCTTTCATTTCTTTATCACATTTCTTGTTTTGACTTTTTTCTTTAAACAATATTTTTCTACACTTTCATATTACTCATTTTCTAGCACCCTTTCCATAACCCCCGTGATGCCCTCATCTCCCTCCCCCCACGCAGGATAGGCACGAGTACCACTAGTATAATGCACTGACAAACATCTTTCACAAGTTATAATTTGCGGTAGCATATCTGAGCATTTCATCGCTGAAACTAGCAAGCGAGTCTCAAGAGCTTACTACTAAAAAAAGATCATTCAGATTATTTGATGTGTGGTTGTATGAGGTCTATAGTCTGTGTCTTACCTTGATGGCGGTCAGCACGTTTTGGAGAAGCGGTAGGAGTACCGTTTAAGAAGTGTGGCAATGTACTGCTGTGGACAGAGTCAGCAACAAATGTATTTTAGAAATAAAGATGCAATAGTGCTACCTGAGGTGGAGCTTCTTTAAACCACTCTATAACTTTAACCACCGCTATTACTTTAGACAAGTTATCTTAACTAAATACCTGACTTTATGTTAGCATAAAATGTGTACACATATACATACACATATAGTGATGAATCAGATTCGTAACAGTAAAATACTGTGCAACAACTTCTCACCTATGAAATTTTCCTTAAGGCATAGTTTCTTTCTTGCATCTGTACATCCAAAAGTAGCACAAATATCTGGCAATGTTGAACGACTCTACCGCTAGCCAACATGTTAAAATTTTCTAACGGCAGGTTTATGTGAGGCGCAAACCCATGCCCCCCTCCCCCCACAGCGAGTTTGCAGGTTCTCAAATGAATTAGTCTAAAAATAATCAAAATAAACTCACAAAACGTAAAGAGAGGAAATATTCTAACACTTACATTCCTTAGTAATCAGAAAAAATACAACAGTACATCTTCTGAATTCAAGCTTTTCTCTTTCACTGATAAAAGAGCTTAGTTGCCTTGTTAGCTAAATGACCATCATACGCCATATTTTAAACTCGACAGAAAAACAAAACGCACCATAAACGTCTTGGCTCCAGCACCACTAACTGTGGTTTGGTCAAAAGAAATCCTGAATTCCCTGAAAATGTTAGATATGACAACTTTCTCAACTGCGAGAAAACAGGGCGATAACGTCCGAAAGTGGCGGGAGATGGGATGGGAGGGACAGAGCGCAAAAACGTTGATGACGTCATCAATTTAATTAGCCCACTTGCCTGACTGACCTCCAAAGTCAAGTTGGCATACATTACTAATTCAGTTGAACATGTAATTTCCATTTAACATTTATTTTGTAGTTGAGACGTTTTTAACTAGACATTTCATATCATCTTAACAACTTCAACAATCGTTTGTCAAACTGACATAGAATAATATGCTGAAATAACAAACAGGCAAAATCTCATTTTACAGCGCTGAAACACTGAATGAACACTAACATTGAACAGGTCTTACACAACTTGTGTTCTGATATTATGGAAAAGTCTCCCCAACACACCATTGTGATGACGAACACCTACCCAGTGGTGCCACTTTCAGGTGAGTTTTGAGCGACTCTGGGGTTCAATTTCCTCTGAGATGCCATACTTCTTGTTTGTACATCTGCCATGCACGCTCAATGTGCTGTGTATGAGCACCAGTGTCTGGATCCACAAAGTTTTGTTTATGGCAGACTGTGTATTGCCCATATCCATACCGGGAAAGCTGGCCCTTGAAAGGACGCCATTCATCTATTAGGATGGATGTGTTGGGTCTGACATGTTTTTTGATTTGTCTTACAAGGGTTGGCCTCGAGTGGTCCCTGACAACTTTTAAAATGGGTCTTCTGGAATGGCCATCAACCTCCAGCATCCTGAAGACCCATGGGCGTTCACGGCACCAAGTGTTGCCACATCGGCCACGATGGTATTAAAAAGTAGAGGGGAAAAAGAGTGTATTAACTGGTGTACATAGAAGGAAACAGAATGTGAAGCAAGGTTGTGGGACGGCTGTATACCCATGTACAGCCTACCTTTCGTTTATGGGCAAATTTGCTTTCATCAATAACAACAAATCGATGACGACCACCAATTCTCATCCCCCTGTTCCTTAGTCTTGTAAGGGCAGTCATGCAAACCTTTGAATGTAGGAGGAAAACATCAGCATATTGACTTGTACTACCATGACTATCATGCCTGTACAAATTTGGCAATGGATCATTTTCATTGCATTTTATTTTCAAAAACATTTTCAAGCCTGAGCCATCAGTGTGCATTCCCTGTCATTCCCTGAGTTTACCAAATGTGTAGACTGTGCAGCCATGTTGAACCCAATTGTGGGCTGTGACTGAATGCAATTAACACTGAAATTATTATTACAGACTGTGTTTCATGCAACAACCTTTCTGAGTACTGAGTACTCATTCTTGTCAGTGTCTTGTAGCTTTCTGCTATCCCCTCTGATCATGTCAAGTTGTTTCAACTGCAAACCTTGTGCAAACCTAAAGAAATGAAAAATTCTTATTTGGAGACCTATTTAGAGTAGGCCTGCTAAAAATACAGACTAGGCTACTGTTATTTCAACTAAGGCATGGTCTGCATGATATGGCCTTATAGGAAATCATCTCAATCTCTATATATATTTTTAACAAATGTATGAATAGGCCTACTGTAGCCTACCTGAGGATGAATTCCAGCCATTTCGCCAAAGGGGTGTGAGACTTTTTGAATATTGAGCCATTGCGCACAGACAGCGGGGTACCCTTGTGATGCTTACAGACCCTGAGGAAAATGAAAGCAAAATGCATTAAAATATCACAAATATGAAATATAGGCCTAAACTTAGATGAAACATATTGCTGTGATTGTCCATTTTAATAATAACAATGATGCTAATTTCAGGCTTCTGGCTCAAGTAGGCTATACAAGAGCAATGCAGTGGTGAGAGATCAACCAAGGCCCAATAATCCACTCTGAACTTTTCCTTAATAAATACCAATACAGCTGGGTTAGACAGAGCAGAGCTTACCACCGTAATCCATCACTGTGGTCATATTTTTCCAAATGCATGTTGCGATGGCATTTTGAACACTTCATCTTCCTCTTCAGGATTCCCCACTTATGCATCCATTTAACTATTTTCTTTTGTTCTCTGTAGTATTTGATCGCCTAATATTTTGTCCTTGTAATAATCATGTCATTGCATCAGTAGCCTACCTAATACAACCTGAACCCGATCTACTGCCTGGCACTTTAAATTATTTTCTGAATTTAGGCGGTAAGTACCGTAAGTACCCTAATACTTCATAAGGCACAAAAAAATTCAGAGTGACGACTGGCTGTAACGTTAGCCCACCACACATTAGTGCAGATCCAATGCACATACAGAATTCTCTTACTCTCATCTGATTTTACCACCATAATCCATGCAATCATATTTGTCTAGATGCATGCTGCAGTGGCATTTTAAACACTTCATCCTCCTCTCCAGGATAACCTATTTATGCATCCACCTAACTATTATTTTTCTAAAGTTCTTACAATAATAATAATACTACTAATAATAATAATAATAATAATAATTGCACTGCATATCCCATCTACCTCCTGGCACCTTCTTTTGGCATGTACCGTACCATAAGTACACTTCTTCCGTCAAGCTCAATAAAATTCAAACGACGACACTCGAGACTGGCTCTGACGTTAGGCTACCATCTTACTGCACGTGGAGTAATGCAACAGGGATCTCCTACACTCACCTGATAAGGGAAATGGAAGAAACTAAGAAATAACTCACAAAGCTATTTCGAGGTAATGTTCAAGTAAGCAGATTATCTTGATTTCCTGTGGGAATCTGCCATTTACAGCAGTCTTCCTTGTTGTAGGTTAAGTTAGCGTGCAGTTAACGTTATGTTAACGTTAAGCTTAGTTAGCTTTAGCTAATGATAGGTAATTTAACTCTTAATCAGAGTTTATCAGCAGGCTAAAGTATCCATGGCCCCAACTAGAATACAGCTAGTATAATAGTTTAGCTAGTATAATAGTTTTAAACAGTGTTATGAGTGTACTAGTGTAAGATAATTTTAGTTGGTTTAACATGGTCTGTGTTTTCTTTGCTCTGCACAACTTTTAGCCAGATGGAAACTCGTCGCAAGAGGAGATGTGGCGGGGAGGCCAAGATTAAGGAAGGTCCACCAATGGAAGAAAATGTTAATTTGGCATGTATTGTGGAAGAGGGGAATAAAGATCAGCGAAATGTGGAAGAAGTTCGACCAAAGACAAAGAAGACCAAAGTCCAATCTTCCCCGAAGAAATCATGTAAATAAAAAACTTTCACCAACACCCTAGCCCAGGGAAGGAAATTGCTAGCAGCTAGTCAGTTCAATATGTCAAATGAAGTTAGCCACTTCGACCGCACAATTCTAACCTGTGTTCAATCTTTGCTAACAGTCAGGACCGCCCCCTCTCTCATGCATTGAGCATGAGACTGACTCAATTGATACTTATCTCACTCCCTTACACTGACGTAAAACATGCAGGCAGCTTCAGTATGTGTGGACCATTATCTGATATACATCCACACACTGTTATTTTTTATGTTAAATACTGTTACTCTTATTTCTAATCACTGTTACCCTGTTTCTACACAATTGTCTGCTCGCACCTTATGCAGTAATGATGCGTGCTTGAGACAACATGATTTTAAAAAAAAGGCTTAATACAGTATCATTTGCTTACTCCCAAAATGTGCAGGGTCACCAACAGGGGCATTGGAGGTGGCTAAACTGAAAGAACAAATAAAGTTGGACCAACAGAGGACTGAGCACCTGCAAGACCACATAAAACACCTAGAGGAGGCCAACAGGGAGCTGAAATCGGACAAAGAATTCTTACTGACTCAAGTCAAGGGAGCCCAAGAAGAGCCAGCATCCACTGGAAAGCCAGGTGCATTTGGAAATTACATGTGCATTACCAACATACCAACACCAACTCTCTCAGAGATCATGAAAACATAATATTAATAACAAATTTCAGATTTTGTTGTAAGTCACTTTAATTGGTTTTCATGTGTGACATGTGCTTCCACTGGTCTGACATATGGTATGCTCCTCCAATGGTGGTCAGCTCTGCTTTCAGAAGCACTTTGTTAATGGAACTTGCCTTTTAATCATCAACTCCTCTAATAATGAATTACAGTGCGCATTGTAAAATTCATTATCTGTATCAAAACAGATATATTTTTGGACATGGTCTTCAGTGATAGAGCTGTGTTTACTTATACACCAGTATGCCCCCCCCCCTGGTTTTTCCACAGACTCCAGCAAGACTACTGAATTTCTTACTTTATCTTCTTCATCTTCTCCTGACCCATCTTCTTCTTCCTGTGGCCCATCCTCCTCAGAAGAAGAAGAGAAAAAGAAAAAGAAGAAGAGGAGCAAGAAGTTCCATAAGCACATAGATTCACACAGCCGTTCAAGAAGTAAGTAGAGGCATTGATCTTTCCTCATAATTAGCAAGTTTCTTACCCTAAATTTACCAATTTCTTAACTGTCTTCTGTGATTGAAAAATAGATACCAATATGGGCTTAATAATAAAATCAGAGGCCTAAGACTTGAAATGTCTTTCTCACATTGCTTGTTGTATTTTAGTATTGACTGTAAAAATCAGTAACTCAGATCTATGCAGCTCATGTAATAGCTGCCTTGCTCTCCTGAGGTTATGCTGGCCTTTACTTTTTTATATATTTAGCATCATAAGCAGATATGAAGGGATTCTACTTACCTTGCTAGTACACTGCATACTTTATCCAGGTAGGTAATATAAATATAGCTGTCGAGCCAGTAAGGGCACTAGTTGCTGTGCTGGCTAACTGTGCATCCTCCGTCCAGGCTAGTAATGGCAAGTATTGATACCGTCAGAGGTAGACAGGAAAGCAGCTACATCTAATCTAATTTTTGTTGTGTTTTTTTTTTTTTTGTAAAGTGACCACTATCGATGGAGTCATATGACGCTACAAGGAGGCCCTGAAGAGATTCCAAAGAGGGGAATCAATGAAAAGGGCTTTCGCCAAAATAAGCATTGACAGCAACACCGTAGCGAGAACGGCAGTCATCTCTGAGCTGGCCATGACTTTTCCTGAGGCCTTCAAGGAGCTCCATCCCAACGAGGAAGACAGAGGAAGAATTGCAGATTTTGCTGAGCGCTGCAGGGGGGCTATTACCTCAGAGATGGCAAATGTCATCTCAGCCAAAAAGAAATCCAGGAAGCTTCTTCCAATAGCATACAAATCCACTTAACAAGATTTTATTTGTTATTTTATTATTGCTTTTGTTTCACTTGGAAATATAAAAAAGCCAACACAGAATATGGACAGTCAGTTGGTTCAATGTAAGTGTTCCCTCAGTGCTTCAGTGTAAGTCTTTGTATAATGTTAACGTGTTGGCCGCCTTATCGAATTGCTGTGGTATTTTTTGGGGATGATTTGAAAGCATTCATATGTGAATATTTTAGTATTCATGACACTGGTTGTAATAGTCTCATGACAGCCCTATGTTCAAAACAGCCACATATGACAGTTTCATGTAATTTTAATGCATAAGTCAGGCCAGACAATCTGGCCTGGCATGGTATGTTTGTGGCAGGTTGTTAAATTTACAGGTTGTGTTGTCTTGGTTTATGTCCACTTGACATGACAAAGACATTGACAGTATATGCTGTCTTGGTTAATGTAAAGTTGTCATAATAAAGGCATCCCAAACAATGTCAACTTGACATTGAAAATGACATTAAAAACCGAATGACACTTAATGACAACAGTCATAAACATTCATAAAGGCTCCTTCATGTTCATGACAGGTGTCATGTCATAGTTATGACAGTGTCATGTCCCTCTTATGCACACCCATTCAAATAAAGTGTTACCCAATTGTGTGTGTCACTCTTTGTGGTATATGGGAGTGGGGCGCCTACAGCTGGTCCAGTATTGCCGCCGTGGTGTGCAGTGTGAACAATCTACTTGCCTTACCTTGTGTGTACGCCGTGTGACCTGTGTGTTAATAAAGATTTGTAGAACTTACCTCAGCCTGGTGCTTGTGCCTCCAGGGTCTGAACCTGTATAAAGGGAAAAAGGAGACAAAAACAAGGGTTATTGGCGGTAGGGAAGTCGCGTGGCACGACAAGGTGCTTTCAGAAAGCGTGAATTTACTGCCGCCGCCTCCTTTGCTTCCAATGTAATTACAAAGCAACACCGAGGAGAGAGGGTGGATGCTGCTCTCGTGAATGCGCGGAGGTGCATCTGGCTGCCGACCAAAGAACACCAAACCTGTGTGAGAGATGTTGTGATAGCAGCTTGTTGCGCCGGCCGGTCTCGGTGGCAGGGCTGCCTTTGTGTTTACATTGGAAAGTATGGAGGCGATGGTGATAAATGCTCCACAGTTATAACTCGCTTGGTGGTTATCGTTAAGCTAAACGCTCCCTAGCTGTGTAGGTTTGTGTCAACTACTGCTGCAGACTCCCGTCTTCTCACTCGGTCCTTAAACAGTTACCAAGTGGGGTAATGAGCCGTGACAGCCATGTGTAATACTGCTTAACCGTACACAACTCAAGCTTAACACTGTATAGAAATTCTCCCTCCGCTTAATATTAATGGTCTTTTAATTTTCTTCTCATGATTTTTTCCCGGACTGATGGTGGTTACTTCAGGCCTGGACACAAGAGTCATTGGACGACCTAAGGTAAGTTATACTCCTAGAATAGAGTGCTACAGTGCTATTGACAAGGCTGTAATGTGGCTGTATGTACAGGACAGTGTGTTCTGAAGTGAACAAAATAGTTGGACTTACAAACTGAACTGAAAGTAATTTCAACAGTTACAGCAAATGTGAAGCGCAGGTGATGTGGTGGCTAACGTGACTGTTTTAACTTGAGCTTCAAAAACAGCTTTTGTTAATGTACTAATAGTTTTGCATAGTAAAGTGCACAAACCCATGCCAGCTTGAACTGCCTTTAAATCGGACAAATCTATTTTAAAAAGCCCATCAAGGCCCTGAAATGTGAACAGACCTGAAAACTGAGCCTCCAACAGAGAACATGTAAAAACAAGGCTTTGACCATTCTTTTTGGAAGGTTTTTTACTAATCTCCTGGTGCCCCTCAACCCTTGCAGTTTTTGTTGCATCCTTCCTATACTTAAAGGATAGGTTCACATTTTTTCAGATGTACATTGAAAGAACTGTTCGCTATAATTGTTTCTCCTGTCCATACTGGCCACAAACAGATCACATTCTAAATTCATTTCAATGTAAATGATGGTGGACAAAATCCACAGTCCTTCTTCTGTGCAAAAATGAATTCCAGAGTTCAGCCAAAGCTAATATGAGATTTCAGTCCGAGTTAGATAAATCAAGTGGATATCTTCCAAATTTAGTCTTTTTAGTACTAAATTCCGACTATTTCTTACTATTGCACTGCCCCAGCTGAGCAACGAAACACTGTCTGGGGAAACGCTGAAGTCTTGTTTTAACTTTAGCTGAACTTTTAAATTCAGTTTTACACAGAACAGGGACTGTGGATTTTGTCCCCACCTGAATCATATTGAAACTACTTTAGGAAAGAGATCTTTGCAACCAGTATTGACAGAAGAAACAATTGCAATGACCAATAATGCTTTCAATGTACATATGGGCATGTGTGTATTGCTTTAAGACAGACTTGAAAAATGTGAACTTATCCCTTAACGTCTATTCAGAGAGGGCTGGCTACATTTGATAAGATAGACTTTTGTGTTTAAACGATTGGCTCCACGTTTTTCCCAAATTTCCCCAAAGCCCATCTCTTTGTTTTTTCCAGCGTTGCTCTGCCTCTGGAGATGCAAAAACTGCGGGTGGGCATTTACAAGAAGATCTGAACTGCTCAAGCACTACAAATTGAATCACAGGCATTACAGACGGGGCCATTCATAACCAGGCACTTACTTAAATTGTGCATGTAGATTCAAGACCTGGAATGCCTTACTGAGCCATTTGTCAAGAAGTCACCCTACCCAACGAACAGTCACCAAAGCCGTATCCACGTTCAAATGCCATGTTTGTGGTCATAATCAACAATCCACAGAAAGGGAATATTTTCAACACATCTTTCAGCATCTTAAAAAGAAGGAGACTGTAACATGTGTGTTCCAAAACTGTGAATATAAAACCAACATCTATGAGAACTTCAAAAGTCATAAATACAGACAACATTCTGGCACAGTGAATGTCTTTAAGCCTGGGATAAATTCTGTTGAAGAATCTTGTGCCAGTGTTGCCAGTGATATTTCAGATGGGGAAAGTATAGAGAGCAATGTCAATTTAGATTCTGCTTTTGACAATGGGGATTCTGAAAACATAGAGAAGGATATTGAGCTTAAAATTGCTTCAGTTCTTAAGTTAGAAAACATCTATCTTGTGTCTAATGCAGCTGTAGATGAGCTTTTGCAGGAATTAAACTGTTTGATTGGTTCTCTTTCTCTACCGATTACTCAAAAGACTATTAGCCAAGTATTACAAGATCATGGATTACAAGACCAGTTTGACCAGTCAGTTGTTGAAAAGCTAGCCAGTGCCCTCTGTGAGACAAACCCTGTTAAAAAAAACAATTAAGGTCCACTTTCCAGTGCTTGGAGGTGAAAGGCTTACTATAAGAGACACTTTAATGTGTCTCAAGTGTCTGCCAAATGAATAAATGTAAATGTAAATGTAATGTAGTGGAACCGGTGGAATATATACTTGACCGAAAGAATAGTAAATCATTCCAATTTATTTCAATTTTAAAGTCTTTGCTGCAAATTCTTGACTGCCAGACAATCTTAGATCAGGCTGGTAACTTGAATACTGTAGATAAACAGCCACAGAGAACTTGTGTGCACATATACAAATCTTTCTTTGATGGTACCTTCTTCAAAGAAAATGGACTGTTGTCTAAGCAGCAAAGCATTTCATTGATATTATACATTGATGAATTTGAAATATGTAATCCTCTTGGTACATCCAAGAGGAAGCATAACATTTTTGGTTTGTCTTGAATTCTGGGTAATTTGCCACCAGGCTGTAACTCTGCTCTGTCCTCCACCTATTTGGCTGCTTTAATCAAAAGTGATGAGGTGAAGTGCTATGGGTATGAGAAAGTATTAGAATCTGTAATTAATGATCTTGTAATTTTGGAACAGAGTGGGATATTTGTAACAAAGTTGGGCAGAACAGTAAAAGGCACAGTTCAGTGTGTGGTCGCTGACAACCTCAGTGCACACAGTATTGCTGGATTTGTTGAAAATTTCTGAGTCATACATATGTAGATTTTTGCACTGCAGAAAGATCAGAGTAAGAAGTGGAGTCTTTACTTTGAGAACCAAATACATTCATGCAGATCATTTAAGAATCCTTGAGGACAATGAATTGCCCAGTTATTATGGTGTGAAATCAAAGTGTATTTTGTCAAAGCACCTCTCATATTTTGATGTTACCACTGGATTTCCTCCAGATATCGTGCACAATCTTTTTGAAGGAATTGTTCCTTTTGAACTTGCACTTTGCTTCAGTGTATTCATCAAAAAAGTATTTCACATTATTCACATTGAATGAAGCAATATCATCTTTCAACTTTAAGTGGGCTGACAAAACTAATCGACCTCATCCCGTGGCTCTCAGTTTTGGATCCAAAAAAACTGTTGGGGGAAATGCACATGAGAACTGGAGTCTAATCAGATTTTTGCCTTTGTTGATTGGGCGGAGAGTTCCCTGTAAGGAGCCAGCTTGGCAGATCTTAACAGACCTGAAGGACATTGTTGATCTTGTTGTCAGTCCTGTTCATACTGAGGACTCCATTGCATATCTTGATTTTAAGATCTCTGAGCACAGAATTAGATTTCAAGAGGTTTTCTCAGACTGTGACCTTAAACCAAAACACCATTTCTTGGGGCATTATCCATACTTGATCCGTCAGTTTGGTCCACTAGTTGCCCTATGGACAATGCCTTTTGAAGCAAAGCACAGCTTTTTTAAAAGAGTTGCAAGGAATATCAGGTGCTTCAAAAATGTGCTCCTTTCCCTTTCAGAGAGACATCGCATGTAGCTTTACCAGACCTCCATTGGAAGTGACAAATGTTTCCACTGTTCACATCGATGTTCTTGACTAGGAAATTTCAAGACAGAAGTCAAGTATGGACATTGTGTGCTTGGACAAATGTGTGACATATAATGGACTAAACTACAAGTGTGGGATGATCTTGATCCATGGCTCTCTGGGAGGACTGCCCTGGAGTTTAGTGAAATCATCCAAATGGTGATACTGCAGGACAAGTTAATCTTCATTGTGAAGAATCTCAGTGGATGGTATATTGAACACTATAGAGCTTATGATCTCAAAACATCACCAGGCAAGGAAGTGGAACTTATTGAGCCACAAGAACTACATGATACATACCCACTGGCAGACTACAAAACTGGAGGGATGCATCTTTTCACATTGAAAAGACATATCCATGTTTAAGGGGTGAGGCCTATGAATGTGATAAGTTATTAGGTGGGAAAACAAAAGCCAGATTCATATACTGCTATTGTGTTCTCAAAACATATTTATTTCATGCTTGTAAGCCAGAATGGTGTTTCAGTCAAAGGTGGTCTTCATGATTTGACCTACAAATACTTACAGTTAGGGCTGGGCAATATAGCTGTTGCGATGTATTGAATAGCTATTTTTAGCGCAATAACAGCAATCCCCGGTATGTGGCATTAGGTTTCTTCCCGTATTGTTTTCCCTTTAGTCATACCTGATGCAGGAGCACACCTCCAGTTTTCTGAGGCCAAGTGTAATGCTTTCGTGGGGAAAAACGCCACTCATATATTCAATATTGATATCACAGCAATAGCACTATGCTGCTTCCATGTGGTAGATAGAAACACATGGCTACAAGGATAAACAGTGAAAAAATATGTGTTTTTCCAAAGCTAATAGGTAAGTTAACCAACATATAGATACAAGTGATATTTTTCTGCCCCGGAAGCATTTCACTGAACTTTGGAGGTGTGCTCCCCCATCAGGTGTGACTAAAGGGAAAAAAACACGGGAATAAACCTAGCGCCACATACCGGAGAAAGCTGTTATTGCGCTAAAAATAGGTATTTGATATAGTGCGATGGCTATATTGCCCAGCCCTAATTACAGTAGGTAAATAACAGCACACAAATTCTGAGAGCACTGTAACTGTGTGGGCTTTTTTGTGGTCATAGTTGTTACCCTTCACCTGAAAAACACTTATACATTTGTTTTTGTGTGCCTTTTTAAAGCAGCTATAAATGGTTTGTTATTGGCGAAAGCCTGACTGGCCCAAGTTTTAATAACCTATCAGAGCTTTCAAATTTCAGCATTGAAGTTCTTGCATATTTATCCAAGTTGTCTACTGCAACTTTCATTTATTTCATGGAACCCAACATTGAGGTTGAGGATAGGGTGAGGCATTATGTCAGTTTTTTTATGTAGGCTGCTGGAATCCAGTCAGCAAATGCTAATGGGACAGGGATGTACACTCAGTTGTCATCTTATTAAGTCAATTCACTGAAGTAGGGTAACGTGCTTGTAAGATGTTAAATTAACCATGTGAATAATAAGGAACTATTTTCAGTGTGTCTTTGCTACAGTTGCTTAACCCTATTTTAACATTTAATATCTACACTCAGTTGCCAGTTTATTAGGTCCACCTAGCTAAAACTAATGCAGTCTAATACAACAGTCCTGCAATAAATTCTCTCTCATATTATCCTACTTCAGGGAAGTATACACCCCAGTCAGAAATTAGTCAATGGTACTCCTAGAGGGGATTTGCCTCACATGTTGAACCTTACTAACTTTGCTCGTGCTCTCTTCTCAGACTGCCATGGCTGGTTCAATGCCTGCAAGACTGAAGGTGATTTTGAACATTGAAAAACTGACTCTTCCAAATGGCATACCAGAGTCACCAGATGACCTTCTCAGCAAGATAAAGACTACCTTTGGGTTAAAGGGCAACATCAGACTGTAATACATGACCCAAGATTTTGGCAACGACTTATTCAATCTGAATTCCACCACTGAACTTCAGGATTTGGGGACAACAGGTTTTCGTAGGAGCAGGAGTTTTTCTCAAAACATTTTTCCTTATATTTGTGGAGAAAGGTTTTATTTCAGTTTTGACATGTTCCAAAAAGCACAGTTACACAGCACACAGTGTCTGTAGAGCAGAAGCTGTGTTAGTGGTTAGAGCTCACAAGAAGAAATCACTGTGGTGTTATTATGTTGGTTTTATGTGTTATGTCTGTTTACTACAAATGTGTACAGTTAACGTCACTGTTGACAATTTTCAGGAGTATACCATAGCATGTATGTTATGTATATGTAACACATTTTCCTTCCTTCCATGAAGCCATTGGTTTCGGTGAGTAGTAGTGTAGGACAGTCAGTCACAACCAATGAGGGAAGTGGTGGCTGTTGAAGGCAGGTGTGTGCGTTTGCGTCTTTGGAAGTAATAATATTAAAGTCTGCCAATCTAATAACTAAATCTGACTCCACTTCATGCCAACCTCTGTTTCGTTCCTCAATTCCCAATTCTAATTATCAACCCAGGAATTCTCAGTTCGCTTTGGCTTGTAGGTGATCAGGCTACATAGACCACAACGTAGGATACCGTCCCTGCACATTTAATATAACTCGCTGCCCTGTTATATTCTAAACCGTAGAATATAAGTTAGGCGGCCCACCTAGGGACTGCAGACTCGTCAGAATAGTGCAATACTTAAGACTGACTATGAGCGTAAGTATCAGTGGGTTTCGAGCGGCACGGCAAGAACATACAGAAAACCTTGAATCCTGCTACGTGCAAGGTCGTTAGAAATGGCCAAATGAAAATCACAAACAAAGGTTAAGGCCAATATCTTTATTATTCTGAATTGTCCAAATTAAAAGTATCCCAATCAGGTGAAGTTTCAAGATTACAACAGGCAGTATGGTAGAGTGCAAATGATGGCAAAGATACACAGCCTACCTATGCAGAGTCACGCGGCTATACGCTTGGTGCGCAGGAGTCCGTGCTGACGGGGCTCCATGGCTATGCGCTTAATGCGCAGGAGTCCGTGCTGACGGGGCTCCCTATACGGAGTACATGGCTTATACGTTTAATGCGCAGGAGTCCGTGCTGACGGGGATCCATGGCTATGCGCTTGGTGCGCAGGAGTCCGTGCTGACGGGGCTCCCTGAGTGCAGAAATCTTTCCCCTTATATACCCAAACCTCAAGGAGTTGTTGAGCACATGAGGTGGGTTCATGGACAGGGCCCCGATAGGTTTTGTGCTTATCTGGCTATTGATTGGTGCCAGTGTTTATTCTTGTCCTGTTATTTGGGGCATGTGCATTGGTGTTCATTCTTTTCAGCAAATTTTCAGAATAAGGGTTAGGAGACTCCCTACTGTTGTAGGACTATCACCCCTTTGCTACTCGCATTGTATGGATCAGAATGAGTCCAAACAAGACATGTGTACCTTGAACCGAACAGAATATACAGAGATAATAGTTGATAGCTACAGGTTAGGATTTCACCACTGGCCTGGAGGAAGGGACCCTGAGGGATTTGGGATCATCAAGATCCCGTGCCCTCTGACTCTCCCTACCCCCGGTGACCCATCCTGTCGTACAGTTCCTTGGTGTGGAGGAGTGGGAACACATTCCTCAGCCAGGTGGTTGTCATTTATGGCCCAAGAATGCTTGCTTAAGCAACAGTCCCTTATTCGGTGTGCCATAGTCCGTACGTTGTCATGCGTCTCCCTTTCCCACCTTACAGTAGTATAGTAGTATGAAACATGAAGAGGCTTGAAATTTACTTGAAGTAGGGCTGCAACTAACAATTTTTTTTCATAAATGATTAATCTGCTGATTATTTTCTCAATCATTTAGCCCAGTGTTTCTCAACCCTACTCCTGGCAGCACCCTGTCCTGCATATCTTCTATCTGATGAGTTCAGTCAGGTAGGTAGAGCAAGGATAGATAAAAGATATGCAGGACAGGGTGCTGCCAGGAGTAGGGTTGAGAAACACTGATTTAGCCAATGAAATATCAAAATATTGTGAAAGCATTTTCCCAGCAGTAATAAAGAGCAGAATTTGAAAAGGTGGAACCAGAGAATTTTTGGTAGTTTTGGTTACAAAATAACTTGGACAATTAATCGATTATCAAAATAGGTGTCAAATATGAAGCCAACTACATGTTCAGTAAAGAAACCTTCAGTTCAAGTAACTTAATTGTATTGCAATGAACTGAAACCGGTGGCTTGCCAGGAAGGTGGGAAAAGGCTGGTTGTCTGATTTGTTTTTGCTCTACACTCTAAAATAAGTGCCTTTTGTATTTTTTTCCTCTCCACTGTTC
The DNA here is from genome assembly GCA_019176425.1 of Megalops atlanticus. Classification (NCBI taxonomy): domain Eukaryota; kingdom Metazoa; phylum Chordata; class Actinopteri; order Elopiformes; family Megalopidae; genus Megalops; species Megalops atlanticus. The sequence goes on from CM032881.1 coordinate 20,715,945, forward strand.
AATTACACCGTTCAACTGAATGATATTCACCAGCTGTAGCTGGTTAAAGGGGTTTCTGTATAGGAAAGATTTCCCAACTCTGTTATACACTTTTTCATACCAGTGTGATAACGCTGTATGTGGTGAGACTGTTATGAATATTATGCATATTTGCATAATACTTTGTTGCACTACTTTGCACTTTGTTGACAACTTGTTAAATCCATAGCTGAGCAAAATAACATTTGTGGTCCTAATAACTGTCATGCATTTTGTGCATATTTGTTTTAGAGAAAGGGACAATGGTACAACCCTTTTATGCATATGTTTTGGTCTAAAAGCCATGTTGGTGACCGTAAAATTAATAGTATGGTTTTTTTTTACATTTATATAATAAAGTCTAAAAAACATAAGATTTGAGTCTGTTTTTTCCAGCCAACTTAAAATATTAATTGTTTGAACATTATTTTAATTATATTTAACAAACTAAAATGACACACTGAAGTTACTACAAAAACTATTTTTCCTGAAACCATACTGTTAGGTTGTTAAGGAGCAGTATTTTACTTTTGGGTAAAGCAAATAATTTATTTGGAAAAACTGAAAACTTTAAGTTTACTTGCCTTAAATTTAAGTTGTATTAATGCAAACTGTTGATTTGAAAGCAATCCAATCATTAAGTACATCTGACTTAAAGCAATTGTGTTAATCTAACTTGTTAACTTGATTTAAAAAAAAAACTTAAATCCTTTGTAAGCATCAAGTTGGGAAAATATGTCAAAGAGAAAGCAAAGTTAACTAGAGGTCGCAGGCTACCTCAAATGCTTCCAAGCCCCACAGGTGCAAAAAGATACATAACAATTAAACAAACAGGTTTTTTCTGCACAGCATGATTCCATAATTGCATTAACACCTTCAGTGCTTTCAAAACAAGTTAAACAGCACAAGTCAATGATGGCATACATTCATGTAATCACAGGTATATTGTGATTCATAGTTACACAAATGTCAATGTAATAATAATCATCTTGTTGCAATACCAAGTCACGTGCAGATTCTACATAAGGAGGACTATTACATGACACACAGAGTACTTCCTTCCAATACATTTTACCATATTAAATGAGGTACACTTTGTTTTAAAGTTTCAGAAGTAGAATCTATGTACACAAGTATTTAAAATAGAAGCAAGAGATAGCCAGCAACCTAGCACCGCTCATATATTAAACTACACTACAGAAGGCACGCGGTTAGAGTGAATAAAGCAAAAAGAGTGCAACAACTTGCCACCATATTAGGATATTCTGGGTTATTCAATATCAGCTTACGTAGACTCTTCACTCTGAACAAGTCAGCTCCGTCGATAATGCATGCGCTCCTTTCTTTAAATACGTTCTTCCATAACAAAGCGCGGTTTTACAAAAGCAATTCATGAATGTATTCACAATACACACACCAGCAAACACCCTTTGATAATAAACAACGTTATGAAACATTTTCATTGCAGTGAATAACGCAAGAAACTTTGGAAACATAGTGTCTTCCTTAGCTTATTTAATTCAACCGTATTGTCAGGTATACGGTGAACCTCAAAATGTTCAAATGTAGCGTTTCTGCTTTTGAGATTTCGTTCATTTCACCGTCCTAACAAGATACAGTAGAAGAATGTAATCGTTTACACATTAGTTAGCTAGCAAGGTAGGGCAATGAGTCATAAAACGCTACGCAAGTATTGAAAAGAACAACGAAATCGTCGTAGAAGTGCAGGCACATTAACTTAGCTAGCTCGCTAGACGGGCACAGAATGGTAATACAAGCATAAGATGACTGCAGACACAAAGATGACAACATATTCACCGTCCTACCAAGATACAGTATCTACCTGGCTAGCGCAGAGTCGCTAGGGATATTAAGAATCACAATGTGGATTGAGGAGAAGAATTCCAACGACAAACAGAATTTGACACAAGATCAGCTGCAGCTGAGTTTAGGGTATTTAATTTAAGTGACGAACAGAATCTAGCGTGGTACTCAACAACGTTTTCATTTATAGATACAACACGCATTGTTTTATATTGCAGGTCATAACAAGATTCGTTCAAACAGACCTAAACAAGCGAGGACACCATTAGTGTAGCGCTGTTAAAACGCTATGCATTTAATGTTGAAAAGAACAACATAATCGTTCGTTAAGTTAGCTGGCCAGCTAAGTTTGAGATGTAAATTCTAAGTACACACGAATGTAAAATATTAGCCAGCTGGCGATGTTAAAACGCTACACGTTCGTTCATTCGTAAAGTGCAGGCACATTAACGTAGCTAGCTCGCTAGATTTGCACAGAATGGTAATACAATAATGAGATGATTGCAGACACAAAGATGACAACATATCCACCGTCCTACCAAGATACAGCAGCTTCCTGGCTAGCGCAGAGACACTACGAGATATTAAGAATCACAACGTGTATTGAGGACAAGAATGTAATCGTTTGTAAAGTGCTTTACCTTAATAAGTACTTTTCTCAGTTGAAGACCAAAATTCAGATTTGTTGCATAGGAAACCCTAAATTTTATGCGGTGCCTCTGTTCGTTCGCCGCCATGTTCCGTCTCCCAACTCTTGTATAAGAATTACATTTTCAAAACCTGAAAATGTTCTAATCTAACGTTTGACTTTTCCAAACACAATTTGAGCAGTCACCCCAGCCGCCTCGAACCCGTGTGTCCAAAGTAGCAAACATGTGACTTTGACATGACGCAAATAGCCAGTCTCCCTGATACGACAGTCAGAGCGCATACTCAACCGTAGTGACGGCAATCCGTCACAGTATTCACAATGCTAGCAGAACAGCAAACACTCTCTCGTATGAAACTACATCACGAAACATTTTCATTGCCGTGAATAACGCAAGAAACTTTGAAAACATAGTATCTTGCATGAGCCTATTTTATTCAACCGTACTATCACGTATACGGTGAACCTCAAAATGTTCTAATCTAACGTTTCCACCTTTTCCAACGATAAACAGAGCTACCTAGCAACCTTAGTACACGAGTATTGAAAACAACGTAATCGTTCATAAAGTGCACGGACATTCACTTACTTAGCTCGCTTCGATGAGCTTTCGTTCATTTCACCACCCTAACAAGATACAGTACTTAGAGGAATGTAATCGTTTATACATTAGTTCGGTAGCAAGGTAGGGCAATGAGTCAATTAAACAAAGAGTTTCAAATTACACAGCACAAATCATTCCTTTAATCACAGCTATATTCGGTTTTACAAATACACAAACAAGTCGTCTCGGTTTTAGAAAAGTAATGTGTGAATGTATTCACACTAGTAGCAAATCAGCAAACAGCTTTTGATATTAAAGTAGATTATGAAACATTCTGATTGCAGTGAATGACGGAAGAAACTTTAGAAACATAATATCTTCTTTCGCCTATTTAAAACGATACTGAAAAGGTGCAAGAAAAAACGGCTATTCAAAATGTTCTAATCTAGCGTTTCTACTTTTTCCAACGATGAACAGAATTTAACAAAAGATCGGCTGCTGATGAATTAAGGGTATTTAATGTCAGTGATGAACGGAATCTAGCTTGCTAGTGAACAAGGTTATCAGTTACAGATACAACACGCATTATTTTACACTGAGTCATAACAAGATTCGTTCCAACAGACCTGAATAAGGCGCCATGGTTTTACAAAATTAGCTGCACGGACATTCACTTACTTAGCTCGCTAGATGAGCTTTCGTTCATTTCACCGTCCTACCAAGATACAGTAGTTAGAAGAATGCAGTCATATATACAGCAGTTAGTTAGCAACGAGCGCCACGACTGCTTGCGGTGATTAAAAGACTTTCAACGTGTATTGAGGAGAAGAATGTAATCGTTTGTAAAGTGCATGGACGTTAAATTCATAAGTACTTTTTCAGAGAAGACCGAACTTGAGATTCGGAGCAGAGTTACCCTAACTTTCATGAGGCGACAGTCTGTAGCGATGTTGAAACGTTACATAAGGAGTATTGAAAAGAACAATGAAATCTTTCGTAAAGTGCAGGCACATTAACTTAGCTAGCTCGCTAGACGGGCACAGAATGGTAATACAATAATGAGATGACTGCAGACACAAAGATGACAACATATTCACCGTCCTACCAAGATACAGTACCTACCTGGCTAGCGCGGAGTCGCTAGGGATATTAAGAATCACAACGTGGATTGATGAGAAGAATTCCAAGGATAAACAGAATTATCAAGATTCGTTCGAACAGATCGAAACAAATGCGCTTTTGTTTTACAAATGTAGCTGGGACAACACGATGTTGTTAAGACGCTACAAAACGAGCATCGAAAAGAACAACGTAATCGTTCGTAAATTTGGCTTGCTAGCTAAGTTTGAGAAGTAAATTCTATGTACACACGTATTTACAATATTAGCCAGCTACCTAGCAACCTTGGTACACGTAGTATTGAAAAGAACAACGAATCGTTCATAAAGTGCACGGACATTCACTTACCTAGCTCGCTAGATGAGCTTTCGTTCATTTCACCGTCCTACCAAGATACAGTAGTTAGTTAGCAACGTAGCGCCATGACTCGCCCCAGGTGATTGGAAAGACTTTCAACGTGTATTGAGGAGAAGAATGTAATCGTTTGTAAAGTGCATGGACGTTAACTTACTAAGTACTGTTCCCAGTTGAAAACGGAACTTGAGATTCGGAGCAGAGTTACCCTAAATTTTATGAGGCGACAGTCTGCGTGCTCCGCCATCTTGTATCTGCCGAGTGTTGTGTAAGAGTTTCAAAACACGGCCACTAGCGCCCGCTCTGAAGACTGCAGTACTGCAAGTATTGCCATTAACTCCAATTCAATTTTGAGATCATATATTACAGAATTTTTTTTACATCTGCAAACTCTATGACAGAATTACATACACATATACCACAAACCTACCAGGTTTGGTGTGAATAGCTCTTACCGTTGTGGAGTTATAGCCGTGGGAAAAATCTGTTTTCATCATTTAATTGCACAGGTAGACTTTTGATCCAGGTAACTTGCAAATTATAGCCGATATCCATAAACCCCCTGCAATTTGATTAATAGACCCCTTGGGCTACATCCAGGAGCAGATTTCACATTCCCTAGACTTACGGCCTAGGAGGCTTATCGCTAGAAAAACACCCTAAAAAAGGGGGTTTTTGTAAATATCGGGGTGGGGGGCCTCCGGCCCCCTAAAAGTTTCCATGCAAGTTCATGTCATAACAGACATGCATACCAACTTTGGTGTAAATCGTCTTATATTTTCTAACGTTTGGCCTGGTAGAAAACAGAAGGAAAAAAAAAAAAAAAAAAAAAAAAACCGGCGAAAACAATATGCTTCCCAGCCCTGTGGGGAAGCTTTGGATTCACTTCTAAAAAGCTGAATCAGAATAACAACGAAAACGTAGGAGAGACACCCGAGCTAACGCTGGTGCCTCTGCAGCCATGAGCACATGCACAGGCAAGTTGAGGGCTCCTCTCCTGCATGAGCTCAACATGCAAATATTGAAAATTGGTCAGAATTTTCACCTTCAGATGGGTTTCAGTAGCTATAATACAGTAAAAGCTCCATTTTAAAATTTCCAGTGAGGACACATCGTTACTGATGTTAAGAGCAAAAATACAAAGGGCTTACAAAGCACCTAACCAACTCAGATTTGTGGAAGATTTGGCTGTCATGAAAGACATCCTGCGTGAACTTCAGAGTCTGTCTCTCAAGCTGCAGAGAAGAGAAATAACACTTGCTAACTTTGGATTCACTTCTAAAAAGCTGAATCAGAATAACAACGAAAACGTAGAGGAGACACCCGGAGCTAACGCTGGTGCCTCTGCAGCTATTAGCTCATGCACAGGCAAGTTGAGGGCTCCTCTCCTGCCCAGTCACTCCCCAGAACCAGGTCAAGTTGAGGCTGAGAGCTCCTCTCATGGAGACAGAGGTGATGCGGCAGCTGCTAGCATAAGTGACCTGCTGGCTGGTTTGACAACAAAGCAGATGGGCGAATGGAAAGACTGCAATGCTTGGCTTGATGTCAAAGCTGGAAAGTTAGGGTGTTTAGTGTGTAGGAAAGCAAAGAGCTTGCTGCTCTCAGAAAAGGGACCGGGTATACCGTTCACGGGCATCCATATCTAATCATTTATGCAAGATGTGATGTCAGTGGCAAGGGTGATATAGTTAATGTTTTCCTGGATATAGTGGAACTTACAGATGGGGTCAATGCTGAATCCATTTATAACTCTATGATGGCAAGACTACATAAAGCAGGAATGATGATGAGTTTTTGAAGATGCATCTCATAAGCATAGCCACTGATGGGGCTGCAGTGCTCACAAGCCAGTTTGACCAAGTGGCAGACTCAAAAATGACTTTCTGAACATGCAGTCTGTACACCTCCTGGCGCACAGATTAGAACTGGCAGTCAAAGATGCTCTTAAAGAAGTGGCTGGCTGTAATCACTTTGATTTCTTCATTTCAAAGTTATACTCACTCTATCACCAGTTAACCAGGAATGGCAGATTGCTTCAGGAAGTAGCAGCTGAGCTCAACATGCAAATATTGAAAATTGGTCGAATTTTCACCATCAGATGGGTTTCCAGTAGCTATAATACAGTAAAAGCTCCATTTTAAAATATCCAGTGAGGACACATCGTGCACTGATGTTAAGAGGCACAAATACAAAGGGCTTCACAAGCACCTAACCAACTCAGGATTTGTGGAAGATTTGGCTGTCATGAAAGACATCCTGCGTGAACTTCAGAGTCTGTCTCTCAAGCTGCAGAGAAGAGAAATAACACTTCATTCAAGTCTCCATGTCCAACAAACCATCAATGTTTCGACAGCCATGAAGACATCTGGTGGGAAATCAATGAAGAAGGCTGAACAGTGTGTCTCATCAGGCCTTGTTAAAGATGTGGGACTGACAGAAGACGGGGAAAATAAACAAGCCTCGCTTTTATGAATCGGTAGTTGCCAGTCTAACCAAGCGCTTACTGGAGTTAAACTTGGTCCAAAAGCTCAAAGCTCTTGATAAGCACTTTTGGCCAGGAGAGCAGGAGGCCTTGACTTTGTATTGTGAACAAGAAGTACACAGCCTAGCTAAATCGCTAGCGGAACCAGCCAGGGAGGCTGTGGAGCAGTTGAGAGACTGCAAACTGCAGGGCACACCACAGGGCAAAACACTGAAAAGACTATGCATAGCAAGTCGAACTCACATCCCCAGGTCTGCTGAGTGCGAGACAGGATTTTCTACTGTAAATGACACAGCCAGCCAGAGCAGCAACAGGTTGCGCGAAGAGAGGCTGTCCTTACATCTGTTTGTGACATACAATTATTTATTTACTATCCACCACCCCCCCCGCTGAAAAACCTCCCGTATTTTGAAACCTAAATGTTGGCAGGTATGGGTACGATTTCCACCAGGTATTTCGCACACTGCTTACTACTTTCGCGCACTGCTTACTACTAAGTTTTCATTATGTACCTCTGATCAAAAGTTTGGAACAGTTATTGTCTCATCCAAACGTTCTGGCAGTGATAAATGAACACCCAAAATACAATAGTGGATATTTGTATGACATCACGGATGGAGAACCACCATAAAACGACTGGTAGCATATTTCGATAGTGCAGACACTCATCAGAAAATGCAACCAGTGTTTTAGCTATAATGAACTGTGACATATAGTGCTGAAAACATTAGGCATCTCTTTTGCTTTGATCTAGCATTGAAGTAACGCAAAACAAAGTGCAAAAATGTTAGCTAGCTAGCAACATGTCATTAGATATGCACAGGTACATCAGCTAACATACGTGACAAGGTAGCCTGTGCACGCCATTAACACTAAGGTAGCTAACTAAGTTTTAGACCACACGGTCACATAAATGTAAATATCGCATAATATGTCAAATGTGTAGACATACGACGGAGAAACATTAGATAGCTAGATAGATAGTAAAGTAGTAACTAGCTATCTAACAAACTATTGTTTAAAAATAGCAAGTGAGTGAGTGGGCTACATCTCCAGAAAATTAACTACATTTCTAAAGACTGTCTCTACCGTCAGAGGATGCAAAAAATTATGGGCGGGCATTTGGTAGTGTCAGCTGTACCGTATTTGCATGCCTACGCATGCAATATACATAGACGCATATATGTTTTTTGCATTGCACTTCTTGTTGTGAACAATAAACCCTTATACTTGTTACATCTTAGCTTCTGCTTTCTGTTTTATGCAGTGGTTAACACTTGAGAGAGGTCAGCCATGACAGTATGCTGTCAAATCATGGGTTAGGACAGAAGGGGGTCACGAGACTTGACCAATGTTTTTTGGAGGTCACCAGACAAGAAGTTTAAGAACCACTGCACTAGATGTTAGAGATAAGCCAAGCCCAATAGCCTATAGCACATTAGCTTCCAGTGATAATAAGTTAAAGCAGTCATCAGGGCCAATGATTGTTCTTCTCAAAATCCTGCCATTTCTGATAGATACAATTAAGGGTAATGATTACTACACACTCATCGAGAGTTCAAAATTTTGTTTGCTCCTATTATTTGCCTACAGATTACTGACAGGTTGAAAATCCTCATCGAACAACATTTAAAAGCATATAAAGAACCTATTGCCAGAAAACAATATAACCCCCAAACAACATAACTTAATTCATGCTCCATCCCAGATTAAACCCCTGGGTCCGTCACATTTACATGATATTTGAATTAAAACACTGTTTTTTCAAACAATGGGCCTCAAAAATCAATTTCAAAAATGTCTGTAAGTCCTTGGTTAAACATAATCAAATGTTTGAATGTTTCCAGAATGCAAGTAGCTTTGAACACCCCATTTTTTCTAATGAGTGTACTTTGGGACCAGTGTCTGAAATAATAAAAAAATACTTAAAAGAAAAAATGAAGGCCTTCCTTGGAAGAGACAAAATACAACATGCCATATCTGTTAAATGGATCATCCTAAAGGGCAACAAATATATTTCTGACAAATCATTACTTGTGAGTAATGTAAATTCTAAAAATTTACCTGAATTTGGGCTTGTGAGAAAAATATATGTAATAAATTCATCGTTGTATTGTTTGGAATTCCAGCAGCACAATACTGTGAGTTATGACAGGAATTACATGGCATATAAAATTGAGGTCCCAAATTTGGCAAAAGCAACTGAACTGATACCTGCAGACAACCTGGTAGATTTCACACCTTACTACATTGTTACGCACAAGGATGTTACATATGTCCCTATGAAATATTATCTGGGAGATGTGATGGGGCTACACAAATCCTTATGTGATGTATTGTAAAAGACACTTCTTTTCATGTATGTTGACAATGAATATGCGCCTGAGACTCATGGCTGCCAGATTAGGAGGTAGCTCATCGTTCTCACTGTCAGAGTCTCCCTCACTGGGGTACTTGGACTCATTATCAGACTCATAAAAAATCTCCAAAATCTCTGCATCACTTAGTTGTCTCCTTTGGTAAGACATGGCGTAAACGTAACGTTAGCCAAGTCTACTCAACGACAATAATAACGAATGTCTCTGACTATTCTGTCGACGGGATCGTGTGACTGCAATGGTTGTAACTAGCTACCGGCACAAGCCACTTGGAAAGTTAGCTACCAATAAATATTCTGTCACATAATGGTAATAATAATCATAATCGTGTGGTAATTATTTCTTTATTGACAACATTATTCACATGCTTTCAATCGCTGGGGACAAATCATGTATTCCAGCTCTTGCATACACTATAATGGACATATACAATATTTGTAAAATACTCTTTTTTGAAGGTTATACTGATTATGCTAAGCGAACGATTAGCTCATTTCTGACAGGGGGCAGCCAATATTGTTTACATTGTCATCAATTCAATTTATTCTAGGTAAACATCTGAGCAAAGATAAACGATCATGTCTAGATGGTAACCCTTTTATGTCATAAGTCTCACGACAGCGTGTTTTAATTTTTTTTATTTTGAAATATTTTTAATATGATATAAATTGCCTATAGCAAATATGTGTATATTTTATTCATGAGATGAATAAGATGGCTTTAGCCATGGATACATCAGTACAATGGCGCTGCTCAGTTGACCTAAATAACAAGTGGAGAAAAAACATGGAAAAAACTGAATGCCATGGTGTCAGATGTATTGAAATATTTAATCACACCCAGAAACACAGGATTTCAGAATTTTTAATAACTCACAGATTATTAAAATTCTCATATTTTTCACCATGGAATTGGCTATACTTTCTAATGTTAACATTTGCTAGAGTTTTTGAGATTTGGGAGTCAGAACTGTATTATGCTGCTGTTGCAACTTATGTGAATTTGCATTGAAGAATAAATAATCATACTGCATTTGTGGAACATTTTTATGTGAAAAAGCAGTGGGTTTAGAACGAATGTTGCTTTGTTGTCTCACTTGTAAATCGCCATTCTAATCTAGTGTTCTAATCACACTCAGCAGGATGAAGAAGGTGGAGTGCCACTCAACCTTTGATCTCACAAGTGGGTATTAGCAGGTGGCAGTGAGTCCTCAGTACCAAGAGAAGATGGTCTTCACTGCCCCACTCAATTTATAGGAATTCCAGCATTTGCCATTCAGTCATGGTGGGGGGATGAGGTACTTAACATGCTGCTGATCAACCTGTAAGATGTCATTATGTACTCACCTGACTTTCATTCTCAGCTTGTTCATCTCATGCAGGTATTAGCTGGGCTGAAACAGCAGCCTCAAAAGTACAAACTCCAGAGGGAGATGAAGTACTTTGGACATGTCGTGAGTAGGCATGTCACGATACCAGAAATTATAGTCGATACCAATAGCAATGAAATCCCACAATTCTCGACACCCAATTCGATACCACGGTAAAAATCAAAAACAAAACAATAAATCCCATGTACTTCAACATACACTCCTTTATTGAAAACATTTGAACATTACAAAAAACAACAACAGTGGTATGTAGCCTTCAACTAATAAATAAAAAGAAACAACTATTAACATTACAAAAAAGAACAGTGGCGTGTAGCCTTCAAGTATTTAAAACAAACAAAATTAATTACAAACAATCAACTTTTTATATTTTGATGACATATGACACAGACTGAACGGTAAGGACGGTAGCCTACTGCTACGAGCTATGGCTACATTACGTTAGCCTAAACACGGTAGCCTTTAGCGTTTAGCCATTGCAAACGTCATATGGAACATAGTTGGCTACACAGCAATGCCAGCTGTCTCAAACAAAAATAGTGGTAACGTATATTTCAGGATAAGGATAACAAGGATAACACTTTGGATACGTTGTTAATGAAATATTAACATGAATTGAAACTCACTCACCTTGAATTCTTTGAATAAATCTGGATGTCTGTCTTTGAGGTGCTTCGCTAAGTTGGAAATGTTTCCTCCTTTCGTCTGAAAAGTTTGATGGAACCGTTTGCATACTGGTTTTTGCGAATTTATAATCAATCCCTGATGATCCGCCTCGAACGCAAAGTACCTCCATACACGACTCTTACTGTTTTTCCTTTTGACGAGTCGAGGCGGAGCTGTCACTGCAGCTGCACTTGTCGCCATCTTCCAAGTGTTTTTGTCCTTCCATGCTGTTATAGGCATTCGTCTTCTTCCTTTGGCATTTAACGGCAGACTAGAACACTTTAGAATTTAGTTTATTGCCAAATAGGGTTTTTTTTGGTATGATGGTGCTCCATACAAATACAACACTAAGTACAATGAGTAATAAAAGCAACAAGTACTGAAAAACAAACAAGCGTATATGCTGCCCCTGTCAGGTCTGGAAGAATTGCATCCCTGATACTTACAGTACTGTAGAAAAAGGAGTACCGTCACGTTTTCAGAATTTTGGCATTGACTTGGTACCGAAGTATCGGTTCTCGTGACATCCCTAGTCATGAGTCAAACGAGGTTGGCTATAGACCCAGATAAGAAAGCTGTAGTGCAGGACTAGCCCCCATATGGTCAGTGAAGCAGTTGCACTCTTTTTTGGGGGCTATAGGATATTATTATCATTTTAATCCATTTTTTGCCAATCTTACAAAGCTCCTCCATCAGCTGTTGATTGGGACTACAGTTCTGGGAAAGAAAAGCAAGTCTGTGACCTGGATGCAGAGGTTCCAGAATATTTTTAAACAGCACTGTTGAATTACGCCAGTCCTGGTTTATGCTTACTTCTCCCAGCTCTTCTACCTGTACACCAATGTGAACCTTGATGGGCAAGGGGTTGTGCTCTCCCAGCTCTGGCAAGAGAGGGAGAGGTTGATCACATGCACCAGTTGGACCCTGCATCTACCTTAGCAGAATAATGAAATCTACAGCTCCTTAAAGCTGGAGTTGCTTGCATCTAAGTTGGCAGTCACTAAGAGGTGCGGGGAGTATCTCTGGGTGATAACCTTCACCATATACAGTGCTGAGTAGCACAACTGGTCAACTACCACTTTGAGGTGAAGTATCACACTAGCTTTGCTAACAAAAATACAGATCTTCTCTTCTCTTGATAGCTGACTATCCATCCATCTAAAGAAAATGCTGAAACCTGCTTTCATTCAGTGTGAGTGTGGGTGTGACAGAGGGGGTGCACACAAGGGTCAGACACCATTCTTTCTTGCTTCTGTGTGTTGTCTTATGCGTGATTGTCAGTTCTCTGGGTTTTCAGTCAGTAAATGTTGGTGGTTTCCTCTCAGTGGGCTTAGCACAGGTAGGTCTTATGTGAGGGTGGGTTAAAGAAGGGTGGAGTTCTGCACCTGGCTGTGTGTGTGGTGCAGTGGTGGGGATTTTCACTAATCCTTGTAAAGCCTGATTTGCATGTGGAGTGTGTATACAACTAAGCTTATCCGTAGTGTGTGGGGGTTCCTGGGAGTGGAAGCTGGAGAGGAGGGACAGGTGGGGTGGCTGCAAAGAGCAAAAAATCCTGTGAGACCTGCTTGTCATTTACTCTGTTACTGCAAATGCATGTTTTTTACATTTAATTAAATGGCACTGAAATAATTCAAAAAGCAACTGGGTTCATTTGTTTTAGATATAATAAATTGAGTGGGTGTCAGGAGCAAAACCAAAGATCAGAACAGTTTCAGAATTCTTTAAGTAAATAATTGTGTTTATTGAGCTTACATAAAGTCAATATAAACATAAAACAATTAAATGTTTGTAGTGCAAATGAAGATCTGTGGAAAGCTTTTCAATCTCTGTGACAGTCAATGGGGCAGCTTGAAGTCCCAACATGGTTTGTATCACATCTACGGATGATAAAAGACAGATGCTGAGCAAATAATGTCACCAGAAAGTCCTTCACAGTCAGAACAGCTCATTTTTGAGGGACAGAGGAAAGAAAACATTAATTCTACTTAGTTCTTTGTAAATCAGCATAAGCATTCTCTGTTTGCTGAATCTCAGGAATTGCTCAAGTGTAAAGAGAACTAATCAAACTAAACTAACAATATAAAACAAAGTTCTTAAACTGTAGAAATGAGCTTCAAATTCCACTCAAATAGTGGAACATATGTTTAAAAATTCCAAGCAGCAGTTGATGTCAGTCAGTATTTGATGTCAGAGGGGCATGGTAGGTTGTACCAATGTAGTTATAGCACTTGCTATAATTCCAGCTGAATGAATTTTATACTTGGCCCTGTCACACACTGAAATGAGAGCTGGACAGAAGTGCGGAAACACAAAACTTTATTCTGGAACGGGGCAGGATACAAACAGGGCTCCAACAAACAATTGGACAGGAAACAGGCAGGAATCGAAAAACAGGTTGGATTCCAAACAAGAATCTGAGAAACCAGGCCTGGTATACCCTTACACAAGAGTATACTTCGCAAAGGTGAAATAAACACAAGGATTTAAACGGGAACAAATCAATACTTAATGAGGTGGAGACAGGTGAGGGAGATAATTGTTGATCAAACCAATGATTAGTAGATCGGCAACGCTGAGTGCTGAATGGTTGAAGCCAGAGTGGGAGGAGGCAAGGTTGTTTCAGGCCCATAGCAATTACTACTATTTTATTTGCCATTTGGAAAAGACACAGAATGACAGGACTGGCAAAAGAGTGGAACAGTCTAATATAATTTAATATTTAGTGAGAATCAAAATTGATACACACTTTCTAAAACCTATTGTGGTACAAAACATTTTTTGTATCTGTGTGGCACAAAAACTACTCTTAACATAAAGGGTAGGCTGTTTTTTTTAAAATTCATTTTTTCGTCAGTGATTCTGAAGGTCGTATTACCTTGGTGACCTATATGGAATATTGCTTTGAGTGGAAGAAAATCCAAAAGACTTCAAGTGGAATGTATGCATACATCCATCATCCCTACTGCCATTGGGGAATAAACGAGAAGTAGTTCACTTAATAAGATGGAATGTCAGTAGCAGACAGTCGTCAGATGACAACAAGAAAAAATTTACATGTATGTGTTTTATTTAAATCTGTTGTCCCAGACTTCGCTGTCTTGTTAGTGAAAATATCTTGGTTATCACTTATCTTGAAATGTATGTACAAAATGCTTTCATGGTTTTGAAACTGTGTTTACAAATACAAAGGAAGAGGGAGGCATGTGTACTATGTGAAGTAACTTATACGGTTTGTAACAATGCACTTAGCCAGAGGTCACCCTGACAATATTTTTTTGGAAAGAGCCACATTACAAATATATGCCTCCTCACTGGCCATCACCACAATCATAACTGCAACTGTAGCCGCGGTCTGAGTACCACTGATCTAATCACTCAAAGTCTAAAGTGGCAGTATTTCCGGTGTATCATCCACAAATAACTACACTTCAAGTCAGCATGATGGTAGTGTATGGTATATAGCCATCTTTAAAAAAAAATATAGGGTGACAAATATACTCTAAATCAGTTTAATTTTTTAAGAATCATCAAAAATAATGTTTTGTCATTGAACATTAAGGATACTGTCCAGCAAAAGGCAAAGACAGCTGATCTTAAATGAGGAAATAAGCAACATCTGGGCCATTGAGAGGCTATGTGCTTCACTGCATTATTTATCACTTTTGTCTGATTGTGAACACATATGCACCCAATCTATACACATAAACACCTACTTACAGAGAAGGGGCAGCAATGACATTAGACCTGTGTGGGCCCCAGGAACTGCAAAGTGACACAACAGATTTGATCATGCTTATGATGTCTTTTCTTTTCCTGTCATCTGTCATCATCAGCCAAGAAGTATAACATAGCTGACATTACAAATAGTGTTTGAGAGAAAGATGGAATATCAGCCTTCTTCTTCTTCTGTAATAACAATGGTTTTGCCTTTCATTAATTTATACAGAAAAAAGTTACTATGCAGGAGAAAAAATACATATATATATATTTTTTTTTTTCAGTATAATTGTTTTTGTATTTTGTAGTTTGGGATCGGGCCCTGGAGCTATGTGATGGAATGAATAATTTTTGAGTTTCTGTCATGGAGGGGACAAAAAGGAAACTGTAAATTGTAAATATGCAGTCACAGCCTGTTTAGTGCAGTAATTTTGCTATTGTTACTGCCTGATTAATGGGTTAAAGGTTTAAAGGGCCGTGCAGTGATGGATTAGTATTAGGACCTGGAGTGGACTTTATATACTCTACTTCAGTGTTTCCCAAACTTTTTTATTGGGGACCCACTTTTTAAAAATGACAAAGCATCGCGACCCAATTCATAATAGCCCTTATGTATAAATTGTGAGAAGAGTGAATTTGTGCGTAAATGAACGTTCCTGACCATTTTTACTGCCATTACCGCATCACCTTACATTATTTCGAATAGGTAAACCACCCGTTTTGAAGAGATATAGTTTGATAAATCGCAACTTCGTTTTATGGATGTGTTATTGAAAACATATACACATGTTAAATACTTTATAAATGAGACAAAATAAGTGCATTTAGGTGGAGTTAACAGGCTCTTGTTTTTTTCCTTTCATCAGTAAAACAAACAGAATGTACGCTAGCCTTTCATACTAGATTCAATGTTATAAGTACAATTATCAGAACAATACAAACATTTAGTACTATCAAAAACATGCTTCTTGTTGAAAGTTTTTTGAAATGCTCATGCCTATTATCAGAACAAATAGGCTTGTGTTTAAGTGCAGCTATTGTTACCAAACAGTCAATCAATCAATTCGAACAGTGAAAAATCAATTTCAACCACATCAGGTCTATTCCACGTCAAATCTCATTAGGCACATTATGTGCTATTTACCTGGCTAATGCGATAGGTGGGCCTGCTTGCTTTTTAGTATTGCATTCCAGGCCGGTGTTCAAGAGGAGAGTGCAATGCGCATATCGGGTGCAGCGTTCAGTCAATTTCTGTGTTTTGTCTTTATTTTTGTGAGAACAGAAAATCCCACTTCGCACTTGTATGTGGTTGAGAAAGGGATGAGTAGCAAAAAGCATATTCAGATGAGATGCTTATCCAGCATGAAGATAATGTCATGCATTCATGTCTTCTTTTCAGCGTGCGATCGCTGCTCAGCTGGTGCTTTAACATAGATCCATTCCTTAAACACACTGGACTGGAGTAAAGCTGTGTTTTAACCGAACGCGAAGTGAAATTTCGCTTTCCTCGCACGGGTTTGATTGTTTGCCTGAAAAATGAACAATTGAATTTCGCGCCATGTCACAGTAAGCATTTTGATTACACCAACGCTGCTAGCAAGTTTGATTTGACATTTCTGGAAAGGGGGCGTGGCTTCTAGCCCTACTTGAAGGTGATTGGCTTTTGCCAGGTGAACTTTTTTTAACTCAAGCGAATGCTCATTTCGCATCGCTCCCAGTTTTGCCGTGATTAACTCCGCCCGTTCGCCTCCTGCCAGTGACTTTTCATACAATTGCGTTGCTCATAAATTTTGTGCTGGAAACCGTGTGGTAGAAAACCAGCGAGCTCCCTATATATATAAATCTATACATATAAATCTTAAATAAAAGACTATGGAAGAAATTCTGCAAATTTATTTGGCGACCCAAATAAAATCTCCTGTGACCCACCTGTGGGTCACGACCCAGTGTTTGGGAATGGATGTTCTGCTGTATAACCTGCAGCTTTACAGGCAAGCCTTTGTTCAAGCCATTTGGGATGTGGATCTTTTAGTTATGGAGGGACGGTATTTAACAATAATAGGATAGCTGAGACATTTAGAAAAATTTTTATACATGCACGTACATTCTGATTGATTTACTTTTTTTCTTCAGTTTCATATTTATAGACCAGTTGAGTATCAGTTTTAATGCCCAGGTATTTATGAGTGTTGGTGACATGGAGGGCTTCACTGGAAAGTATAACAGGGGAAGCTTGGGTGAGTTGTTTGCTTGGGGATGTACAAAATAAAAGGGGGCCTAAGATGGATGCATGAATTACCCCAATATTGCAGCACGCAAAGGGTAGATTTTGCTTGACCTCTTTGGACTTGTTGAAATATATTTGTGAAATAGGAAGAAATGAGAGCAATAGAGAAGGTGAACAGAATAAGAATCGGCAGTTTAATAATTATAAGTGTGTGTTTTACTCCATCAAAAGGCATGTATAGTCTCAAAAGAATTTACATATATGAAAGTACACATATATGTTGACTGATAAGTTTTTTTGGGTCATTTGAATTTTTTACATAAATACCAAGTACACATTTTAGCTACATAATTTATATTATAATTCACTGACTTCAGTGAGTAGCCAATCACTGTAGATAACAAGAAAAAGGTAACTAGAAGGAATCCACAGAATCCTTACCACTACACCACACTTCTGCCACAGTTGTCCATATGCCGGGCGGAACGGGCAGCGCAGTTGTTGGAAGCAATCTGGATCCGATGGCAGTCTGCAAATGTCTCCTTCCACACTGGGCCTAATGGGGCTGGACTTCTGGAACAGAGCTGGAATTACTGGCAGATTTGGCAAAGCAGTCTTCCCAACACGCATTTATTACATTCGTGCCCACTAGAGCTTGATGTGGGCCCAAACATTCATCTCTCACAATTACACAATGGAACCCCTATCTGGAAAGTTACAACCATATATCCTATATAGGGGATATCTAACCCATTTGCTGCCCTTACAGCTAGCCAAGAGAGCCCTTCTGTATCCCCCATTTTCTTTTGTTTAAAATGTTCATTGAAAAGACTCTCACTAAACAATGTAACTTGGGACCCAGTATCTAAAAGACATTTGATTTTGATCCCATCAACATCCACGTCCACAGTAGGGCAAGTCTCCGCTATGGCTGTTCTTGCCAGTGTAACAGGGGGGTCTGAAAGGGGTTGACCGCTCACTCGACCCGCAGTAACCGGGGGCACTAAAAATCCGTTGGGGTGGGCCTATTCCGGGGACAGTTCCTACAAATATGGCCTCCCTCCCCACAATGGTTACAAATAGGCCTGCCCTGAGCATCCCACCTGTTCCTTGGAGGCCCGAGTTGTGTAGTAGGGCCCCTCTGCTGGTGACCCCCAGGATTGACCCTTACATGACTATACGGTGGTGACTGATGAAGCGCTTGAAGCTCATCCTTGAGCTCACTGAGCAAAGTCTTTGTCATCTCCGCCATCTGACCCTGTACCTCCTGCAGGATCTCCTTTATGAGGTCTTGTTTCCAGTCCACTGGGGCAGGCTGAGGTGCAGGAGCACACTTTCCAATGGCCAAGCAAGTAGGTGTCGTCCACACCTCCCCATCGCACTCATCCTCCAGAGCTAGGGCTTCCTACTTGATCTCCTCGAATGAAAGTCTGGGATCCCTCCGAATCTGTTGACGGAGGGACTGACGCATTGCCCCATCTTTCAGGCCCATAACGAACTGGTCTCGGAGGAGGGAGTCAGCTTGCTCCAGGCCTGTGCTGTCTCTGCGCCTGAGTCTAAGAAACAACTCTCTGAGATGGAGGGAAAAAGCACGAAGAGACTGGTTAGGTTCCTGTCTACAATTTAAAAATTGGGCCCGCAATACTGCAACAGGAGTGGTATCCCCATACAAACTAGTCAGTACATCAAAAATCTTTTGTGGTATATCTCTAGAGTCCCTGTCCAATGTTAAAATTTCCCGCTTGGCCTCGCCCTCTAAAGCACCCAGAATAAAGTCTGCTTTATGTTGCTCACTCAATGGCTGTGTATTCAACATAATCTCCATTTGAGCCTTCCATTCCCCCAATTTGACCTCTGAGCCGGTCCCGCTGAACTTCTGTACCCAGGGAGCACCCATAAAGAATGGCATCATAACCAGGGGCTGTCCAACTGTCTGCCCGTTTCCAGGCATGGTGGGAGGTGTTGTGGCTGCTCAACCCAACCAGTTATCCCGCCGACTATGCCAGTTGTGATGGGGGCGGGGCAAGCTACCCCTACCCGCGACCAGACACCTAATGTCTAATATCAAAAAAAAAAGGTTTAGACAACTGGCGGGGAGCCAACACCACAGACCGACCCACCACACAGGAGAACGGGGATAAAACTGCACAGACAGTTTATTACAAAAGTTTAAAACAGGATAAAATACACAAATAGACAGACCTCCCCCTCACAAAAAAGTGAAACAAATTGAAAGCTAGAGTGCACATGTTTTACATTACGAGTAGCAACGTCGGCGTTCAACCCTCCCGTATAAAAAAAAAACCAAGCGAGCTACTGATTAACAAATATGTGATGGGATCTGGGAAAACCAGTCACATGGTGAAATTGGACCTTCAGAAGATTCTAACACCACCTGAAAGCTGATTTCAAACTCTTTTCAAATCTGTTTTCATTATTTTCATAGCTTGTCTGTATCAAATGTTATGATTACCCAAAGTCAGCTGATCAGTTGGATTTTTTGGAACGGAATTTTGAGAAAAACAGGTTTAAAGACAGGGATTCTAAATAGAATCAGAGCAGTAAAGTATCAGAAAGTAAATGTCAATCACTTTACTTTAGTAAAACACTTATTTGTAGTCAATGTACATGTTGTAAAATATACAAAAAGGTCACTTTGGCACCAAGCAACACACAACACTCATAAATTAGTTGAACACACAGTATGTCTTTATTTATAATGACATTCAATGAATTTAACTTAACGCCAAAGTCCTGAAGTGGAAGTGGTATTGGTGGTAGAATCTCCCTGACGTCCTCAATAACAGGATGGTCATCATCTGAAATCAAGAATAATGAATAAATGTCAGACGTCTGTAAAGATGCTAAACTTCTACTGCTTAATCAACATTTACAGTCCTAAGTAGGCTAATCAATCACTGTATTTCACCACTGCACTGTGCCTATGACTGCAAGAGGTATATTACTGTTACCACTAATAATCATCACAAAATAATAGTGGCCATATGTTATTTGACAAGGTGCAACCGAAATATGCTGTCTTGTCTGTGCCTTTAAAATATATATTCTGTCTAGTCTGCCTTAAAAGAAAAGAAAAATAAAGAAAAACACCTCAGGCACGTGTATCATGAACGTGCGAGCGCGCACTGGACAGCCGGGCAGTCAGACCCGGCTCCATCTAATGTCTCTCATTCCCAAAATAAAGTTGATAATGCTGAACTGGACTGAATGCATAAACAGATAAAGTTTGTGGCTGTACCTTACACTGAAACTTTCAACGTACTTGTCACCGTTCAAAAGAAATGTTTAACATGCAAATGGTGATGGATGAGTTCGCTAGACTAAACGAACGAGATCTTCCAGGAAACTTTCGCGCCCTGTCAGGAGACCTTGGAGCGGTAACATCAAGGTTAGCTATAGTGCTACCTGTAGTAGTAATACAGAAATAAGATAAGTCACCTGAAGTAGATTGCATTTTCAAGTAAGTTTTTGTTGTTTTATGGACGTAGACTCTGACTGTTTTGATTGCACCTTGTAGGTTCAGATAGCCATGCAAGCTAACAACTAGAGAAAAAAACGTGTAGCTTATAGCATCTGAATAGTTAGCTTACCTTCATCAGACTCCTCTTGCTCTTGTTCAGTAGCACTAAATTCATCAGCATCATCCACCTCATCCTCTCTGGATGTGAAATAGTCCATTATAACATCGGTCAAGGCAGAAGCATCTCCTGGATTGAGGAGGTTGAGTCTTCCTAACTCATTTAACTGAGCAGCTACCTCACACTCCCTTCTTGTTTGAAGCTCCGCCATCTCTCTGTATCTTGACTTGCATCTGAGTAAAAAAGTTCTCTGGTAAAATATTTTTGATGCGTAGCTCACACAGGACTGGCGGGAAAATGCGCATTAACATGACTTCATCTTCATGTTATGTGGTTTACTTCGATAGGTGAACCGTCTTCATAGGCTTTGTAGACAAGCAAGTTATAGGCAATTTTCATGCACCTCCGCCGTTCGCGTTTTCAAATGTAGGAAATAACCGACAATCTTTCAGACAGAGTGGTTAATTTAAATCACTTTTTTAACATATTAAACAAGCAAATTACAATGAGATATTTTCAGGGATGATAGACAAGATGTTGTAGAATAATAATTTAATGAAAACCCAAATTCACCAAAATATTGACTTTTGACCTATTTTTACTCTTTCCTGGAATAGTGCCAGCGCGACATCCGACAGGTTTTCCCAGATTCCATCACATATACACTCGCATACCATAGCATATGGCACAACCGCAGTAGTTCTCGCTACCCCAAGCCAAATAAACCCAATGCCAGCAAGCAACCGTAATATCAGACTAAAATTTAAACCCCGCCGCCCCCTTAGACAAACACAGTCCATTCCGTATTGGAATCCCCCCCCCAGGGCTGCTGCCCAACCTGGTGAGTAAAATAACTAGCTAAAACATACAAGTAAAAATCCGCTAATTAGCAGACATCAATTTAAAACTATTAAAATGATAAAAATTTACAAGGCAGAGTTCAGATGCCTCCGCAGGTCCCGCGTGTAAAATAAAATCGCTAAAATCTTCTTGTAAAGAGGACTCTGCGACAACGGAGGTGAGAGTTCACAGTTCACAGCCGTGGTTACTCTAATAATACCCAATAATAATAAACATGTAGGCATGCTTTTTTCCAAGTTTTTTTTTTGTTGTTCTTGCTTCCTAGGTCTGTTTGATCTGGACACAAGAGGTTTTGCAAGACAATATTGAGCAGAAAGGAACTAGGCTTTGTAACGGAGTGTGCCCGAGCAGAGATGTGGTCAAGACTGAATGAGGGGAAACTGCAGACAACAGTTTCCAATTTAAGGACTTTTTATTTTACTTTACGCTACCGGCAGGGTTATCAACATACAGACACTAAAGACAAAACAACATAACACTGTGGCAAAAAAAAAAAAAAAAACACTGAGACAATGCCAAAATACTAACTAGGCCCTATACACAGGTCCATTGGCATGACCTCTCTCATCAGAGGCATTCCCCGTCTGAGCGAAACGGAAACCATATAAAACCCCGGTCTCAACCATTGCACAGACATAAATCAATTAACCCCTACACACAATATTTCATTGCTCAAAGCACATTGGCCAAACACATTCCTTCAGACAATCAGCTATTTACTCTATTAATGCCCTTAGACACTTCATTAATGATTGAAAATAAAATCGCATGGAGCACCCCTGCACCAATAAGCGCTTCCTTATCGGAGCGCAAAAAGAGCGCAGAAAAGGCTTTCCCGTCCTGCACCCCAGTTTGCTCGCTCACACCCAGAAGACAACAGGAGTACAGACCACCAGTAAGTAGGTACATACAGTTAGAACCAGCCTAAATAACAGCCAACTAGCAAGTGTTCTGATGTTAAATGTGCGCACGTAAAGAACCCTCACATAGCCGCTTTAAATAAATCACAATGCTAATTACAATGTACCGTGTTTTGCGTCTTTCCTTAATTCCGTGATACATACAACTTTTCAGTTTTATCACAGACTCTAGATAAACCCCAGACCTTGACCAGACATCCTACAGCATACAAACAGACGGTAAAGCATTATTTGTGGTTTCATTCATGCCATTGTTCATGTGGAGGTGGAAAAGCCGCCGTTCCCAGTGACGGACGCTCTGCGCTCCGTCACAGGCTTCCCACCGAGAGATTAGCCACACATCAAATAAATGAAATCCTGGCCCAAGAGGCCGGGTTTCACTTTTCATTAGTGTTAGCCCTGAACTCAATTCTCTAGAAAAATGTACAACATAACACACTTTTTCCTAAGTACACTATCAAATTCCATTATAATGTGCAAGGTACACTAAAGGGCAAATTCAATTATGCTGTGCAATATACACTAAAGGTCATCTACATTTTGGGGTTGATTTGAATTTCATTAGGCATATATGTGTTGAGCATATAAGTAAATGAATATCCTTAGTCAGAGGTTGTTAACTAATTTTTATCATGCTTATTGACTTAAATAATACCAAATATCATCAATGTTGTAAACTTGGCTGTAAATAATGTGATGTTTCATACTGCAGTATAACAGAATACTGCATGAAGGAAGAGTTGACCGAGTGATTTCACAATTGATACTATGAGATAAAGTACAGATTATTACTTTTTGACCTAAATATTTATTTTCACATTGCCATTAAGTCCTCACCAACAGCACACTTAGGAGTTCAAATAGGGATATCACTTCCATTTGTATCTTGACATTGGATTTACAGAACAGAAATGCATTTCTAGCATTGTATGTACTTTGTGCGAAGCAATCATGGATTTACTGCCATAAATATCTCTGTAATTTCATTCAGTCATAGTAATTTCATTGAGTCCTTCTCTGTCAATCAATCAATCAACTCCTTTTTGGTACAGGGCACTATTCCCAGAGGGAATAATTGCAAAAACTCAAAGTTAGAATTGGAAAAACTGAGAAAAAAATCCATGACACCCTGTAATCAGCAATTCAGATAAACTCCAGAAAGAATGTAAAAACAGAGATGATGCATGTATATGAGTAATGCGTGGGTCATAAAGTCACAGTCAGCATGTCACAGAGTGGTAAGGAGGGATGTAAGGACTCACTTCCTTGGGGATGTGGGTTTATGTTGTCAAGAAGGGGATAGAGCTGGATAGCCCCCCTTCATGGTTCATAGTCATCAATAGTCTAATGCTTGACACAATACATGACATCCACATGCACATGAGCCATGAGGCATGTTTATGGGAGTGAGACATTAGAAAAAGATGAAGGTATTCAGTGTGTGCTAGTTGTGTAAGTATAATTTAGGCACATCATCACAGTGGTTCAGGTCCCGCATGCACAATGCTGTTTTCTTTCTCATTTGTCATCACATGGTGCTATAAGCAGCAGAGAATTTTGTGCACATCCATTGAATATTGAGAAATCTCTCCTCCAGTCCACCAGCCATGAGTTGTGAAGAAGCTCTTTCTACACTAACAGAGCTATCTCAACACTCATACTCTGAACACACCCCACCACTCTCATTTTTAGCATTTGTATATACATCCTGTCAGAGAAGACAAATTCTGTAGTGATGCACCTATAGTGTGATGCACAGTGTTGTGCAAGTTCATACTTCACAAGAGCTACTTCAAAGTTCAGTTCACATAGATTAAAATGAACAAGTTCACGTTCATAGTTCACAATTTTGAATTTTGAACAAGTTCACAGTCCCAGTTCATTTCTTCCATTTTTCAAATGAGGTGCTCCAGGGACTATTTTATGCGTACATCTACATGCTCAGTGATTGTTACGCGGGATATGGGCAGTTGGTTGCGAGCTGTCGGGCTGTCTATCTGATGAGTTGCACTAATAAAAACGTCTCAGCTATGGAATAACTCCGTCCATGTTTATTCATCAAGCAGTAACTTTAACACACCCAAGGATTCAGAATCTCGCGCAAACTTGAACAAGCTCAATTTCATGTTCTTTAGTTGCAAATGGATACGTTCAAGTTCACCGTTCACTGAAAAAATGAGAGCGTTCAACGAATACGCTCTTTTAACACGTTCATGCACAACGCTGGTGATGCAGGCATGGAAAGAGCCGCTGTGATATACAGCATTTGTCACAAACTCTTTTAGACAGGTTGACAGTCTTGTACCTGCCCTTTGTCAATCATTGATAATATGTTTTGTCTATCTCTGTATCAGGGTTTCTGCTAGGATTTTGTTCTTACTGGTCTGGTGTCCAGAAAGACTTTCTTTTACCGGACAAATTTGAAACTTACTGGTCACTTTTCAATAACAGTCTATGTTACAAATGCAAATATAATGTACATCTAGGTTGACGAAAGAATGGCAATGACCTCAAATCAGTTTGACTATTTAATGAACAGTAACGATTAAGCAAAACAAACAGTAACGATTTAGCAAAACCTCAACATTAGCCGCTAAAATGTAGGCTATTACGAAACATCTGTACCCTGTAACATCTGTAGCCTGTCTAAAAAAAGGCTAGGACTACATGGCATCAAATGTAGCCTATATGCTACCAGGTAACATTTTATTTTCTCCTTTTTTTTCATTGCGGCAAAGTCATCTGCTGCCGACTTGAAATCAAACGTGTCCAATGTGTCTTTGCAGCTTGCAATGTGCATAAGCCACATCACTCTCTCCTCCTCCAGACGACTTTGCAGTGTCGTCTTAATTCGATTCTGCAGAAAGAAGCCACTCTCTGCTGGCACACTTTACACAGGCGAAACACAGGCAATTTTAGCCAGTGTAGCCCAGTCGGGGTACAGCTCGCTGAACACATAAATAAGCACTTTGCAAGCTGTTGCAAAAGCCTTCGTTATAGCTACGTTTTGTATAAGCATTATTGCCAGACATTGTGAGCGGCAAATTTTTAATTTATCGATGTTTTTATAAATTTTACCAGGCAAAAACTGGTAATTACCGGATAATGGAAACCCTGCTCTGTCTGTGGACACACTCATTGTAGAAATAAATTAGTTCTTTCCGTAGGTCTTGTTCTTATCTCAAAAAAATACCTAAGACATATGATCTTCGAGTTTCTGGTTTTATTCAGAAATTACTGGTAGTGTGATTCATAAAGCAAAATCCCTTACTCAGAATCATTGGCAGAATCCTGATGTTATTAGCACAATGGAAACAAAACAAGGGGTCACTGGTCATTGATTTATCCAAGGCAGAGCTCTATAGTCACTGACAGCCAAGACACCCAAAGGCAATGTTGTTTGTAATATTACTCCCATTTGGAAACAAAGTTAGTAAAGATACATTGTTTCTCAGAAGAATTACTTTGAAATAAAAATATCGCTAAGCTGAGTTGCTTGCCATTTTCAAGATAACTTTTTTGGAAATGAAAACCACAGTTACTCTTAATTTCTGCATACAGTGATCCATATGCAAATTTCAGGCTGACATTGTCATACCCTCAATAAATCATTTTAATCAGAGTGGCACTACGTGTCCAGTTTTGTCATGGGTTGAAGGGAAAAAAATATGTTTGCTATTTTCAAGCCATGAATGTCAACAAACTTTTATTACACTGCATTTGCTTTTATAACTAGAATATCATTCCATTTGTCAGAAACACAGCAGGATTGATGCTTAATTAATTCTTTATCATGCGAAGAGTGAGAAGCTAATGCCAACTGAGAGGGGAACAAGATAGGTGATGATTCATGTGACTGTGAAATATGAATAATTGGCCACAACATGATAAAATACCAATGGAATGGTCCTACTGGATTGAGACATGTTAACTAAGAATTCATTGTTGGAGGACTTTTTCACAGTGCAAGCACAGTTCACAGATTTACAGGCTGTGAGATCAAACCTGTTGGCATTGTATGCGTCAGTATCTATAACATGTTTCTGCTGAGGTTTCAAGAGGGATAAGACATTCCTTGTAAGTGAATCATCTTAATAGCTGCCCTAAACAAACATGTGAGAAAGAGAGGTAGATAGAAATAGAGGTAGATACACAGATAGATAGATAGTGTGAGGGTAGTGTGTTGAGCAGCAGAGGTAGTCACCACGACGAGATGTTCCCAGTGCAAAAATAGTTATTTATTTTAAGGTGGACAGACAAGACGAAACGAAACAAAAACGAACTACAAATAACATTTAAATGCAAGGAAGCTATTACAGGCAGACTGGCTATAGCTACATGGCACAAGTAACCTCTCACCTCAGAGGCCCAGAGAAGACTGAATCACCATTACCTGGATGCAGGTAATAACACTGGTAACCCCTCCCCCCAGGAGTCAACCAACACACATAAATCAATTAATACCCCAAATATACATTTTCACCTCAAAAATATATATAATGCATACAGTCTTACATGTTTACATATCCATGTACCCAAATTGAACATAGTCACGTAATACCACCCAAACACTAGTCAATAGACATTACCAGAGAAAAACACCCCTCTCTCAGTTAGAACCGTCCATTGTTTGGCGCTCCTGCGCGAATAAGGAAGTGTCAGTTAGAGTTATCTCATTCTCTCCAGTTGTTTCCGCGTTATTTTAAACAGTCCATACTGTGACACATTTACAAACAACCCAGACAATATTTTCGCAACATTCCCGACACCAAACGTTCATTAGAACGCGAAAACAAAAAGTAAACAGTCGATTATTTTAAAGTAGCGCTCGCATTAATGTCCCTCGCACACATGAGCGCTATTTTTAGTGACGGTAAGAATGTCGCTCCGTCACAGACAGACAGATAGATAGATAGATAGATAGAGAGAGAGAGAGAGAGAGAGAGAGATGTGCAATACCATATTTCCTATAAGGCGTCTGCCACAGTCCTGGAATTAATTCAATAGATTCATAGAAACCAAAGTCAGGACATTCCATATGTTCCCTTAAATTTTCCATGCTCAACCCCCCACACACACACACACACACACACACACACACACACACACACACACACACACTCATACTACCGTACACAGTATGTGAATGCTGTGTATGCATTTAAATAAATATATACATCAATGCTTTAACAAATACTTAAATTAATCAAATACATGTTTATACATCCTCAATGTACGGTTTGCGTGGTGGTTTGAATTTGTCATGTTATTCTGTTTTAAAAGCAGGTCAGGATCATAAGATTTTCCAGTTCCCTTTCTAGATTATTTCTTGAAAATTAGTTTGGCTTACTGTGTCTATCCCTTCCCTTGTGAAGTGACTTTGTGATTTGACTTAAATTTGTTAAGTAACAAAAGCACATGCATGATGTGTTGGAAATATACTTTACACCAGTTTGGTTTACATTGCATTTTTCAAATTGATTTTGCTTTGTTGTACAGACACAATTAATAGCTACAGGTAAATTTGATAGGGACAAATGGACAGTGTTCTAATTCAGACCAGCTGGCAATTATGCTATTCATAATTATGTGTTGGAATAATAATTTACACCTGCCATATTTATAGAAGCTTACAATACTGAATACAGTACCTAAGGTATTTTGTGTCTCTTTCATGCCTAACTACAGCAGACGTAACAAGGTAATCTTTTGTGTAGCAATGAATGGTGGGAGTCCTCATTCACGTTGTCATTTTGACTGGGAGTCTAGGGTCCACTGCCTTTTTTACCACCTGAAATGGCTCACCAACATAATGGTTCATTACTGCAGATCAGTGCATTATAGGGATGCAACAGTACAGTGGGCCTACGGTTCGGTATGTATCGCGGTTTTTGGGCCATAGTAACGGTACGGTTTCGGTATCTTTATATTTAAGAAAAAAAATAAAAACACGTCACCCTTTAAACAATGAACTCTTTATTTAGCCTCATTCAGAAAAATGGCAGCATGACAGACTAGTAGGGCTGCTCGATTATAGCAAAAATCATAATCACAATTATTTTGGTCAATACTGAGATCACGATTATTTAACACGATTACTCATTGACTTTGGAAACATCATGCATTTATTGAACTTTTAACTCTTTTGCATGGTAACTTATTTTTATGCTATGTAGCGCCCGTGTTACGTTACACGGTTTGTTATGTTTTCATTAGCATTATTAAGTTTCTCATAGTTTTCAGTTAGCATTTGCTATATTTTTTAATGTTAGATGGCTGAATTGTTCCAATCTAGTGTTCTAATCGCACTAGAGATGAAACGGTATGAAAATTTAATATCACGATATTAGGCATTCATCGCAAATCAAGTGCAAAGGGAAGAGTCGAGTCTGCTTGTGCATGTTATTTTCTAAAACTCTCGGTATAATATAGGCTAATTTGTAGGTAATTTCAGAATATTATGATGCTGAAGAGGGCAAATTAAATAGCAGTGATCTCCAATGTTCAGTTCCCCCTGACAGCAAAGTAGGCTAATTGACTCAAGACTTCGTAAGAGTTCAACTATTTACTGAACTTCAGACAAATACAAATAATGCTGTCACATCGTAGTTACACTGAAAAATCCATACAGAAGAAGGAAATAAACTGGTCTAAACTGTGTTCTGTTTCAAGAATATGCAAATACAAACGTACATGGAATTCATTCTTAATAGCAAATTAGTTCTCTTAGAAGGCTGAAAAATCTCCGGAGCGCTGTCACTGCCTTCGTCACTGTTTTCACTGACATAAAACAAAGCCACATTGCATGCTGCGCCTACGCACCTGCGTCTGGAAGACTGTTGCTAACTCCGGTTGATGCTGGGCAGTATTTAACGTGAATTTTTCAAAACGCGGTAGTCAACCACGATTTTAATGATAATTAAAAATTGAAACGGTAATACTAACCATCTGGAATTTTACCGTGGTTTACCGTGAAACCGGTAACCGTTTCCTCCTTAAATCGCACCGGTTTTAGCATACGCGCTAAATGGCAGATCACACCGGTGTGACCATAGGTGAGAATGTTTGTTTTTAGTTTCCCCCCTCTTCTCCAGCCTGCATTTGCATACAGAGTGCTGATAGGCTCCAGGGAAATTCTGACTGGGTCCAGAGATGTTCTGTGGATCTGAATGTCAGGGTTCCTTCCCAATTTCCATTTCAAAATTCCATCCTTTTCCAGACTCAAATTTCCAGACTTCTCGGTAGATTTTTCAGACCATATTTGACATCTGAGTACAAATAGCTAGATGTTTTTTATGTAAATAAGTGGTTTTAAAATCCAGCTGTTAACATGTATGTTACATTCTGACTGTGTATGCTATTATGTTGCCAAATAATTGGACAACGTTCCACTGTCAAACATCTCCGCCCAAAGAGGAAGTAAACTAACCGGTGCTACCTATACTCGTATTATTTTCCCTTAACATATTGAATAATATTTTTTAGTGTCTTTTATAAATAAGAACCGAAAATGAGTTGAAACAAGTTAAATAATTTAGCTTTCATGGTGTCTGGACAGCCTTGTTTATTCACTGTGTCCATGGAAATGACAATGAATGCAGCTGTTTGGTTTCCTTACGCAAAAAAAGATATTCCATTTACTTTTCTGATAACTACATCACTGCATAACTCATAAATGTTCAGACAAGCTTAATATTTGGTTATTTGTGATGCTATGTTCTGTATATATGCAATTCAAAGATATTGCCGCATCAAACTAATTTGGTCGCAGATGTCCAGATTTGGTACAGTAATAAGGCACTTGTGGCAGAGCTGTTTTGCAGGCTGTGATATAGAGGCGTAGAGGGATCTCTGCGTAAGAGTGTGCACCCAGTCGCACGCCATACTTCTTGCCTTGCTTTCAACGACCTCAAGCTCGCTCTGGCCCGCGCTCTCTTGCACAGTGGTAAACATTTTGGCTGCGCTGGCTGCCTGCTCCAAACGCCATGAAAAACACTCTGCTTGTATGATCAATTTATTTTTATATTTATTTTTAGAAATTCTGAATTTCATATTTTACAAAACAGAATAGGGGCAGTAGTCTGAAAACACAAATATTTTTTTCCATACTCTTTTCTTTTTTCCATATTTACCCAGACCTGGAAATTACTGAAATCAAATTCCATACTTTTCCATACTGTGTAGGAACCCTGGAATGTACAATGTGCGTGTAGTCTGCAGCGCACGTGTGCGTATTGAATGGTACAACAATATACCGTGTACCGTTGCATCCCTAGTGCATTTGTAATAATAAAGCAGTTCTGTGTGTTTCATTTCCAGTCATCTGAAATGCCAATCAGTCTTCAATAAATAACAACCTATGGCTATTATACACATGTGAAATAAAGGTGAAGTTTGCAAATTTAATATTCAGAATATGTTGTGCCAAGCTGCATATTTGAATATTAAGGAAATAACCTGCAGTACTGTTATTTACACATTTTCTATATATAATGTAGGTATGTATTGTATGTGTACAATCCTTTATGCAATAATGTACCTCTGGACCTTGTCTAGGGGTTTATTTATGTAGTGTAGATAATTTAAAACAAAGGCAAATAAAATGTCTCATTTCTATATATGATTATGCTGCTCTTTTTTGGTAACATGGTCCAAAATGACTTAAATTAGCTGGAAATTAGCTTAGCTTTTTATACATTGTGTAATAGGAAAGGAAAGAGAGTGTATGATTGTCATAATTAAAATTGTATATATTGTAGTGTGCGGAGTCTCTGGGCTTTGTTTCAGCCCAGACATGGAGCAATGAGTCAGGGACAGGAGGTTGTAGTCTGAGGACATGTATTACCTGTTGATGCAGGCTAACTGTAGGTTGCGTGGGTTGCCAAAAATAAAGGTTGCTGAGATTTTAATAGAATTTAATGAAAACAGCCTATTGTTTATAAGCTGAAAAACACCTGTTGATGGAGGGACATTGATCTAATATACTAAACCAAATTTCACCAAACTGATGCATGTTATGACAGTCACCATGGATGCATAAGAGACGTTCATGTAGAAAAGAGAAAGCACTGTGAGTACTTGGATATAGGTATCTATAGACATTGCTGAGATTATCATACTATCTTCACTATGAAGTTATTTTTGTGTCTTTTTAACGCAAGCATAAAAGACAGTTTTGAGCGCAAATTTCTCGCACTGTAATCAAAAATCAAGTTTGTCTTTCTTGCATCACAAAAAGTTTTGATTGCGAATCAGTCCTCTTTGGTTGCAAGTCAAAAAGTTTTGCTTGTGAGTCAAAATGTTTTGGTTGCAAGCTGAACTGGACGTAATGGGCGGGATCTACACTGATGGATGAGAGAAGAGTTGGTGGGTTTGACTTGGATCGACAGCATGGCTACACCCACAATTCCCTTGCCCCCAGTAAGCACTCGACTGGGGAAGAGAAATAACGTTATTGCGTGTTGAGCTATATGGAGGTAAGTTGACATTAATGTCACTCTTTTTAATTGAAATGCTTTTAAATGTAGCATAGTAAGATTTCCCATATATAATTATTTCTATTATTTATATTTCCCATTGTCAATGCCATGGAATCTATCACTATCTCTTTTTTAAAGAATGACATGGATGGCTAGCCATCTTGGCATGAAGCTTCACTGGCAGCAACGCACCCTCTGTGGGCTAACGTTACACACACTACCTCAGAGACATGACTATGTTAGCTAAGGTTAGCTACTCATGTTTAACACATTGTAAATGAAATCCAATGAGACTAGTTTTCTGCGTCCGTGGTAGTTGAAGTTGCTGAGGTTTTTGACAGAATGACGAGGTTACGACTATGGTAGTGTCTTCCATAAGAATCTATGAGTCCTCAAGACTAGCTAACGATACCACTGGTCAGCAGTCGCCAGATAAGCGTGAAAACCACTGACCAAACATAAAATGCATACACATTTCCTGGGGGGATAGGCCTAATTTTGGACCCTTCTCTATGTACTTAGTAGGGTAGCTTTAGCTTCAGCATCTAGCTTAACTTTGGCCGTAAGCCTCAGCCGTTAAATATGTGAAAATAAGATAACTACATAGACATCTTATGTTAGGTTAGTTAGTGATATCATGTTTTGAAGCTGAAGTGCAAGTAATTCATAATATGCTTAGTTTGTCTGATTAAATAGCTAATTAACTGGCTAAGTCCACTCACACATGACATTGATACTGTCAAGGTAATACCTCCTTTTTTCTTTTAATGCCAGAATGGAAAACCAACAGCGAACACGACCTCAGGTAAGTCATTGCTAAATTTTTTTCAGTACAGCCTGTGTGGCAGTAATGCATTGCACTGTAATATACTTTTACCATGTACATACATCTAAAATCCCTTTCCAGTATGATGCACGTGAAGCCACGTAGGCTGTACGACATCTAGTGTCCCTGATTTCAAGGGCTATACCTGATGAACTGCAGGAACAGAGTCAGGTTATGGAGCGACCCTCAGTGCAGAATGAAATGACTAGGTAGACAGGCTTGCACCCATGTAAATGGGCCAGTTAAATGTGTCATGTAGCTGCAGATTTTCATGTTTACATGTAGTTTATCAGGATAAGTCTCTTCTAATGTTAAAGCAAACATGAAAAAGTTAGGCTTTTAACAGTTATGGAATTTTTCAGCTAAAATAGGCCTACATTACTCTAGCTTTGCCGTGATGGTAGTACAATGATGCAGCTGTCATATAGCAATATAGTCTTTATTTAACCAAACCAGTTTTGTTGAGCTTTGTAGTAGGTTGTATGGTTAAGTGCAACTGTTGTATTCATTTCTCTATAATGTACTTGGATGTGGTGCGCTTGGTTTGGAAGTTAGCCTATTTTAAGTTAGAAGTAACACCATTATTGTTCTAAAATCATACAGGTCCTTCCCTGGATTCTTCAGGGGCAAGAAACGATTGCTACCCAGAGGTCACATGCCTGCAAAGGTTGTGAAAATGTGGAAAGCTTTTGATCTTTTTTTTTTTTTTACTGGCATCAAAAGTCGACATGACTCCACCCTCAACAGATGAGTTGATGTTCATGCAGGCAGACTTGGGAAAGAGGACTGTGTCAGTGGCATCTGACATTACACATGTAGAGGTATTATGTATGCTGAAGCAAGCACCCCAGTAAACAATTTGCGTTGGCCCAACGTTGGCCCATTGTCATTTTTCAACGTTGGCCAACCGTTGGTTTTGCTCATCGGTTCGACGTTGGCCCAACCATGTTGGCCCAACGTTGCACTATTTTGTTCCTACGACGGTGGCCCAACCGTTTATCTGCACGGTTGGCCCAACGTCGGCAGCCAACCATAATCCATATGATATTCTGCACAGAGCAGTATTTGGTTATAGAACGTTACGCTAACACTGGTGGTCGCCAGCCAACCGTTACTGATTAGCCTGTAGGCTACCATTTGGTTTTGGTGTCATTTTTTTTCTACAGCAAAGAGGCATTTGTTAGTAGACACGGTACTAGGAAAATACGTTTTGGTCTTCTGAAGTCGGCAGAAACAATTATATGCCCTTTACATCCAACATATCACATTTGCAGAAATATGCTGCGCTACACAGAAGAAATTTCCATTCAGAATTTAAGGTTGGAGAAGTGTTTATCTGAATCACTTTTAACGTAGTTGTTGGAGATACCAAAGAGAGGAAACAAGTAGCCTATTTTAGACTAAGTTAACATGAAGAAATGACAAAAAATATAATTAAGAAAACTGATTTATTAAAAACATTTAAATAAAACATTAACAGGATTTTAAAATGGAACAAATAGCTAAAACAAACTTTAAAAGTATTGTATTTGTAACAACAGGCTAAACCATGACGAAATACACAAATACACAAATGACAGAACATATGTTACATTTTTTAAAAATTATTTAGAATACAACTGCATTTAGAATAATTAAACTAATTAAAATTTGCATTCCTCGCCTTCCTCCCTCCGTCACGGTCTTTAGCGTAGCGCAGCCAATTCTTCCCTGATGAACTGATGTTGGCATCTGTGGCATCTTTGAAGTTTGCCCGCACAGCTCCTTAAAGAAGTAAAATAAAATAATGACTCAATAATGTTTTATGTCAGTTTTTCCCTGCAACCCCGCTTAATGGTTTCTAAACGCTATTTTAACAGTGAATGCGGATCAAGCTATCCGCCGTTAACCCTAAAATAGGCACAATGTAAAAAAAAAATAGTACAATAGTAGGCCTATTGTCGTATTTTAAAGTTCGTCTGGCCTAAAATGAATCATTACAACTTTCCCCCACATTCGGTCTCTTACTTGTTTTTGTAAATAGGCTATTGTACCGGTGGTTTATCGTTTGTGTGTGTGTGTGTGTTTGTGTTTAACTGCGGTTGCTCTTTCTTTAGTTTTAGCTTTTGTTAGCTAGCTAGGTCAGGTAGCCACCTTAAGAGTAATGAATGAAACTATGTTTACTGTGTGAGTTTTATGTACTGTTTTCTGTTACTGTTGTGTTGGAATGATGTATAAATGTGCCCGTCTTTCACTCGCACTACTGTGGGAGGCTACCTTAAGGTAACCGCGAGTGAGAAGTGTGGGATATCATGTAGGCCTACAAATAATTTAAACCCATATAGACTTTGATCTCTGCAATCAGAACCGTTACTGTAGACAGATATTATTTAATATACAGAGATGACCCATGGTGTGACATGATCCTAGTGTAGTAGACAACTTCAAAGAGTGAAGTCAGTTATTTAGTGTTGTAGTGCTACCTATAAGTTTACATGGAAACATTGTTGATTTGTTAATAAAGCGTTAATATCCAATTCATTTTGTCGCGATTTATAGATCCTAAGGATTTTCTATGGATTTTATGGATGTTTCCAGATGGTGATACAAGTGGGCATCCGAAGGGGTTGACATGTATGGATACTACAGCCAGTCATAAAAATTAATGAGGCCAGATGGAATATTTTCTTTGAAAATCTGTGACACCCTTATAACATTAACCGCTTCATCGTTTGTATGAAATAAAAAAACGTAGCCTTAGCTTGCCAAGCAGTGTGGGATTAGCTAAGAGAGCTAAATAAGTAGCTACCTACGCTAGCTAAATTACCTCAGAACCAGGTAACGTTATATGTAAATCCATCTCACTAAAATTGGCTAAAACTACCAACACACAACAACAAATAAATATATAAATACCATATATTACAGTAACAATTCCAGTTCAAACTGTACATAATTAGCCCTGATACTTTTATCTATTTTACGAAATATAAGACAATTGTTATAAGGTACTTACCCAGATGCGGCTTTCCTTTTCTCTTCAGACTGAGAGACTGTCTCGCACACTTTCAGTTGAACTTCAAAAAAATCCTCGCGATCGTCCACAGCTTGGCGGAACACGCGATGGTTGGGTAAAAGTCACAATGCCAACGGAGTGCCAACGTTGGTTCATGACGGTTATGCGATGGTTGGGGTAGAGTGGTAGTCCAACGTTGTGCCAATGTTGGCTCATGATGATTATGTGACCGTTGGGCTAAAGTGGCATCCCAACAGTGTGCCAACGTTGGCAGCCGACAGTGACGGTCGCCAACCATAATGACCATGAGCCAACGTTGGCCCAACCACCGCATGTTTACTGGGACATTGCCTAGTGTGTCCTCAAGAGTATGAGTTTTGTGCAATGCCTTTCACATGCTGAAACTGTCTTTTAATTAAAATTCTTTTATTTTTAATATAGTTGTCCAGTCTACTGCAGACAACCTTTCCCAAGATGGTACATCTCCAGGACAGATGGCTACTTTTCCAAGCAGCAGGTACATAATTACTGTACTTAAATTGACACTTATTTTACGTTTATTGTATCTGTTAATACAACAGGAATACAAAAACAAACAGGAATACATCATGATTTGGGGTCATTCCCCAAATCAGTTGTTTCAGTCGTTTCTTGTTTTACCAGGTGGACATGGAAGGAGAAGAATCTCTGCCATTCCTTTGGAGGCTGAGGGCTACACTGGATCCATATTGGGAAATGCTTCAGGCGGGGGGAGGATTATGCTCTACATTGCTCCTCTCCAGGACGAACTAGAGCTCACACCTCTTCCCACAAATGCACCACATTTCACCCTAATGCTAAAGGCTAGCTGCAAGCAGTGCAGGACAGAGATGCCTCTTCAGATGCTGGCACTCCACATCAACAACTGTGTCCAGTCTAGCCCTGAAACAGACGAGAAATATCTTCCTGTTTTGGGTTAGGGATGATTAAAGTTAGTATGTACTGTAATTTTAAGAACATGTAAAATTGGCTCTTTGAATGTCATCTTTAAGAGCTGTCAACCAATTATATCTTATGAAGAATAGTGGTGATTATTTAGTGATCATTATATCAATAGACTGATTAGTTTAGTAGACAATGATGATTGTATTCTGTGAAGTATTCAGGTTGATCACAGAGCTATGACCTGTGACCTACATTCCAAGTGATGCTGCTATGTTGAACTAATCATACACACAGACTCTGCGAAGCCTTGCTGTACTGAAGATCATCAATAAACATCTTTTGCCTCTTCTACAACTACGGTCCAGACTGAAGT
The DNA here is from genome assembly GCA_019176425.1 of Megalops atlanticus. Taxonomy (NCBI): domain Eukaryota; kingdom Metazoa; phylum Chordata; class Actinopteri; order Elopiformes; family Megalopidae; genus Megalops; species Megalops atlanticus. The sequence goes on from CM032881.1 coordinate 20,753,290, forward strand.
TCTTTGTGTAACGGTTTATTGGTTAGCTTGCAAGTGCACCAATTTCACCGAAATCCAACACCTATGAATATGTTGACAAATACGAAGTGTTTTTCAATTTAGCTCTTGCTTCATGATATTTAACTAGCTGATTGATCCACAAGACTGAATAGCAATAGCACTGTAGTCCTTGCTAAAAGTTGCTGTAGAAACTTTTTAAAAGACTTAGTTTTCATAGTTCTGACATAATACAACAAGAACAGCTCTAACTACACCTGATTTATTTTACATCTAGAACGAAGATTTGGTGTTTATTGAAGAAATGACATCTGGACCTGTTTCAAGATCTGTTGGATCTGCCACATCATCTTGTGAAGACCACTGCCCTCAGCAGGTAGAGTAGTTATAAAGTTTTTACAAGATTAGACATCTTTGATGTTAGAGTTATTGCTTGTAGCTTTAGCACAAGTTGTTATTTCATATGCCTGCATGTAGGAAGATGAGGTCCAATGCCCGATATGCGCCCCATGTCTTCCTTGTCTCAGACACAGAGGCACATGCAAGCTGTTGTGGACAAAGGTAATTGTTTTTGTCTGGTTTGTCAATTTTTCTCTACTCTATAGATAAGCTTTATCAATTGGTATGTGTCATGTAGATATATTTATTATTTTGGATTTATTTATTATTTTGGATATTTATTATTTTTGGAGACTTGGATGGCCAGATGTAAAAGTCTGGGTTGGACACCCATTTTGACAGCAGTCATATTATGCGGGATTTGTGTGTGAAGATTAATAATTAATGCCTTTATTCTTTTAGTAGTGAGGACAGAACCTGAAGGAAACAAACTTCATATCGATATGGATCTTATTTTATGGTAACTTACTAGAGTATATTCATTTTTATAAAATGTAATTTATTTATATGTATTTATAAAATACATTCCAATGGCTTATTTGCAGATTTGATATTTTTTACAGTGAGGAAGATTTTATCAGGTGGGTAAAATCACAGGTGGACTCCAGCAAGACCTTTGAGATATGTGTATCGACAGAGAATATTGTGGAAAGAGGTCTGAAGTTATGGAAGCGTCAAAAATTGGCAGTCCAGTGAATTCCTTGAGGATCACATTCCTGGGAGAACCAGGGATTGATACAGGGGCCCTAAGAAAGGAGTTTCTGTCCATTGAGTAGTGGATATTCATTAGAATTGAAGAACCGTTCAATTGAAACTGCTAACAACTTTCATACAATTATCAGACACCTTACTTCCATTTATAAGCTTTATCCTCACATGTGCCTAAAATAACCATTGCACATTTTGACAATCTACAAAATCAGACTTGTTTAATGCTTTTGATTGTTTGTTTTGTTTTGGATATTAGCAATGCTGGCTGGGATTGAGAAAAAACTTTTTGAAGGTGAAAGTGAAAAGGGCAAGATGCCAAAGTATTCCCTCAATGATTTGGATGATGAGCTATTCAGGTACTTAGCCTAGTGATTGTAAAACGGAGCTGAGGTCTCCCCTTGTACTTATGTAGTTTAAACCCTCTGTTCCTGTTTGTAAGGCTGCTGGTGAAATATTTGCTGTAAGCATAGCTCAAGCAGGACCAGCACCATGATTTATGCAAGAATGGTTCTATGACTACCTTGTCTCTGGGAACCTGTCATCTGATGGTGTCCATGACTCCACTTCATCACCATTAATAACAATGGTAAGTTGAATTTTTAGGACATTATACCCACAGATTCATTACATTGCACTTCAATGTTTCAATTATTTGTTTATATAGTGCCATAATGAGTCAATATTGTCTTAAGGTTTTATAGAACATACTCCATCTACGATTAACAAATGCATGTTACTCTATGCAGCAGTAAACCAAGGGTTGTGGTTTCCTGAAAAATGGTATTGTATGTTGTGAATGCAAAGCATAAAAGTACAATTGAATGTTTTGGGTCTGATTATTTAAGATTGAAGATGTGTCTAACATGACTGCTTACACCGAAAAAAATAAAGTGCTTGTACTACTTAATAAAATTAAGGCAACTATTTGCATGAAATATTTATGTTGTTCCAGACAGCCCAGTCTTTGTTTCACCTACTCAGGTTTTTGTTCTTCAAAAATGCCTTGTTGAGTACTGCCAACTTGATTTTACCAGTTCCACAGCCATTACTTTGAGTGTAGGATCTACTTAATTATCAGAGTTTCCCAAATCCATTTGTAAGTAAAACTAACTTATTTTTTGCAATTTACACAATCATTATTTAATTGGCATCTACTTTGTTTTTCTGAAATTGAACTGTAATTTCCAAGTTACATCAACTTCCATTTCAGTGCTTGTACTACTTAATAAAATTAAGGGAACTATTTGCATGAATTTTTTTTGTTGTTCCAGAAAGCGCAGTCTTTGTATCACCTACTCAAGTTTTTGTTCTTCAAAAATGCTTTCTTGAGTACAGCCAACTTGATTTTACCTGTTCCACAGCCATTACTTTGAGTGTAAAAACTTTGTTTTTCTGAAACTGAACTGTAATTTCCAAGTTACATCAACTTCCATTTGGTAATGAGTAACTGATTCTTCACTGGAAATTTCTGTGCAAATTTTTGCGTATTTACACTGGTATACAAACAACTAAACTTAAGCGTTAAACACCACCTGTTTGAGCCAAACAGAATAAGATAAAACAATTTATTTGCCAACAACAAACAAGATTCCTCTTCTTACAATTGACAATAATTTGTTGGAATGTTAAGAGGAAAGGGAAGAAAGCATATAGCTACATAACATTTTTTAGGACTCCAGGATATTCACGGTGTAAAGAAAATTAAACACTTGGATTAGCTACAAAAGGTCAGTAACAGTGATTTGAGAAAGTTAACCATATCTGAGAACAGGACTGAAACCACACAGAAAAAATTGGCAACTGCAGTAACCTTCAATGGTTGAACATAAAAATTATGATAATAAGCAAAGTAAAATGGAAATCTACATCACTAAGAGATTAAACTGACTTTGAGGTCATGGACCTTTGAAGACATTTTTTGTTCACATCCTCAAGCTGAAATGCCTCAAATGTATATTTCAGTTTCTTGGGGTAGCATAGTTCTAAAGCATACATGAGGCCCATCAGGTAGGTGCCCAAATGAAGCTAATTACTAAGACACATCACTTAAACATTTACAATAATAGAAATTGATTTATTGTAATCATTACTATTACAGAGATTAATTATCAACTAAATCACCAAATCCGTTAATAGAAATTGAGCAGACTGGTGGATCAACCTTTGGCAAAAATATATACTCAACTGGAATAAATTAAAAAGGTTTATTGGACAATTAACACTAAGACAAAGACAAAATTCCGAGTTGAGGCTACAGACCTGGTACAGAGACCATGGATTGCAAAATGAATGAATGAGTGAGATGAAAATTACCCAAACCAATTGCTTGTCTCTCAGGAGGAACAACAGAAGAATCACCCACAACAGCAGCAAAACACCAAAAGGAAAAATCCAAAAGTTGCAAAAGAAAACCGAGCCTCTGGGAATACTGAGCATCGAGGCCCAACTTAAAAAGAGGCTCTTACTTTTATGATGGGGCAGTGCCTGAAAGTTTATTCAGGGCTTAATTTTATACGCAAGATCCAAACGTCGCATTACAATGACACCAAACATTAATATATGTGGGTTGAGAAAGGAGAGTTGGTGGAGAGGAATTAGTAATTCCTCAGACAGTTTTGCTATTATATTGAGACGTGCTATTACATGACTTGGCTTTTGTGCTCACATTAATGAAAAATGTTGTAAAACTGCCCTTGAGGAGGAAAAAGAGGAGGAGAGAGATGGTACCCCCACATGCAGTTTATGGCCCATCTTTTGTTGTTACCTTTTATATAAAGGTAACTTTTAGATTTACCAAAGAGGGCAGAGTGCTTTGATATTATATTACAAAGGCTTGTCATCTGAATCTCTTTCAGATAAGACCAAACATGAATGTAGTCACCATTTAGCCAAAGATTCTACATTTGAGGGTCACATTAATACTTACCAAGGGGAGGGGCATCATAGTGAAGACAAAAGGGTAGAAAGGTGTAGGATTTCCCTCACACAATAAGCAAGCTATAACATCATCAATTCATATGTACTGTATTCAGAGTATTAAATAAATGCATATTTTTAGATGAAGCGCACTTACATTTTCTTTACCTTGTAATCTTTGATCAAGTCCTCCACCTTCTCTCCAAGGTAACGAATGAGGCCTCACATCACAGTTTCTCTTCAGGACTCAATACTATTGCTCTGCCAAAATAAGTAATGTTTAGTAAAGACTACACAGTAATGCTATTACAGTAACTGACAACAGTGTTACAAGTACATGCCTCATCCAGCACTTCCAGGGTCTCAGCAACTTTCTTCCCAACAGCTCCTCCCTTCTTCCTGTACAGAGCCAACAGTTTGGGTGTGTAGAGGTCCATCTTACCCATGAATGTAGACAGCAATGGCTGCAATGAGATCCTCCTGAATATCTCCTCAATCTGAGAGAAAACAAACATAAATTAGGAGAAAATTAAAGACAGACCAACAAACATGGAGATTAACATAGTGCTATGCTGTATGAATTAAAAATGATATGGTATTAATTAGAGATGCACGATAACTATCGGCACCGATAATTATCGGCCCGATATTGCAAAAAATTACGTCATTCAGATAACTCCGATAATAAAATTTTCGCCAATAAATAGAACCGATATAAGAAACCTAAATTCCTTGGATAATAATAATAATAATAATAATAATAATAATAATAATAATAATAATAATAATAATAAATGTTCATTTGAAAAATTGGAACTGTTCTTGTTTTTATTGTGATCACAACAGTAGTGATATCATTTATATTTGGTTAGGACAGAGGCAGAGCTATAATGTTAAATTCATCTTTGCTCACTACATCTTAGCCTTTCTTACACTCAAGTAGGGATGCACGATATAGCCATCGCGATGTATGCACAGCTATTGTTAGCGCAATAACAGCTGTCCCTGGCATTAGGTTTTTTCCCGTATGTTTTTCAGTGGCTGCTGGTGATCTGGAAACAAGGCAAGCGGAAATACTACCTTTAAATCTATCATTACTTTCAGCCTGTTCCCCTTTGTCCTCCTTGATTAACAATAAAACAAATAATTCACAGAATAATTGACACCAATCGTAAATAAATGATTATGCTCGCCAAACAGCGCAGATTGTCTGTAGTTTGTGTGCTTGCGAAAGCGACAACGTGAGACTGTATAATTAACAAGGATGGCATTTATCGATTTAAATTACTTTAAATGCTCAAAATAACAAGGATGCAATTTGAATGATTAAGTGGCAAGTAATCCCAAAGCTTTCTCTTAAATGTTTCAAATCATAGTTTTCTTGTGTTAAACAATTCAAATTACAAAACGGAGCTAAATTTAGTTAAATCGATTTAAATTACAGAGAATAAACTTTCAGGTTAGGTTGAGTGCAATGAACAATAACGTTTAGAACACAGACCTCACAAAAGCTGTGATTGTCATGAGCATTTAACGTAATTTACATCGATAAATGCCATCCTTGTTAATTACTGTTAATCAATAAATGTCATCCTTGTTAATTAAACAATCTCACATTGTCGCTTTCGCAAGCACACAAACTACAGACAATCTGCGCTGTTTCGCGAGCATAATAATTTATTTACGATTGGTGTCAATTATTCTGTGAATTATTTGTTTTATTGTTAATCAAGGAGGATAAAGGGGAACAGGCTGAAAGTAATGATAGATTTAAAGGTAGTGTTTCCGTTCGCCCTGTTTCCAGCTCACCCACAGCCACTGAAAAACATACGGGAAAAAACCTAACGCCACATACCAGGGATAGCTGTTATTGCGCTAAAAATAGCTGTGCGATACATCGCGATGGCTATATCGTGCATCCCTACACTAAAGTGTGTATATAAACTATAAAAAATGTTATCGGTATCGGTATTGGTTATGAGAAGCAGGAATTTATCGGTTATCGATATTGGTTGTAAAAAACAGGTATCGTGCATCCCTACTATTAATGGATCAGATGTCAATATTAGATAATTTCTTCATATTGTCACATTTTCTCTAAGTTCTCCCGCATCACCCCCTTACTGCGATCCCTCCACTGGCTCCCAATCGCAGCCAGGATCAAAACCTTGACTCTCACCTTTTCTGCTGCAAGAAAGACTGCCCCGACCTACCTCCAGGACCTCATCCTACCCTACGCACCCGCTCGTCAACTTCGCTGTGCTACATCCGGATGCCACGCTCCACCCACCAACAGAACGAAAGGCCCACACTCCTCACAACGAAGCTTTCCCATCATCGCCCCCCAGTGGTGGAATGAACTCCCCACCCCCCTGAGAACAACTCCTTTACCCCAACCCTTCAGATGTGCGCTGAAGACACACCTCTTCAGATTCTACCTGGACTGATAGCCCTGCCACTTGACCTTGTAACTTTGATCTTGTAAATCTGACTCCTGTCTTGTACTTGTTGCTCACTTACCTAGGTAGTATAGCGGTACTTTATTGTCCCTGTAATTGTATTTGATTATGTAATCCTAGTTCAGATTAGTTGGCTCGCGACACTGACCTTGCACTCAGGTTCAGCACTATTTGCATTGTATGACCTGTACACATCTTGCTCTTGTGCCTATTGTTTGCCCACTATTTGCACTTTTGTACATCGCTTTGGATAAAAGCGTCTGCCAAATGAATAAATGTAAATGTAAAGTTCCTTAACTACACAATTCAACACTGTACCTACATGTTTTATATGTCTATTTGCTGAAATCAGACTTCTTAATACAGGTTAAAGAGGAAGCAAGGAAGACATACAGTGGGAAAAAATGTGTTGAATAATTTTTCCTGCCATTTTTGAATTATACAATGGAAGTAATATTTAATGTCAATATCAAATGTTTCATATTGTTCATTAAAACATTTTTCATAACAGAGAATTTGATATGTTTTCCAGCCCTAGATAAAACACATTACTTTAGTCCACTTAAAAAGAGGTCGCTTTAGATACAATAATGGCAATGATGCTGGCCATTGATGAAGCAATTATGATAGCAAAAAATGTCCCCTATGGAGAAATTTAGCTTCACTGCATGTCACTAACACCCCACACAACAGAAAAGAGGATTAAAATGTATTTGACACAACTGAGAAGGCTCAAACAGGGCAGGCCATCGGGCTTTAAAGTCAATTACAAGTGACTCCGGGATGGGGTTTACGTGCTGCACTGCAGCAAGACCCTCAGCTGACAAGGGGCATGGCACCTCTGCTACAGGGACTCCATGTTCTGGATCAGCACTGTCAGGTTCCTGACCGTGTAAGTGTTCTGCTTGCTGGATCTGTGATGGAGACAACACATCAGACACTGATTACTTTTATAAGCATTGTCTTGTCTTTTCACATACTGTAGAAGATCTAATATAACTAGATATGCATTTCCTGAAGGAAATACCGTGCTTGCAAGGCAGCAAATATTACAAAAGCTTTATTTTCATACAACCATATTCCAATTTGCAAATGAAAATCCTGTTTTACAAATATATGGTGTCTGTCTGTTGTAATTTTATTGTTAAATGAGCACTGTTGTAAGTATTTGGTTAGTATTAATCAGCTTGAAAGCTAACTCCCTTCACAAGTACAACAAACATGGTGGCGTTTCAGTTTTTTCAAAGCCTCCTAAGCTGCTCTAAAGACCATTATGTCATCATCGGTACATGTTGCTGTTAGAACGTCTCAACATTCCACAGTGTAAGTCAATGGGAGATTTTCAAACTTTTATACTTTTTAAGATATGTAAGTTTAAAGTAATAAAAACCAAAAATACATAGCACACCTCTCGCTGAAATTATCTACAGAACAAAGTTTGAACAAAGTTTCTATGTTAAGCGGTTCTTGAGTTATTGTGCGCAGAAATCGGTTAGAATAATAATAATAATAAAATGCCTAGGAAGAACAGTACAGTGCTTTGCTTTGCAAGCACTGTAATTAATATGTATTCTTTCAGGTTATAGTAATTTGGCAACTCAGTGTGTACCATACTTAAAAAAGCATGGTACATACCTCTGATGCCCCTTTTCCACCAAGGCAGTTCGAGGGCCGGTTCGGAGCCAGTGCCTAATCTCGAACTAGTTCTTTGCGTTTCGACAGCCAAAGAACCAGCTCTCAGCCAGAAAAACTGGTTCGAGAGCGGCACCAGCACTTTGCTGGTCTAGAACCAATAACCGTTACGTCAGGGGCTGGGGGCGGGATTATCGTGACCAACTAAAACTTTGTGACCGCCCTTTTAAAAAAAACAGAGGTAGTGTAGTGACTAGTCTACCTAAAAGAAAAAGAAGAACCAGAGTTTTATTTTTTAAATGTTTCGCCTTGTTGCCAGCCAGCTATGTATTTCTTAGCTGTTTAGCAAGCTACTAATTTCTCACATCATATGTAACATTGATGGCTAGCTAGCTGGCTAGCTAGTTAGCTGTTGGTCAGCTAACATTACCCAAGCAAGCATAGCTACTAATTTCTCACATTAATATTACATTCGTTCGTATCATTGATGTGAGAAATTAGTAGCTATGCTTGCTTGGGTAATGTTAGCTGACCAACAGCTAGCTAGCCAGCTACCATAACCTTGTTAACAGTAGCTAATGTTAGCATGCTACTTTCCAACATTGACTCACATACCAACGTCACTTAACTTTTGGCTTCACAAAAGGCCAACATTGTATAAAGTGTAGTGGACAGGTTTGGTTTTTAAAACACTGTTCTCTTGTTTTTGTTGTTGTTGTTTGTTCCCGCTAGCTTCAGCAGTGGGGGCTGGTGAGCTGGAAACAGGGGAAGCTGTTGCGAAAGCTACAGCATGAGATTGTTTAATTAACAAGGATGGCAATTTGAATGATTAAGTGGCAAATAATCTCAAAGCTTTCTCTTAAATGTTTCACATTATAGCTTTCTTGTATTACAAAATTCAACTCACAAAATGGAACTAAATTTAGTTAAATTGATTTAAATTACTGAGAATAAACTTTTAGGTTAGGTTGAGTGAAATGAACAATGACGTTTAGAACACAGACCTCACAAAAGCTGTGATGTGTCACGAGTATTTAACGTAATTTAAATTGTTTAACAAGGATGGCATTTATCAATCTCATGTTGTAGCTTTTGCAAGCACACAAACTACAGACAATCTGCGCTGTTTCGGGAGCATAATCATTTATTTACGATTGGTGTCAATTATTCTGTGAATAATTTGTTTTATTGTTAATCAAAGAGGATAAAGGGGCACAGGTTGAAAGTAATGATAGATTTTTGATAGACAGTGTTTCCGCTTGCCCTGTTTCGAGCTCACCAGCTGCCACTGCTAGCTTGGCGCTAATGGGAAAGCGGAGGCGTATACAGACGTTTACAGTGACATAATGGTGTGGCTCTATGGTGGCTCTCTAGCCCATTGAAAAGCAAACCGGTTCTTAGAAGGCTTTCAAGTTGAACTAACTCCAAACTGGCACTAGCACCAGCCCAGAATTAGCACCTAGTTCACGTTGATGGAAAAGGGGCATGACATATCTGGCTCTGGCACAGGTATTTGTAGCATCCCGATCCTCCAAAGCTGATTACGGGTCAAGTTTCCCTCTGTGCTTAAGGGGTGGCAATTCCAGGTCTCAACAAAATTTTCCAATTTACCAAAATACTGTATGTTTAAGCACTACTACTGAAATATTTAATATGGTGTGATTCTCTGTGATTCTAAGCAAGGGGTTAATCTGAGACATTCTTGGGAGGCCAGTGCAGGATAGTGTGTGACCTTGAGGGAGGCACACTGCCAGAACTGCACATTGTGATATTTAACCCTTTTTTTAAATCATACAGGCCTAGGCCTGGAAATAATGGTATTTTCCAGACATGTCCAGACATGCATATTTTAGAGGTAGATCGCATATTTTTATATATTTTTAAAAATCATTCAAGGGCAGGCTTGGAGATAATGGGAAATTCCAGACGCATTATGTGAAAAAATAAAATACAATAACCGACAATGGGGTTTATGGGACTTTCCAGGTTCAAGAAATGTAACAGCTCGAAAGATAATGGTGTATCAACTAGGGTTGGCGTGATGTTGAAGATGGAGCCTAAATAGTGGAGATGGAGATAAATAGTGAAAATCTTGCTATGCTGCATTTAAAAGAATTTCAATTAAAGAGAGTGACATTAATGGCAACTTACCTCCATGTGGCTCAATGTGCAATAACATTATCTCTCCTCTCCAGTTGAGTGCTTACTGGGAGCAAGGGAATTGTGGGTGTAGCCATGCTGTCGATCCAAGTCAAACCCACCAACTCTTCTCTCATCCATCAGTGTAGATCCTGCCCATTACGTCCAGTTCAACTTGCAACCAAAACTTTTTGACTCGTAAAACTTTTTGACCCACAAGCAAAATTTATTGACTCACAAGCAAAACTTTTTGACTTGCAACCAAAGAGGACTGATTCACAATCAAAACTTCTTGTGATGCAAAAAACACAAACTTGATTTTTGATTGCAGCACAAGACATTTGCCCTCAAAACTGTCTTTTATGCTTGCTTTACGAGAAATTTGCTCTCAAAACTGTCTTTTATGCTTGCGTTAAAAAATAACTTCATACTTCACCTCCCTCCTTCCATAAAGAACAGAAACACAAAGAAAGAAAATCCTAAAACTGTATGCTTGGTTTTTGTGTGTTTGTGCTGGGTAAAGCACAATATTAACAACTGTGTATATCCATTACAGACTGTGGCTTTTGTTCTTTTCTAGGTTATATAAACACAAATAACCACCACCTTCCTTGAATACTACATAGAAACCACAACAGCAAAACCCAGCCAAAAACTGACTCCATGCTAATTATACAAGTATTGTTATAGGTCTGGCATTTTTAATGAGTAAGCAGCTGTTCAATACAAGCAACACTGTTACTAAAAGCATTACCTAACACACTGAGTACAAACAAATTGTACCCTCAAACTAATCTCAAAACTTAATTTTGCTTTAGGGCATAGGAAAGAGAGTGTGGAAGCCTTCCTTAAAGTATCAGCACAAATATGTCCCGTCAAAGTAGTGGCACATTGAGGCTTGGTGGCTGGGATGGTTTAGGTGTTCAGATTCCATGACTAGAGTCCTTGTCTGGGAAGATGTTAAAACCACATGTGAGGGAGTGTACATCAGTTTCTTGTTTTCTGAGACCAACTATGACAATTCCAGTTAACTGTATGAACTAGTATTAATTTTATCATATAATATACTTTATGATGATAAGCTGTTTTTGAATTTACCTTTATGTCCAAAACATACAGTGCATAATGGAAATGACCCTTCCAAGGCATATTTATGAATGCTTGAGTATGTACAAGCAAATGTTATCCTGGATTTCATTTTATCATAAAACCACTCTGTAGATGCCTTTTTAAAAGACAATACAAGAAGCAACATTTAAGCTCTTTATATACAATTGAGGCTCATCCCTTTAGTGCAATGTCTCTTTATTTCTACCGTAAGAACAAGTCAGTGTACTAAACACTAAGAAATGCACTGCTAAGAGACAGTATAGATGATGCCCTCCTTTGCCACAATGAAATAAAACCTTGCCCTACCTATTTCAGAGACATGGTTCCACCATAAAAAGTAATTAAACTGGATTTTAAGCACCTAATCTGTTTTGATCTTAATCTAATTTAACATCCTCTGGTTCTTCATTGGTGTTGCATGTCAACACAGAGAATACCGTGTATTATAGAGCGGCATGTTTGGTGATTGGTTCACAGAATGCTTTCCATCAAGTCCTGGATGTGAGTAATTACACACATTTTCCCATGACAGAGATTTCTAATGCAGGCTTACTTTCAATGTTTTCTCGGGGTACAATGAATAAAATAGAAAATCACATAATGGTGTGGGTCATTACCTTGCACTTAACATTGCAGCACATCAGTGATGAAGTGGCAGTTAGAAAAATGTGTACCATTTGCTTGGAATGCACAACTACACTTCTGTTTATCATTAATGTGATAAAAGAGTCTAATTAGATCTCCATTTTTTAATACATAGTTGCCTTTTTCTGTTTAACAAATGCTTTCATTGTTGTATCCCATTATTTGCAACTCATCATACAGCATTAGGAAGACAAAACAATACAACAATGGTGACTTTTTTCAGATTAAGTACTGATTCAAACTTTCCATCTGTAGTGTGACAATTGTGGTTGTTGGTAATTACACATTCACTCATTGTTTCATTCCCTTTTGTTCCAGCTCTGTACCTGTCTTTGGTAATGTTTGAATTCATCCCAATCAAAAGAACAGAAACCCATTATATCAAGCATACATGTAATTTCAATTTGATCAATACTTGACTTGTTCATAAGTGCTGGAAAAACCACATGGTAATATGACCAGACCCCCTAACATGTAATACCTCTGCCAGTTTTAGTGGCATTCATTGTGACTGTTCAGAATAATACAGCCTTGGCTGCAAGAAGCTACTGAATCAAAATATTAAATGTATACTGTATACTACAGTAGCATATTGTAACATTTTTTTATCAATGTAGCTAATATTAAAAAGTATGTAATTCACTCAATTTGTTTTAATCTTCAGCAAATCATACAAGACTAGAGACACAATAATGACATTGACTGGATTACCACCATATTTTAAAGGTGTCCAATACAAAAACAGCACAACATACAGTAAACACTAGTATTCAGCTTGTAATGGTATGCAGTGGGCAGCACATTTCTTCCTCATCCTTTAGATTCTGAACCAGTATTTACATCTCTCACTTCTGGTTTACTTGTTTATTTTTCACATGTATTTATCCTGAGAAAGAAGCAGTAGCTGCTGTAGCTGAAGCAGAAATTCTGGAAGTGGCTGCCGAACTTATTAGTGATGAACAGAGCTGCAAACCCGAACTTTAGCTAAAGACCCAAGACACCATGCAGCACGCTTCATCTTATGTTCTTGAAATCTCAAAATCACACAGTAATGTCCAGTCCACTCCAGGATTAGATCCCACCACTAATGACAGGCTAAAAGACTTCTAACAAGCAATGCAGTAGTTTCACATCTTCCTGACCATCAAAATAATCCTTTCCCATCCCATTCACATGAACCTGCTAACATGTCAGTCCCTTATCCTAGGGCACCCATGTACACAGAAGAGAGATACAAGGGTGATAGTGCTAGGAGGTGCACATCCAGTAGCCAAACCTCTGTTACAATAATGCACAGCCAGATTATTCTCATGACAACCAAGGCATGACAGACTTTATTAGGTTCTTTGTACAATGTGAACTAGTCTCAACAGGCCTCCTTACCTTCAATGATCGCCCTGAGAGTTTCAGGGCTTGGCAATCTTCATTCCTAAATGCCATTAAAGGGGTAGATCTGTCACCTTTGGAGGAAATGGACCTCCTCTTAAAGTGGCTTGGGACTGAGTCTTCTGAGCATGTGAGGCGAATTAGAGCTGTAAACATGAACCATCCAGAGAAAGGAAGGATGGTGTGGAAAAGGCTTGAGGAGTGTGATAGCTCCCCTGAGGTCATTGAGGGTGTGCTCTTTAAAAGAATTGACTCCTTTCCCAAAGTATCAAAGATTTTCCGAAACTGAGAGAGCTAGGTGACCTGCTTATGGAGCTTCTCACTGCCAAGACTGAAGGAGATCTGCCTGGTCTCGTTTTCTTGGACACATCTCGTGGCACCAACCCCATAGTGCGAAATTACCATACAATCTCCAGGAGAAGTGGATATATAAGGGCTCAACAAACAACAGCACAGTGTCACCTTTCCTCCTTTCTCCTTCTTTGTGGACTTTGTTTGTAAAGGAGCTAGAACAAAGGAACGACCCTAGCTTTGACTTCACCATGTCCAGAGGAGCCTGTCCAAAGCCACAGATAAGCCACAGCAAAGGCACAATAATCAGAGAACAGCTGTTTCAGTCCGCAAGACTCAGGTCTCTCCCAATCACCTTTCATCTCCTGTCCCAGCCCACACAAATAAAATACTAATGGAAAACTATGAACCTGTTAGGCAGTGTCCACTGCATAAGAAACCACACTCTCTTCAGATGTGCCACGCCTTTTGTGAGAAGCCCTTGGAGGATTGCAAAGCCTTCTTAAAGAAAAACGGCATCTGTTCCTGGTGTTGTGGGTCATCAGCACATCTGGCTAAGAAGTGTAAGATCGACATAAAATGCACCGAGTGTGATAGTGAAGACCATGTCACAGCTCTCCATCCTGGACCAGCTCCTTGGACTCCCGCAGAAACCACGAATGAGCTTGAGCATAATTCATCATACGACATGACATCAAAATGCACCCAGATCTGTGGTAGGGGCATCAGTGGCAAATGCTCAGAGATATGTGTTGTGAAGGTGTTTCCAACAGGGTGCAAAGAGAAGGCAGTCAAAGTCTATGTAATCCTAGACAACCAGAGCAATCTGTCTTTGGCCTGGAGTTAATTCTTTCACCTCTTCAAAATAGAAGGCCCCTGTTTACCACAATCACTGAAGACATGTGCCGGTGTAATTGAAACAGCTGGAAGGAGGGCAAACGGCTACCAGTTTGAGTCAATCGATGGTCAGATATGTCTCACTCTGCCCACAAGGTGAATTTGGAGAGCTGGGTGGCAAGTCGGGAGAGGTGCAGTGGTGAACACATGAAGACCCCCACTTGACTAATGTTCCACTGAACCAATCAAAGTGAGGATTATGTTGGACCAACCAGGGGAAACCCAGGATCAAGGGGAACTCAGGACAGTCAATAAGATGGAACTGGATGGTTTTGAGGTCGTGCACTACCTGGAGGTGAACTTGGACAGTACACTGACGCACCTGACCGGAGCCCAGTGGATTCTCATCCACTGCTGTTATGGAAAGTGGGCGGTCAAGGTCAGCTGGGGGCCTAGGCATCTGGCAACAGCAAGGTCCAGGAAATTACCCACTGCTCCAGAATCCACAAAGGCATCCAGGGTTTGCTCCTCATCTGCCCATAAAAGGCACACCATCAGCAGGACCCCAGGAGTAACATACTTGGTAGAGAGACTTCGACTTGTGACGGACCTCCCCTCCCCAGGCGAGGCTGGACTTTTCTCTGGAGCTCTGAACAGGATACACAGAAATGTCTGGGAGCCCCACAGTACAGGGAACACCACTCGTACATTCTGCCATCCTGTTCTGACTGCAAGAGACAGGTCCTATGCAACTGCATAGGCTCCCCTGGGTCAGGAGTCTGCAGATTCAAGAAGGCTTAGTGGCAATCAGGAAACTTGCGTGTGGAGCTGGAGATTAAACCCATGGGAGTGGCAGAAATTCCCCATTGTTCTCTCCTTCTCTCTCGAAGTCGATTATCCACCCGGATGGCTATGTCAATGAGTGACTCTAGGTCGTTAACCGACTCCCTGGAAGCCAGCTCATCCTTGATGTCATCCGATAGCCCGTGATGGAGGGTAGCTTCAGGATTCCACGGTAACACTTTACTTGAACTATGTGCCATAAAGCCTGCATGACAATGTCATAAACTTGTCATAACGCATGGCATGTCGGGTTATGACAGCGTCTTAAAGTTAATGACAAATAACATAAGTGTCATGACACATGCAGCGATAAACGTTGACACACACTGACATAACTGCTTATGCCATATGCTAAATTATGCTAGCAATGCTAAAGGTGACAGAATCTTTTATGTCACCTGTTAAGACAGAATGCCTATGGCAAGTATTATAACACTACATCTCATAGAGAATATTACTGTTTGTCATAAAGTCTACATAATTTTCTTATAGCAACATGTCATAACAGTTTAAGTCATCCTTCAGTATGTCACATAATGCTGTCATGACACACACATGACACAACGTTAATACTTATGAAACACAGACATAGCAGCTAATGACATTAAAGTTACAATATAGATGTCATATTAAAATTGTTTTAACGGTGCTGTCATTGCATGTAATGTCATGATGTAAGAATATAAATGTAATGATGTAAGAATATAAAAATGTTTAAAGAACAGGTCATTCATCCCATCTAGGTCTGATGTTCCCCTTCTTTGGAAAATATGCCTAGCCCTGTATCAAGCCTGGTCTTGAATATCCCAAGGGTCTGCCATCTTAATTTACAATGTCTAACATTTTAGTTTTTGAGTGATAGATTCATAGTATTTTTAGCAGTTATCAGATACCAGCAAACATGTGTATTTAAGGTACGTGCCTATGTTAGCTGACAGGAACTCCTGCTGAAGGTTGATTGTTGGTAGCTACAAGAGAATCGTATTTAAAATTAACGAAATGATAATGTAAGTAATGGTTTCACTCAATATAGGATTAAAATTGAATCCTACACTCGGTAGCAGTGTGGTGTAGTGGTTAAGGAACAGGACTGTAATCTGAAGGTTGTTAGGTTCAAATCCCAGGTGGGACACTGCTGTTGCATCCTTGGGTTGGAAAGTTAACCTGAACTGCTTCAGTAACTATCCAGCTGTATAAGTGTAGAGCATGTAAGAATTGTAAGTCACTTTGGATAAAAATATCTGCTAAGTGAATAAATGTAAACGTAAAATTCCGTAATTGTATGCTGATACAACTTTCAGTAATCCAAACCAGACTTTGTCTCAAGTGTACAGGATTACTAAGGTACCTATGACAAGGGAACATTTTCTGGTTTTGAAACGGATTTAAAACAATCCTACTTTACTCTTACTGCTGCGCCTCCATGAAGACTTAAAGTAAATACTAATGTAACTGTAACGTTATACTTTCATAAACTCCTTATGACAGTGATTTTAGCTACCAATACCAACATCATCAATTGTAACACCTGCATGATAGCTTTTTGCTTTTTGGTATAATTCAAGTTATGTGACTCACCTCTTTGCATTCTCATTAAGTATTACTATTCTAGTAAAGCTACCCCCATGTGACCCATAATCACATCTTCATTAGTGGCTCTTATACTTACATTATGGACACTATTACTGTGTGTGTGTGTGTGTGTGTGGGAGGGGGGACAAAATGGGAAAACAGCTTTTGAAATATAGGTATTTGTCAGATAAAAAGAAAAAGGGATATATAAAACACTTTAAAATGAAAGGACTTCTCAAGTGGACAACAAAAAAGAATGCATAGGTGTGCGTGGATCTGTGTGAGAGTGTATGTGTGGACGTGTTTGACCTATTCAGCTCTAAAATTGAAATAATCTAGTCAGGTGAGTAATGGATTACATAAAATACTACATGAATTACAACTGAGTTTCATGGGTGTGTTCAATTTCAACCAGAAACACATAATTCAGAAAAACCTGTCTTCTTGTAAAGAATTGGGGGGAGCTCTGATCAGCATTTTCTGCCTTTTAGGTCCTCACCATTGTCTCAGTCATGAAGTCATGGCACTGTACTGCAAAT
Source organism: Megalops atlanticus (assembly GCA_019176425.1). Taxonomy (NCBI): domain Eukaryota; kingdom Metazoa; phylum Chordata; class Actinopteri; order Elopiformes; family Megalopidae; genus Megalops; species Megalops atlanticus. The sequence goes on from CM032881.1 coordinate 20,770,766, forward strand.
TCAGTAAATTGTATGGGGATTTGGGTATGACAGACCATACAACAGTTATATTGTGAAAATAAAATGATTGCAGCTCACAGTAATTTAATTGTAGTTCACCTTACTACAGTTCTATCATTTATATGCTCTCTTGATATCATGAATTAATCTACCAAGGACACCTTTTCTGTGTCATTTACCTAACCAGTAATGCCATTCAATGAGGCACAAGTGTGTTTTCAATGATTTTGTTGACCTGTTTCAACGACGGCGCTACACTTGACACATGTTTGCCATGCCCTCTCCAGATGTTGGGTGTGGGCCCCTGTAGTTGGATTTACAAAGTTCGGCTTGTGGCACACTGTGAAGTGTTGGTACCCATGCTGATCAAGGACCCCGTGGTATGCTCGCCACTCAGCACTGCTGTGCCTGGCCGGATGTATTTCAGAATTATCGGCAAGAGATGTCTTCTGGAGCATCCTCTGACCAACATCAGGATTGGTTTCATACATATAAACAAATATAAATACAATCACAACACATTCCTTACCTTTCTTCTGTGACAGAACTGACTCTTATCCATAACAACAAAATGGTGTCTGCCGCCAACCCGCATGACACCGCCTCTCTTTAGTCTTGATAGACCTTGACAGCAGACCTTTAAATTATGACAAAGTCAACTGATAACCAAACAAATTGGGTATATTATGAAAAGCACATTTTTTTTTTTTTGGCCATTTTGGCCAGGGTGCGGGAGCTGGCTCCAAGCCCATCGTCAATTAGGTCCACATCCCTCAAACACAGACCCTGTGAAAACTTTAAAATGGCTTTAATAATCAATACTGTTACATAATAAAAAAAAAAAAACATTTATACATGTAATGCTGATTCCAAATGTAGTAAGAGCATAGTTGTGTTACTTATTCTCTGACATATAGGATATATAGCTCACTATAATCTCAGTCTTTATAGACAGGTAATAGTACAAAAACAATCTGGGAGGTGGGGAGCGAGAGAGAGGGAGGGAAAATGAGCAAATGGCAAAATTGCAAATGCCAACCTTGCAAAATTACAACATGCAGCCATGTTAAATTTGTTACCTGAGGAGGAGGAGGACGTATTGTGATGCATGATAAGCTATTGAAACTGTAGTGGGCCTGGCAGCCACTTTTTCAGGTAGAGCTCATTGCACCATTAGCATAACCCCTGTGGGTGAGTAAGTGTTTACAAAAAATTTGGTAGGCCTTGTTGAATAGCTCTTAAATTAGCTCTTATCTCTCTTAAATGATTTATGGTGTGGTGTGTGACAACATAGTTTTAGCCTTTTTGATAACTGTGTGCTGTAGTAGAAGCCCACTTTTTTGATAACACAGTTGGAGTCTGCACTACCCACTCCTATTGGAAGAAGTCACATCTGTATTTTACCACCACTTCTTGTGAAATATATTGTATTTATTTATGATAGTCCACACTAACACTCCTGCCAGTGACTTCCCTTCTTTTGTGGGTTTAGAAACATTATAGTATTGTAGGGCTGGCAGAAAGCATTATCTAGCTAGAGTATAATACTGTATGTTTTTAAAATGTGAACATTGAATGTGACTACTTGTGCAACTGGAATAAGGTAGCTAACTAGCTACTTAGCTAAACTACGTATTTAGCAAACGTTTTGTAGTTGCACCAGCTAACGTTAGTTAGCTAGTACAAGACTGGGCATTAATTAGCAAACCCAAGCAGGCCGCTTTGGTTAGGCTAAGCAGTCATTTATGTTTAGCATTCATTAGAAGCTTTCCCTCATGAGAACGTTAGCCAGACTGCGAGCTGGCCAATAAAGTGAAGTTAGGCAATGATCGGTCCAATAACAAAATCCTTTTAGCGGGACCCCCTCTCCACTGTCGTAATTGTAACATTGATATTAGAGCCCTGCCCCGTTTGAATTTAGATGTCCCGTTTTGCTGAAGTTGGCAACCCTAGCCAGCAGTATCTGTCTGTATGTGTGTATTTTAGGCGGCTCCAGGAGAAGTGGTGACCAGAAGAGCTTACGTGGTGAGTCCCTGAGGGAGGAGGGAAACAACCACATTTCCAAGATGCAGCTGGGATTGAGGAGAGCCCTCACCCCGTGAAAGTGCGTGCCGGGGAGGTGGATCCCCCGGTTGTAAGGGAGGTGACACCGTGAACCGGCAACTGCGCATGTGAGTCCCTGGCACAGGGTGGAAAGGAAAGAGGGCTGACCAGCCGCCGAACTGTGTTTCCCCTCAGCGTAATCCCGCGGAGCCGGCATAAGCTGCTAGTGAGGAAAAGACGTGGATTGCCACTGGAGCCGCCAGCCGTCCACAGGAGCGACGCGGAGGGCTTCGTCTTTTTGAGTTGTTTTCTTTTTTTATTTTGTGACGTTGGCAAGGCCCGTCAAGCTACATCCCCCCTTATGTTTCTGTTTTTGTTCTGAGTGTGTCTGTGGTGTGCGTGTGTGTGCATGTGGAGCCTCTCCCACAGTGGTGGGATTCCCCCTAGCAGAGAAAGGAGCGGTTCTCTCTCTCCCCGCGCAGCAGGGGCGCCAGATCATGGCGTGTTTTGCAGTGGGGCACAAGTGCAGAAGGATATCGTGTGGTGTGTGGTTTTTTTGTGTGGGGTTGCGTACCTGCTCCAGAGGTCTGGAGAGGGGTGGACGGGAGTGGGTAGCAAGCCAGGGGTAGGGGATTAGCCTTGGGTGGGAAACGTTTTTATGAAATCTGTGTGAATCTTTTTTTTCTTATTATTTGTACAATAAAGAGCGTTTTTTCCTACCCACCTTGTCCTGGTGTCCTTGTGGCGGGCAGATCCCTAGGAGGGAACAAACTGGTCGGGGCGGGGCTGGGCATTTTGTCCACTCCTGACAATTACTCTGTCACCAACTGCACGTATGAAGCTGGAAGAACTCCGAGCTCAGCTTTAAATTGAAAGGAACAAGAATCTCATGCTGGAAACTAGTAAAGAACTTGAACTTGCAAGAGGACAAGGAATTTTTAAAACAGCAATTGGGCCATCAAGGTATGCATGTATTAAAATGAATGTGGAAAAAAGACATGTTATCGTCATGGGTCAAGGTTTGTATTTTGTGCAAGGGTTATGGTTTGGGATAATATTAGCGTTTTACTGTTTTGTAGTATGATCGGGGAAAAAAACTAATTACTTTCAAACAACCTGTGAAGGTAAAAGATGTGGAAATCTCTAAATGTAATTTCTTAATTGATATAAATTATATTTAATTTCTTGTATGTAGGCTAAGGCTAAGGCTTCTTCAGGTCAAGTTTCCTTCCAGTATTCTGTTCTGTGCTATTCTTTGCTGAACGGTTAGTGGAATTTCAGTCTGTCATGAACCCACAATACTACTATTGTTACTCATTGAATGAATGAATGATTTATTGGCAGTCTGTGTATAATATTGTAGGTAAGTGTCTTAGGCCCCTATACTCACTGTTCACTACCTCATCTGGCTTATTAGGTGAAGGTTTGTGGATGTATGGCCTAAGAGCAGCTTAATTTATATGCAGATTTGGTGGATGTTAAATGTTTTTATTAACTAGCTATAAATGCACAACACAGTAGGCCTGCTAAATTAGCCAATGTTTTTCTGCTTTTGCAGTTGCAGGCCGAAAAAAAAAAAAAAAAAAAAACATGGCTTTTTATGCAATTTGAACCTCATTACCTAGCAAGGTAGATTAACCAATTTACAGTCTTATTAGTTAGCAATTTGACATATAATATGCTTACTAGCTAATTGATTAGCTGGCTACGTAGCTGGGTTTGCCTTTTAGGCACCTCCAAGTAGCTATCAAATTATCTACCAAAGCTGGCAACTAGTTAGCTGGAAATGAGCCTAATCTCACTCAGTTTACCATGTAGATGTCACAAAGGCAAATTATAAAATGGGTAGTTAATCTCCCTAGCTCAGTCTCACTTGCTGGCTATAACTCCAGCAGCTGATATGTTAGTTAGTCTTAACTGGTTAACATCAGCTGATCCTTATTTTTGTTGCAAAGCAACATACTATTATTGTTTAAATGTCAGGTATGATATATTCAAGCAGAAGGGTGGCACTTAATGACTTTGCTTAATAACATAAAATTTTATGAACATTTGTGTTCTTAATATTTTAAATATGTAGTAATTGTTTTATAAAATCAATAAGGCACTCGAGGCCATGCTATATTGTGAATATAGTCATGGCTAAGGGGTCACAGGCACTATGCTGCATGTCATGCTTAACAATGCCTTTGAGCCATGACTAAGTTCACAATATAGCATGGCCTCTCGTGTTTGCCAGCAACCAAACTGCTATCCGCTCCAAAAGAGTCGACCTCTAACCTGAAGAAGTAGGCTATCTTGAAGTAAGTTCTCTTTTCATTATTTGAGCTAATGTTGATCGCTAGCTAGCTATCTTACATAGTTTGGCTGCACTGGATTAGCTATTCAGATAGCTAGTAGGCTAGTAGGTATAGTATTAAAGCTAACTAGCTAGCGAGTAGATATACAGTGACAAAACAAGTTAAATTTCACATGTTCAAAACTGCGATTACTCCAACACTTTTACACTACGCATATTATACATTAAATTGTTAAGCTACTCCTTTCTCTCTCAGAATGTATTTAGGGTGGCTTGTGCCTTTTCTAACTCATGTTTTCATGTAATGTACAGTTTTTGAATTAACATTTACAATTCTGACGAAACTCCAATGAAATGCCCATAGACTTAACATGGGGGTGCCAAAATGTTAGCCACAACAATGCTAAGTGAACATTCTAAAAATAACCGTTCAGAACCTTAGTCGGATGAATTATACTGGTGCACGTCCTTATAAAACTTTCATAAAATGCTTTAAATGTTTTTTTTTCATGTGAAATGTTATCATAATTTAAAAAAATCATAATATTTTATGTATTGCAGTAAAAAAAAAATCACTCAAGTTTAGCTATTTAGATTTTGACATCACTTGGATATAGTTCATGAGAATCATCCTACCAGTATATGCCACATTCACACTTTTACTTACATACTTTTAAAAATTAAAAACAGTGTTCAGAAAGTAATCCAAAGTATTTAGATTACGTTACTTACCTTGAGTAATCTAACAGGATACGTTTCAAATTACATTTTAGGGAAAGTATTCTGTAATCTGTAGTGGAATACATATTAAAAGTAACCCTCCCAACCCTGTCCATTACTCACCTGGCTGGATTCTCTCAATGTTAGAGCTATGTTAATTGGACATAGAGTTTCTTTTTTTTTTCATTAAGAGACATTATGTCTTTTTGTAGGATATTTCCTTTTTTATTTTTCTTGGAAGTTAAAATACAAGTTAAACTGTAATGCTGCAATTACTTAGAAGGTGTGGAGTTTACCTCTTAAAGTCATGCACAAGCATGCACTGTTCCTCAAACATACACTCACATCCAAACACACACACATGCATTCACACACATATTCATGCCCAAAAAATCATTCTTGTTTTTTTTTTTTTTTTTTTTTTTATGGGGGGACAGTATGTGCAAACACATCCACACATACACTCTCACACACATCCACACACACACCAATGCATTCTTTTTTGTTGTCTACTTCAGAAGTCCTTTCATTTATTTATAGTGTTTTATATATTCTTTTTTCTTTTTATCTAATAAATACCTATATATCAAAAGCTGTTTTCCCATCCCCCCCACACACAGACACAGACACACACACACACACAGTAATAGTGTCCATAGTGTAAGTATAAGACCCACTAATGAAGATGTGATTATGGGTCACATGGACATAGCTTTACTAGAATAGTACCAAATACTTAATGAAAATGTGAAGAGGTGAATCACATAACTTGAATTATACCAAAAAGCAAAAAGCTATCATGCAGGTGTTACAGTTGATGATGTTGATATTGGTAGTTAAAGTCCCTGTGTTAAGGAATTTATGAAAGTATAATGGTAGGAAGAACTAAGTCGCTTTACTTGGACTAAACTGAAAAGCTACATGAAGCTATAAAGCATGTGTTATAATGGATGATGTTGGTACTGGCAGCTAAAGTCACTGTCATAAGGAGTTTGTGAAAGTATAACTGGGAAAACAAAGTCACTAATTACACAGTTATGGAAAGTTTAGCTGGAATGTCATATATAATACCGTAAAAGAATTGCATTATGGTTACATTAGCATTTATTTTAAGTCTTCATGGAGGTGCAGCAGTAAGAGTAAAGTAGGATTGTTTTAAATCTGTTTCAAAACCAGAAAATGTTCCCTTGTCATAGGTACCTTAGTAATCCTGTACACTTGAGACAAAGTCTGGTATGGATTACTGAAAGTTGTATCAGCATACAATTACAGAATTTTACATTTACATTTATTCACTTAGCAGATATTTTTATCCAAAGTGACTTACAATTCTTACATGCTCTACACTTATACAGCTGGATAGTTACTGAAGCAGTTCAGGTTAAGTTCCCAACCCAAGGATGCAACAGCAGTATCCCACCTGGGATTTGAACCTAACAACCTTCAGATTACAGTCCTGTTCCTTAACCACTACACCACACTGCTACCGAGTGTAGGATTCAATTTTAATCCTATATTGAGTGAAACCATTACTTACATTATCGTTTCGTTAATTTTAAATATGATTCTCTTGTAGCTATCAACAATCAACCTTCAGCAGGAGTTCCTGTCAGCTAACATAGGCACGTACCTTAAATACACATGTTTGCTGGTAGCTGATAACTGCTAAAAATACTATGAATCTATCACTCAAAAACTAAAATGTTAGACATTGTAAATTAAGATGGCAGACCCTTGGGATATTCAAGACCAGGCTTGATACAGGCCTAGGTATATTGTCGGAAGAAGGGAAACGTCAAACCTAGATGGGATGAATGACCTGTTCTTTAAACATTTTTATATTCTTACATCATATGACATTACATGCAATGACAGCACCATTAAAACTATTTTAATGTGACATCTATATTGTAACTTTAATGTCATTAGCTGCTGTCTGTTTCATAAGTATTAACGTTGTGTCACGTGTCATGACAGCATTATGTGACATACTGAAGGATGACTTAAACTGTTATGACATGTTGCTATAAGAAAATTATGTAGACTTTATGACAAACAGTGATATTCTCTATGAGATGTAGTGTTATGACACTTGCCGTAGGCATTCTGTCTTAACAGGTGACATAAAAGATTCTGTCACCTTTAGCATTGCTAGCATAATTTAGCATATGACATAAGCAGTTATGTCAGTGTGTGTCATAACGTTTATCGCTGCATGTGTCATGACACTTATGTTATTTGTCATTAACATTAAGACACTGGCATAACCCCACATGGCATGCATTATGACAAGTTCATGACATTGTTATGCAGGCTTTATGGCGCATAGTTCAAGTAAAGTGTTACCGATTCCACTGGCTGTCTGCAGCCAGTGTGCGGAACTCTATGGTGAAATCTGACGCACTACAGGAGTCTTGGTGGATTTGGAGGAGTCTTTTTGCGGCTTCACGCCCGCTAACTGGGTGATCAAAAGCATGCCTCATCTCTACCATAAAACTGTGAATGTTCAAGCAAACTGGTAGCTTCTGTTCCCAAATCACCATGGCCCAGGCACACAGGCTGAGTTTGACATTTGCGCTGGGGGGGCAAACAGTTTTTAACTGACGTCAGTACACAGTCCAACTGGCGTGGCGTGTTACACACATACATACAGTAACAGAAGACAATTGTGTCAAGCTTGCCATACAGCCAAACAACACAGCGCATCAAATCAGTTTCTGACCACTTTGTACTATATCACACATAGGCTTACATAGGGTATTTGTCTTTCACACATGAGCGCACACAACTGAAGCGCACTGGCAACCATAACGTTAAAGTCTGTTAAAAGTGAAATATCAATTTGTTTGTATTATACTGTTAGGCTTTCATTTTCCATGTACACTTTTAAAACATTTACTGTACACATGAACTAATTTCATGTTAAATTGAAAACTATGAAATATGCATACTCAGTCGTATCCAACTTATAGCACGCACACATGCACACAATTACAAAATGCTCAGCAACAGTGTCACCTGTTGTTACAGTAGGCTTGTAAAATATATATATATATATATATATGGGTAGGACACTGGTTATATATAAAATAACCAGTGTCCTACCCAGTGTAGAAGTAAATGCCTTTTTTGCATCCTGCGTTTATGTCCGCTATCTTCTCAGGTGATAGGTTTGCTGTTATGTCGCCCTTAATGTGAAGGCTCAAAAATGAATTTATTACAAAACCAAACATAATAGAATTCAGATTAATTTCTTACAATCATTTTATTTTATTGCATTACTTTATACACACAAACATATATATATATATATATATATATATATATATATATATTCTGGGGCTGGTGAGCAAGGATTCCTGCTGGGTGGGGATGACAGAGATGGGTCAGGAGGCAGCAATTCAGATGGTGAGGGAGGCAATTGGTACCTGAGGCAATTGGTACCTGATGACTTTGGAATGCTGAAACAAGGTTTTGGAGATTTCCAGGGATCTCGCAGGGCAGTTGTTCATGTCTCTCAATGGCAGAACCTTGTGAAGTCAGTGTGGACTTCAACTGGATCCATGTGATGGCTCAGTCTTGCTGTAAGGATTGAGCAGGAGGGACCCAGATGCAGAAATCATACAAAAGGGGGTTTTAAAAGACAATCTTTATTAGAAACAAGTGAACTTGTGCACAGGAAAGCACACAACACAGGGTAGCTCAAGACTGAGCAGGGAACCAAGCCACAGGCCAGGTTTCAGTAGAGCACCAAACACAGAGACAAATTACACACAGGTGAAAACAATTTAACTAGACTAGGCACAAACAGTTCAGGCACAAACAGGAAGACAGTCCCTCTGGTGGAAGTAGCAGGCAACCGGGCCAGACAGTCTACCATGAGGACGCCTGCTGGTTGTTGCCAGCAGTCTCTGAAGCCCTGACAGAAATAGTCCATCTCCAGCAATGGCTATACAAATCGCGATAAGCGCCAAATCTGAAAAAATTGAGCTGGCAATGCCATTGTGTCATGTATAGATCCCATTTAATATACCATCTTTGTTTCCTGCCAAATTGCGACATATCCATATGTAAAATGTACTCCCAATAGCAGTTCCGTTCCATATCGACAAGCGCCATGCCTGTTTTATTGCTGACCGTGTTACCTCCTCTCGACCAATCAGCGTTCTTGTGATCAATCCAAGATGGCCACGCGTATCGTTTAAAAGTTGTTTGCGGTTCGGGCTTTTCAAACATCGATATCTTGGGCAAACAAATACTTTCGACGGTTGTGATGAGCAGGTGATACTTTCAGCAGGTTGTAGAAAGAGTAAATTAAACAAAGATAATCATAATCAAAACGTGAACAAATTAAGAAACTTCACCATTCTGGCGGCGGACTGATTCAAGCATTGGCGTGTGCACTTGCTGCGCATACAAAGTTTTGCCATGCAGATAAATTGACACCCGATGATCTGGTCAGGAATTTTCACAAGATTTATGAAAAGCCGGATAAAAGTGAACAGGATAGGGCTTTACTTCATCTGATGACTAACACAACAGTGAAACAGCATCGTAAAAGAGTTGACAACGAAGAGAAACGAAAGAACAGGAATGTGTCTGTGAAGTACAGTCTGCTGTGTGTGTGATTTTTATTATTTTATTTATATTTTATGTGCCTTTTTGTCATTATTTAATTTATAATTTATGTGCCTTTTTTCTTATCCTTTTTAGGCAGGACTTCCAGTGAGTGGTCCTGATTTAGAGGTTAAACACAAACTGATTTACTTTAATTTATTTTACTGTATTATTTATTTTATTTTGTATTATTCATTTCATTATTTATTTTTATTATTTATTTCATTATTTATTTTGTTTTATATTCAATATGAACTGTTGATATTGCATATGAATTGAAAAATCAGAAAAAAAATGAATATCTAGATTTATAGCATTTTGGGGAAAAACAGAATTTATGGATATATAGCATTTTGAAAAAGAAAAAAAAACAATACATGATTGGTTGTGTAATCAACAAAATTGTTGGTTGATTTGAATTGTATTTTTAAACATGTTCAGACTGTTCCAATAAACTGTTTAAAACAGGAAAAATAAATGTTGTTGGAATTTGTGGGTCTGGGCAAAAAAAATTTTCTTAAAACAACTGAAATTGATTTATAGCGTTTTGGAAACTAGCTCTTCATATTTATTGAGATGATTGTGGGTTAAGTATCTTGCCCAAGGGTACAGCCACAGTGCCCCCATGGGGAATCGAACCTTTTAGTTACGAGGCTTGCTCCTTAACCACTATGCTACACTTGCCTCAATTAGGGATGTGAAGAGAGCCCAGTATTTGCATTTGGATCTGTATTTGAGGCATATTTGTATTTGTATTTGTATTCGAGTAAAAGTGGAAATAGGCGTAACAATCCTGTTTTTGTTTTTATTACACTTCTAATTTTAGGATATTAAAGTATTAATGTAAGTGTTCTTCAATAAACTATTATAATAATTATGAACACTTAAATTTAATATTAGTTTATGGTTTTCATAAACTTAGCAATAAACATGTATAACCATAAACACCATTGAAATGGAGCTAACTATAGATCTTGCTGTCTGCAAAAAGGAGAGTAGCCTAACAGGCTATGTAAATATCTCAGTCTTTGTCAAGTGTAGATGCAATTCGAAACAATCACACAAAAGGTAGACCTACTTCTACACTTGTAGCACCGCCACATAAGTTTAATTAGGATTCACGTTGTAACTTCAAATTTAAATTATTTTTTTGTATGTGTAAAAAAGTGTTCTCCCTAATTATGTGTCCATCATTTTGTCTGTATGCATAGCCCTATGTCTGCTCTAATATCCTGAATGCATGGTTTTGTTTACGTTGCCGTCTGATCAGTGACAGCTACCTGGCAAACGGATCAGCTGTTTGTCAAAAGCGTCAGCTGATGGAACGTCCTGTCACTCCCCTGTCAGCTGACGCGCTAAACTTTGAATCTATAAAAAGTGCAGGGAAAATGGAGGACGAGAGTTCAGGGAGTCTACGAGAGACCTGGCGAGTTAACTTAACTTACGGAAAAAACCAGGACTTACCGTGCTTGAAGAGCCGAACGGGAGGAAAATCGTCCGACGGTCTCCTCAATACCGGTGAGAAGGATCCTTTATTTTTCTTTTGTTGATAGGGTTGTTTTTTTCTTGATGGAAGACATCGTTTTTTTTCTTTTTGATCTTCCGTTGTGGATTATATTTTGTTCCTTTTGTTGGATTATTGAGAGATTTTGCTTTGGATTTTGGGACCACTTTTTCCGCGGGTTGTTTGAGTTTGTCCGCGTTTGAAGAACTGTGTATGCAAAGCGTGAGCAGGGTGCGCGCGACGACATCCATTTTGTTGCGCTTGCCGGCTGGACTGTATAAAGTAAACTGTCGGTTTAATGGACTCAACGTGAAGGTGAAAAGCTGAACGTGTGTTTGTTGGACTATATGTGTTAATACAGTTTGAAATACATGTGCTATCTGTGTTTTCTGTATGAAACAATGTCATTGTATTCCAAAGGGGACAATCAATCTGACCCGCGTTTAATGGTAGTAATCCAGAAATACCAAAGTTGATTGTTACACACTGCCAACAATATAGGCTAATTTACAGGGCTAACAGGCGAACGATAGCCTAATCTCCTCCCGGTCCAACAAGCTCCGCTGCGTCTGCATCTTCAAGTTGAAATACTGGCACAGGAGGTTTGCTAGAATGGCTATAAATAGCGCTCTATTTCTCCAGTGTGATATCTGCAACAGTGTGACACAGGCTGACTGAGCAGTGAGCACAGCGTGTTGGTGAACTAGCCAGTAACTACACTGCCAGAGCTAACGTAGGCTAATCTCGTCCTCCCGGTAAAACAAACTCTGCTTCACATATTGCAGTTCCAACAGGAAAACAAAAGACAAGTAACATTAACTACAATAAACTACCTCAGCAAACCAGTTAAGGTATAAAAAAAACCTAATCAAAACAAATTAGTGGCGTAGCAATGTTTTAATCAGGCTGCACTGCTCCTTTTCAGTGTGTGCTCTCTCTCCCCTCCACTCTCCTATTGTCTTCCTGTCATGCCAGAACAGTCCAAATACCCACCGCGCTCACAGTTATGAGGTACGCCAGCTATTTGACGTTTTTTTTCTTCCTGAAAAATAATTTGAAAAATATTTCTACGAAATAAATATTTGTAAAAACCCACTATTTGTGCTTTGCCAAATACTGTATTTGGATTTGGCTCCACCCCTAGCCTCGACGCTGCTGGAAAACTGGTTTGATTAGCATCTCCCTCCTACCACTGTGCATCTCAGTGATGATGTGCATTACAAGTGCACCTCCCACAATAAGATCACATCAAGAGACTGTATCACTTTAGTGTGGAGCTACATGTCCTTCAAAATCTATCACTCTGGTTTTGTTTGTATTTCAAACTGCTTTGTTACAATGAGGAGGATTCCAGTGTTGGTGAGAAAAATTGACAGGGCTAGTAATGACAGCTCATGGTTTCCTGACTGGCTATGTACTAGAGTTATCCAAGTACTAGACCAGATCAAACTCGATTAACTGGTGGAAATATGTTTTTTTTTTTTTTTGATTCACCTCACATTTGCCAGTGGGTCTAGGGGTAGGACAGAGTAGTAAGGCCTCACTTGAAGGACTTCTGCAAACAGTTGAAGTGTTAAAGTGGCAGCTATGTGCTACAAACACTCAAACATCAAAAGTCATGTAAGACTGGGAAACCAAACCAAACCAAATGACCAATTAGGAAGTAAATAGGCACTGGAATCCCCCATCAGACTAATTACTGCATAGATTTAATGAACTGACATATAAAAATGGAATACTTAGCCAATTCTTGTTGAAAGATAAAGTTCCTGCTTCCAAACATCTGTTGCACACTACCTTTTTGATAGAATGGTAGTTCTAATATTTAACATCAGAGACTTATTCTAACATTAACTAACAACATTATAGTGATATTATTTTTCATGAATATTTTCCAGGGATATAAGTATCCTGATGTATTATCAGTACTATAAATCAAAATATATTTGCATGGAACAGCCATGTCTACAGTAATGTAGACATGGCTGTTTCAAAATGACCACAAGTCCATTGCCAGAAACCGCTTATCATGTGAAGAGAAATTCAGTTAAAGGATGATATAGAGACTAATGATGGGAATGTTCCATTTCCTCTTTAAATCATCCTCAGGCTAACCTCAACATTGCTAAATGTGGTCTTCTGCCAAGAAAATAAATCATTTAAATAAAATAAAAATGTATATTGAAAAATTGTGTTGGGGTTTGTCCTTGAGGCCTTCAAGTGTGTCTTTGTGGCATAGGGCATGATTCCAGGGGTATGGAGTCATTTCTATGAGATTTCTCTGAACAAAAGGTGCAGTGCAGAGGTTGAATGTATGCCATTGAAGAAAAAATATTAGACATCAATAGCGTCTTACTTTCCTGAAGTGCTGCAGTTGGAAGCAATTCACGACGGGTTTGCTGCATTACCTGAGGTGGTGTTATCAGAAAGCTTTTAATAAATTATCAGGAACTCAATATATTTTCAAGTGAGAACAGAGTGTGGTATCCTGTAGGTGTATAAACCATCTACCTTGCCCCATACAGAGACTTCACAATCAGGGAAACAGGGAAAAATGAAATGAAAAAAAGAATGAAATAAAATCTGATAAACCAAGTTCAACACAAAGTACTTTGGACCCCACAATGGCCATTACAAATTCTATACATGGCTCAGTGGGTGTTGCGGTGGAAACAAGAGGAAGAACACATTACCTCAACTGCACAGTCTATTGCACTTATCTGAGCTTGTAGTTCACGAGGTGAGAAATGGCAGGAATTTCCTGACCTTTCCCAGTGATATTCACAGCCGGTCATCTGCAGGCGCTGCGGTAACATCTACTTCATACTGCTGCCCGTTCCCCCTGGATTATTAGCTCATTACTTTTTAAAGACTTTGTGCAGCTCGGGCCAGTACTGCTGTGCAAGCTGAAAATATGGGAGGAGAAGGAGACTTTCTAATCTGATCATTGTGCACCTGTTGTTTTCACTCAGGTTTGGAGAAGAGGAGGGGATGCATAATGGGTGTCTGTATTCCATCACAAAGAATACTGTTTTATATTCCCCCCAGGTTACATTCCTCTTTGTATCGAATGGGCTGACACACTTCATTAATACTTTATAGAGTCATTCTCCAAGAGAATACTATGTCAAAGTCATAGGGTGGAACTGCTTGTGTGGCTCCCCAGCGTAGTGCAATTCATTTGACAATGTCTTGGATCACAGCTTCTTCCTTCTTGCCAGGGTTTTTAATAATCAGGCTGTTTCTGTGGTCAACCGTGATGTAATTGTCTGAGGGTGTTGTGAAGCTTTGAGATGAGTAAAAAGACTCTTCCTTTCTCTAAAAAATGCAGTGTTGACTGTAAGTTTCCCCACAAAGTAAAATTAATCATGATACTCAATGCCAAATGTTCCTTATATGCACAATCATACATTCAAAATAGCATAAATTTCTTTTTTATGGTATGTATTTGTTGCCGGGAAAGGTACACACAGGAAAACAAAGTAACTATTCGGGTTTTATTTTGATAGATCAATTTTGAGTAATTTTACCAAAATAAAAATAATGAAATAAAAGGACACTAGGTGGCCAAATATACTATAATCACCAATCTAGCTGGTTAACTACCCTGTTTGGGGGTTAATGCAGGGGTAATGCACTTTCTCTTTGTATAATATCAAAATGGATACAGCACAGTAGGCAAAACAAATAGAAAAAAACACCAAAGAAATTTGCATGTGGCAATTATCTCTGTACAAATACGGTAGTGGTGATACTAAGACAGAATACATAGGACAATTAGCATACTACCCCTCTTTGTCTTGTCCTAACAGCAAAACCATTTCTTAACATGCTTGATAATTCTGTATTATGCTCTACTTATGTCGTGCCAAGTAGCTTCCCTACCGCCAATAACCCTTACTTTTTTTTTCTCCCTTTAGGTGTATACAGGTTCGGACCCCTCGGAGGCACAAACACCAGGCTGAGGTACGTTCTACCAATCTTTATTAACACAAGTCACACAGCGTACACATGAGATAAGGCAGGTAGATTGACAATACTGGGCCAGCTGTAGGCACCCTACTCCCATATACCATACAATCAGAGTGGCTTGCAATTGGTACCACTGAAATCAACAGCACCCAGCAACAGGGAAGAAAAGCAATAATCAAAAATAAAGTTTGAATAGTACTATACACTGTGAGCTAGGTTAGCAATAAACACCCCCCTTCACCCTACACAACACAGCACACTTCAGACAGCACAGTACACTTGGAGTAACGCACACTTCAAGTAGCTCAATACATTGCCACCACCGCAAAAGTACCACGGCTCACTTTGAACAGTACATTTCGTATAGCGTAACATGCTCTAAACCGAGCTGCAGACTTTCAATAACACACTCAAGCCGCCACGAGTTCAGGCGATCATGATAAAGGACAGAATAAATACACACTTTCCGTAACCAGCAATCTTTTTGGGCCACATCAACACCTCGTGAGCTACTGAGCCATTAGGCAATTTAGTTAGTGAACAGAAGGGAGAGTTGCTTACCCGCAGTCCAGCCCAGACCCGCCCTCAACAGCATGCATACCGCCGACACGAAAAACAAAAAGAAAATGAGAAAAGAAATAATGATAAATGAATAAAAACACAGTGGTCGGCGGCTTTCCCACGCCGACCAAACAAAAAAAACAATTATCTGTAAACAGCCGCAACCAAAACTCCTCCAGCGACCTGGCCACAGTCGCAAGATCAGTCTGGTTGCCGGGATAACAGTAAACAGCTCGCCCCTTCCAGCAACCAACGCCGTTCCTCCCATTCTCCTCCAGCCGAGACCGCGATCCTCCTCGATTCTGGAGAGACGGAGGCACAGCCTTCAGCACACTGGGAGACCCAACGCTAGCTCATTCACACAAGGTCAGTTTTTATCTGGTACTTTCCTTTCTGCCGGCGTGTAAACACGCATCTCCAACTCCACGGCGCGGTCTCACTGATGATCACCAAACCTTGGGGCAGCTGGGAAGTGTCGTGCCCCTTGCCTCGATTACTCTATATAAAAATGATCCCTCCACCAATCGCCTGAGTCCCAATTAGTCACGTGCACCAGTCCATTCTTTTTCTGTTATCAAACAGGGAGTTCCTGCCTCATTACTACCGGCAAAAGTAAATACCCCCCCCGTCACACACGTAAGGCAGCCCACAATTCATATATATATATAAACAAAAAGAAGAAAACACATATTCTACCACATAGGGATGTGACACTTACTCAACGCACACGCTGCAGTGCCACTCGGTGTGCCTTCCGCGATCGTTTCCAACTACACAGAAAACACGGTTGCCTTACCATGTAAAATAGTAAACTGGTCATTTTCTGTAACAAAAAAAACTGGGAGTATAAACTCTGCAGAATGAACACACAAAGCCGTACAGCTGACAATTTAAATTACATTTTGCACTTTTTAAAGTTCAAAGATTGCTGTGTGGCGTTATAGTTGAACTGAACTGCTAACCGCCGTAGCTAGACGAGCCTACGTGCATGAACACCGGTTTCCCTCCCGGTCCCGTTCTACCAAACTGTAACATAATAGATGTAAGATTTTTGTTTACCAGCTTTTATATGCATGTACGATAGAATGTTTTACTATTCTGGGCAACTTACAGCATATATTTGGGGAGGGTACTCAGCTCACCTTCCGCTCATGCAACACTCACGGTCGCCTACCCCAGAGTGCACCAGACTGTCGCATTTCCCGCAAGGCTATGATCTCACCTAATACATGGCTTTCTTAAAGGGGTAGCACTACACACGTAGCCAGATCACCCAACTCCACCTGGTTACATATTAAAAAAAAAAACTTTTCTCATTCTTTGTTTGTGAATGAGGTGAAATGGTTGAAGGGCTCTTTAGCTGCATATATTCTGTTCTTGAATTTGGGATGTCTTATCAATTTTCTGTATGCACTACAACTACATTTTTAGTTTCAAACAGCAACATCTTTCCAGTTCCAGTCCCATATAATTATTTTTTATAAATTTGCAGATAGAGTGATTGATGTTTTGCACTTGTATACTGTTTACAATTTAGATACTGTGACAAAGAGCAGAGTGAACCCAAATGCAGAGAGAGAACTCGAGACACAAGATGTTTGGTTTAAAGAATATAAAGTTACCTTTAATGAAGACTCGAGAGATACAAATCAGGCTTAGGCAAAGGTTAGGACATAAATACACACACACAAACAAATGCACGCACGCACACACAGACACACTCCTGACAGAATGACTCCCCCCTCTAAGAATGGCAGCTGACATTCCCCTGGGATGATCAGGCTGGTGATGCTGGAACTCCTGGACCAGGCAAGGGTCTAGAATGTCACAGGCAGGGACCCAGGAGCATTCTTCCAGGCTGTAGCCCTGCCAGTCCAGCAAACATTGATGCCCCCCACAAACCCAAGAGGAGTCCAAGAGGTTGCAGACTGTGTAGGCAGGTTGACCTGTGATGACGAGGGGAGCCAGAGGTGACCCGATGGCTGGCAAAGGGGACTGAAAAAAAAAAAGGATTTAGGCGGGAGATGTGGAATGTGGGATGGACCGCAGAAGCTGGAGCTAGTAATCAATTGAATTTACCCACCAGAGGATCCTGAAGGGGATTTATGAAGCATGGGGTCAGTTTATGGGACTCACCCCGCAGAGGGACATTTAGGGTGAACTTGTCTCAATTGCAATGCTGGTTGGCCTGGACCTGCTGACAATGAGTGTCTCACCGTGTCAGGTGAACTACTTTGCCGGAGGCACCCCCACTTCAGACTCCTGTTCAGGGAACAACGGGGGCTGGAATCCAAACTGTAACTTGAAAGGGAGCATACCTGTAGAGGAGCACCACAAGGTGTTGTGAGCATATTCAGCCCAAATGAAGTGTTTACTCCTGGGGGTTGGGTTAGACGAGACCAAGCATCTAAGGGTGGTCTCCAATTCCTGGTTTGCCCTCTCCATCTGCCGATTGTGCTGGGGATGGAATCCAGAGGAGATGCTAACCAAAGTACCCAAGAGTCTGCAGAATGCCTTTCTGATCTCTGTACTGGCGACCATGATCTGAAACCACATCCTGGGTAATACCAAATATTCAGAAGACACTTTGCAGAAGGAGTTGAGCACTCTCGAGCTAAGGGGAGTTTGGGCAGGGGTACAAAGTTGCATGTTTTAGAAAATTGGTTGACAATAACCAGGATGACAATGTTACCTTGGGTGAGTGGGAGGCCTGTGATAAAGTCCAATGAGACATGACACTAGGGACAAGAGGGTATGGGGAGTGGATGGAGCAGGCCTCGAGGACAAGCTTTGGAGTCTTTGTTTTGGGCACAGGTGGAACAAGCTGCCACAAAGGATCGGATGTCCTTCTCCATAGATGGCCACTAGAATAACCTCTGAATGAACTCCAAAGTCCTTGTAGTCCTTGGGTGCCCTGCAAGTTGTGATGAATATCTCTACTGCAACACATCAGACCTGACAGACTTAGGGACAAAGAGGTGACCTGGTGGGCCATTACCTGGCTCTGCCTCCCTTCATTGTGAATTCCTCACAGTAGTTTCAATATCCCTGAGTACTAGAGTCACAATTCTGGAGCTTGGGAGGATGGGTTCTTGGATCTTGTCCAGATCTGGTGGTGCCTGCAGAGAGTATCAGGGTTCTGGTTCTTAGTACCTAGGCAATAGGAGAGGACAAAGTTAAAGCGGTTGAAGAAAGTGCCCACCTTACTTGACAAGAGTTGAGCCACTTTGCCTCCTGGATGTAAGCCAGGTTTGTCTGGACAACGAATGGTTGCTTGGCTCCTACCAGTGCCTCCATTCCTCCAATGCCAGCCTTACTGCTAAAAACTCTGTTCCCAATGTCATAGTTGTGCTCCATTGATGAGAGTTAATGGGAAAAGAAGGTCCAAATATGTATAATAACTTGTTGCCTTACTTGACCTCTCGGACAGCACTGCTCCAACCCCCATGTCTGAGGCAGCTACCTCCACCATAAAAAGGAGCTCAGTGTCTGGGAACACCAGGACAGAAGCTGATGAGAATCATTGCTTAAGATTGTTGCATGCTATCTCCACTTCAGGTGACCAGGTGAACCAAGTGGATGACTAAAGCATGGGATGAACTTCCTGTAGAAGATAGCAAACTCCAGGAAATGCTGTGCCTGTTTGACAGATGTAGGAATGGGCTAATTGCTTACAGCTTGGGTTCTTCTGAGGTCCATCTGGATGCTGTTCTATGAGAGGATGAAGTCTAGAAACTGAACTGTGGAGACATGAAAAACACAAAAGGGTTTTTTTGAGAAGACATGGTAGGACTGGCTTTGAATGTTGGACATTTTTATGGAGGGACTTGGAAAATATGAGGATGTCATTGAGGTAGGTGAACACAAAGATCAAACATTATTGATGAGGGCTTAAAACACAGCTGTGGTGTTGACTAAGAGCGTGACCAAATACTCATAGTGACCAGTGGGTGTGTTGAAGGCTGTCTTCCTCTCATTTCCATCACGGATATGGACAAGGTTTTAGGCAGTGCAGCTATCCAATTTCATGAAGATAATCACCTTTTGCAGCAGCTCAAAAGCAATGGATATTAGAGGCAGAGGGTAGCAGTTCTTAACTGTAATCTTGTTCAAGCCCCCATGATCAATGCAAGGGCAGAGACCCCCATCCTTCTTACTGATGGAAAAAGACAGCTCTAGCTAGAGACTTGGAGGGGTGGATGAAGCTGATGGCAAAAACCTCACTCTACTATGTTCCTACACAGCAGCTGTTTCAGGGGCAGACAGGGAGAAGATTCTTCTTTGAGGGGCCAGGTACCAAGCATTACAATACATTACATTACATCATTTAGAAGACGCTCTTACCCAGAGAGACTTCAAAATAAGTGCATATGCTAAGAGTAGTTATTGAGAAGTCTCGATCCACCAGGCAGTAGGTGGATGGCACAGTCATATGGCATAGTCATATGGAGGATGGGGAGGCAGAGATGTGGGAGAGACCTTTCTTACTGAACTCAGGAGAGACAGGTAGCAACTCAAGAGAGAAAGGTAGTGACTCAAGAGGCTGGGAAATTTGGCAAAGGCACGAGACATAACAGGAAGACCCCCACTTGATCCGCACTCCACTAGCTCAGACAAAATGTGGATTGTGGGAAACTAACCAGGGGTACCCCAGAATCAGCAGAAGGTCAGAGTGAGAATTCTCAAAGTGAATTAGGTGGAACTGGATGGTATCTTGATGTTGCTCCACACAGAGGTGCAGTGGTGCAGTACATTGTTGTACCCGTTCAGAACCCAAAGGACAAACTCAGTTAACTAAACAGGGTCACCAAAAGTTGTGCGCAACGTAACCCTGCACTGCATAAATCACACGGCCCGCGCAGACGCCGCACACACTGGGCAACACTGCATACGAGCTAAGTGAGATCCAATGGACAGCAAAGGCTGACCATTTAACAGGCAAACAATATTCAATACACTATCCAATACAGGCTAACTAACATTAAAAGGAGAGCATGAGCGAAGCAATGGCAAAAGCAGAGGCAAAACAGAGACGAAACAGAGACAAAGCAGAGACAGAGACAAAACAGCAGCTTGGTCGGAATGTGGCACGCCAATACCACTTCCCCTGGAATGGTTTGCAGGCCTAGTGCTACCTGTCGGGACAAAATGAAGTTACCAAAAAGGGAGTAAACTTGATGTTTAAAAACAATACTGCGCCCTGCACGTACGTACCCGCAGCGTGGCAAACACACGGAGATGAATAGCACCAGGGAGTGCTACAGCTTAGCCGATGGAGCTACAAACAAAAACAATAGTGCTACTACCATGCAAAGCAGAACAAGGAAAACACTAGAACTGAAACTATGCCTACCAGATGGTCAGTAGCGGAGAAACATACCAAAAGTTACGCCGGCAGCAACCGCTAAATGAAGCTTTCCAATAATGGAGGAGCAGGTAGCGAAAGGGGCAGATATCCCGGAAGCAGACACTCAGGTAAGATTTACCTGTGTCTTTTATACGCTAAGAGCTCGTGAAATATGCTCATTTATTACTGACACACCAAGTGAAAACAGGTGTGAGAAAGGGAAAATGACGCTACCTAGCTACAAAAAGCCACAGACGCCTCTCTCCAATTGGAGAGACACGGTGGTGGGCCAAGCATGATGCTCTCAAAAAAGTGTTTGGACATTTTGGTAAACCGGAGGGTGGCCTCTTCATCGATGCAGTGCTCACACTGGCAGCCATAGAACAGAAGGCAAATGAAAAGCCAACTATACGTGCCAAAGTACGAGACTTTAAAGAGGGCCTCCTGAGATATGAAACAGTGTTAACAGCACAGATATTCCTGAGACTATTTGACCAAACCACTCCACTGTCCAAGTACCTCCAGACAGAAGGGATGGACGTCTTCTCTGCCCGTCGAATGGTGATTGCCACACAAGAGAGCCTCAAAAGCATTGCCAGGGATTTCAAAACTGTGAAGGCAGCTGCAGATGCATTTGTCAAATGGACAAATGAAAACATTGAAGAGAGGGAGGAAGGAACAGACATTGAAGTGGAGGCTGCACTGCCTCAGAAAAGAACAAAGAAGAAAAAAAGCAGGGCTGGAGAGATGGCTCAAGATGAGGCACTAAGCGATGCTGAGAGAGCATATGAGGTGAATGTACACAACACAGTTCTGGACACAGCTATCGAGGCCACCCACAGAAGATTTATGACATATGGCACTCTCTTTGCTGATTTGGCATGGCTGGACCCCAGGAACTTTCATCAGATCAGGACCACTTCTCTACCCAAAAATGCACTCCAAGACCTCAGTAAATGTCTGATCAAATTTGACAGCAGGGCTACGGTGGACAATCTAAAGTCAGAGCTGAAAAGTTTAGCTGGACAGTGGGACAGGTTTAAAGCATCACATGTGGATGAATACAAGACCAGAACAGTGGAAGACAGATCTGCAGGAAAGGAAGAGGAGAGTGATATTTGAATAAAAGCGGCACCTCCTGCAAAAATTGCCCACTGTGCTGCTATGAAATACTCAGGTGGTTCAACATGTTGTCAGGTGCTTATCTCTTTGGGCTTGCATACAAGTTCCTGCTGACCCTTTCCCTGACTGAGGTGGCCTGTGAAAGAACGTTCACAATGCTCAAATTCAACAAAAGCAGACTTAGGAGGAGCCTGTCAGCAAACAAGCTGGAGACGTTTATGTTGATGGCCACTGAGAAAGACATCCTCATGGCATTGGACTCCGACATGGTCATTGATAGAGTCGCTGAGAAGAGTGAGTTATTGAGAAAGCTGCTCTTGTAGCCTAATAAGGTGAGATGAAATGATTAAAATGATTATGAAAATATTCATTGTAATGTAGCAGCTCTCTATGTTTTCCTCAAACCTGAAATCTCCCCCCCTCTCTGACAGGATGCCATCACTTGTTTTTTTTAAGGATTCATTCAAGGAGTTCACAGGCATCCTTTTGACTTAGTGAGTTTACAATTTATTCAACGCTACTTTGTCTGGAAAACACCAATCATCTGATCAATCATTTATCATGTCAACTTTCTCTCTCTCTTTCTCCCTCACACACACAGGATGCCACCACTTGTATTAGGATTCATCGCTGTAGAGTATACAATTTTGCAACGCCACTTTTTGAAGGTATTTATCATGTTTCCTCTCTCTTAATCTTTCTTGATTCCCTCTTACTCATTACACAGCTTTAGTGTTTTTAAGGAGTGGCACGGTTGGTATACATATTCAGGGGAGCGTGAAGATGGGTGGTGTGTGTGATTGTTTGTGGTGGGCTGGTCTGGGCCAAAATGCCAGGGCCGAAGGTTTAAATCACGATGCCGGCTCAACATTGTGATGTCTGTCAGCCATCGGCCCAACCCTACTTGACATGGATTGAGATATTTGCATAGCCTGTTAGGCTACTCTCCTTCTTTCAGACAACAAGATCTATAGTTTGACAGGCTCAAGAACACTTCTATTAACACTTTAATATCCTAAAATTAGCAGTGTGTAATAAAAACAAAAACAGGATTGTTACGCCTAATTCCACTTTTATTCAAATACAAATACAGATAATTTTGCTGCCTCAACAAATACAGATACAAATACAAATACTGGGCTCTCTGCACATCCCTACCACTTTTACCTGAAAAGGAGAAAAAATGTACTGTAAGTAAAAATATTCAGTATATAAACTCTGTTTATATCAGTCCCCCTCATACACATCTGTCCCTAAACACTTTTATCACAAAATAGGATTTACCCAAACCTCACCTAGAGTACCCCTTGTCCTGCATGTTTTAGATCTCTCCCTGCTCCAACACAGCTGATTTAAATAATCAGTTTGTTATTAAGCAGTTTCAGGAGGGGTATTCCAGGAGAGGTTTGGGAAACGCTGCCATAGAGGGTTAATTCTTCAGGATCAGGATGACAAGCGTCATGTCTCAGGATACCAACATCTGTGATACTGTCAAAGTATATGGCCATTGTAACAAAGCAGAACAAAAAAAATGTACTTGCAGCAGGTTTAATTCAGCAAGAATGTCCTGGGAGTGACTAACAGGCACCCCTAAATGAGGTATGACACAAGTGGCATGTAGTCATTGAGATCCTCTGGTTTTACCACCAGACATTCAGCCGGGCTTTTCTTCACAAGATG
Source organism: Megalops atlanticus (assembly GCA_019176425.1). Classification (NCBI taxonomy): domain Eukaryota; kingdom Metazoa; phylum Chordata; class Actinopteri; order Elopiformes; family Megalopidae; genus Megalops; species Megalops atlanticus. The sequence continues at coordinate 20,794,631 of CM032881.1, forward strand.
GTAACTCCACAGATGCTCCACATAGTACACCGTAAAAGGTTCAATGATGAAGCAAATGTGACTAGCCAGCACAATGCATGTTTCCAAAATTCTACCAAAGTCCGGTAGTCCACTTGTACTCCCAACAGAAAGAATGATTCCCTTTGAATACTTTGTTCTATCTAGGAAGGTATTAGGGGTCAGCCCAACGGTGTCATCATCACTGAATCTATTCAAGATAGCTTGTCTGACACCACTGTCTAAGACTTCCAGGCACACATCAGACATCTTCGCAGTCTCAGTCTCAGGCTTGAAAATGCTTGGCATTTCAAGATAATATGCCAACATAAGTTGATGTCTTGAGGCCAGGGTAAGCAGAATGTTTTTAAAATTGTTGGCATCACGCACAACCTTCTTAAAGAAAGAATGTTTTCCCTCAAACCTGATTGTCCGACACTCAATTAGGGGTCCAAATTTTTGAATGAGATACGGATAATGCTCAATAAAGTGATGTTTTGGACGCAACTTGTAATCCGGGAAAACTGTCAGCAGCAACCGTCTGTGGTCCGATATATTTGATAATATATTGTAAATAACAAAGTGAGTCTGAAGTGAAATATGGGGTCAACAATAACTCCCCACCAAGTCTTTGAGCTCAAGGACTAATTCCCATATTTGATCACCTTCTGAAACACGGTGACTGATGATGAGAGGAAGGAAACGCACAGGACTCCAATTTTCATGTCCATTACCGCCTACAGTCCTATTCTGTCGAAAAGTTGATGGAACTTTCTGAGGATGGGTTGTCTTTTGGAGAATTTAAAAGGAAAGCCTTGTATTTCACTATTAATCTCTTCTACTGTGAAATATTTCTTAGAAATAAAATCTGCAAGGCACAGACCCGTTCTACAGGTAAAATGCCTTCCAGCACATCATGTAAGAAATCAGGTGGAAAGCCTTTGCATGTGTGAAAACCTGTCAGTCTGTTAAGAGGACAGTCTCGTTTCACACCATCAGACACGAGTTCACTCTGCTTTAACACATTTAAAGCTTCATCAAACAACTCTGGTGACCTTATTAAACAATTTGTCGAAGTTCCCACTTCTAGCATCATAAGTCTGTATGTCTTCACGACTAGCCAGACAAAACCTACAAAACTTCCTCACATTAAAGGACTCTTGGAATCCACCTAAGGAGTGTGAGGCCAAGTTGTCGGCAGCCAAATACAAGATGGTCCCTTTTACATTACAAGCGAGTTTCCCTACAAACACACCAACTGTTTCTAGATATTGAATATCTTCAATCAGTGGCTTCAAAACCCTATTATAACCATAAATGTGTTCAGTCTTGCACAGTAAAGCTAGGTAGATTGATGACAGTGATGAGTTGTATCTTCTTGGCAAATTGGCAAGAATCCAATACACACTGCAGACTGTGTTTCTTTCTGGATGTGCCTAAAGGATTACACATTTCGAAATCATCAATGTACAAGGTTATGGATACACTAACATCTTGATCTGAGAGAATTTGATTTCCTTTAAAATAGTCACCATCCAGAAATGACTTGTACTGGCCAGACTGTTTAACTGGGTTGTTTACCCCCAATGCTTGCAGTACCTCCTCTCTTTTCAGAACTTCAGAAAGTAAGTTTAGAATAGGGACATAAACAACAGTATGAGTCCTTTCTTGTGTGTTCAAAACATATTCAACAGCTTCAATGACAGTAAAGTTCTGTCTGTAAAATGGTTGCCTTTTGTACTCTGTGCCTAGAGATCCTTTTCTTGAAAGCAAATTAAGTGGGTTTGCACTCTGTAATGCTTCAGTCAATAACAATGTCAAACATTCCTCAGATGTGCAATTATGCCCCTTCAAAATATTTTCAATTGACTGCCTAGTTATTTGTCCAGCACATTTGCCAATATAAAACAAATCATCCACAATTTCTTGAATTGCTGACTGTGACACATGAAGGACTGCTTGCAGCCGAAGGAAAAGGGATGCAATTTGCCGCTCAACGGGCTTCTGTGCAGGCTGAAATTCAAGTTCAGGCACTAATAAATCTGGTGATGCTGAATCATCCAAGTCATCCTGTTCATCATTTACAGAGGCTTGTCTGTGACAATTAACAACAAGGTCAGGTCTGAAATTGTGAAACGCAGAAGACTGATGATACCGACTTTTATGAGCAGTAAGAGAGAGTAGTAGAGAATACCCTAGATTTAAAAGAGCACCCCACAAATGGGCAATTCACAGTCTCTCTATTTCTCAAATGTCTCTTTAAATGAAAATATTGTTTGATGTTGCTTGGTGCTGAAAAAGTACAAAGTTCACAGTGAACTTTAGCAACTGGACTGGTTCCTTTTTTGTGCTCCTTTATATGTTGTGCAAATTCCACATGGAATTGAAAGACTGTTAGACAGTTTGGGTAAATACAGCTGAAACCCCGTCTTCCACGTCCATGATTGTCTTTGTAATGACTCACTCCACTTCATCCACAGTTGTGGCGAAACTTAAATGAATGAAACACCTGCACCTGAAACACAGAAAATTCATTAACAGAACATGGTATAGCAAACCTTTATTTAGTCATATGAACTACAAACATGATGGAGAGTAAACTGCACACAATGGCAACAGTAATCATACAACAATGAACTCCTAATCGATTTATGATCTGAGCAACCAAGCAAGTTTACACAACCCAAGCTGATTTTTCATTATAAGGAAAGTAACAAAACCATGAGAAACTCTAAGGAGGAAATTTGCCATTAACATTACAGATCTACTTTCTTGACTGTATAATTTTGATAACTTCAGTAGGCATATAATGAAAGCATTGACGCTCAAGCTCACTATTTTGCCACTTTACCCTGCACTCACACTGGCAGGTCGCCAAGTCGCTGTGTCGTTCTCGCTTGCAGCCAGCTTGTGGGTGTTGCTCATGTAGTTTTGAGGAAGTGGGCTACAAATGTTTCACAGTGAAAGAATATAAGAGGAGCACATCTGCCCCTTGACTGGCCGTCGCTTGACTCCGTTGCTGCTCATTTGCATAACGTTGAACTTTGCTCAACTTTTTTTGTCACCAAGTCACAGCGATTTTGTCACCAAGCGACTCACCGCGCCATGTTGCTCAGTGTAGCCCAGAGACCATTGGAAATGAATGACTTCCGGCCGCTTTGTCGCTTGTTTTCGCTGCCAGTGTGAGGCAGGGTGACTCCTTTCCATAGCTTCTTCCATATGTTTAACCCTGACTCATATTCTCCAAAAAATTCACTCACAATAAACTACTGGTAACATTTTGCCATTAAAATCAAACTTGTTCAAGAGATTCATATTGATATCATCTTTTATCCACAACTGTGATTATTATTATTGCTATTGTACTATCATTATGGGTGTCCCGACTAAGAATTTACATAGTCGAATCTGATTCGTCAAGTCTTGCCTATCGTCGACTGATCGTCGAATCGTTTTTTTTTTAACCATATTCTCATTTGCGACATTTGCTTCCATTTTTTCCACACCAGACAAAAGAGCAAAGAGCTGAAACACCCAATTAAACAATTTGTTGTACACAGAAACAACCTGATAATGAAATGACCAAAACTGAAATGAGGCCACTGTCAAGTGTTGGCATACCAAACATCAAACAAAGTGGCATATAAAAAATGACCATGACAAAATATACATTTAAATAACAAAGGGGCTAACACATGCCTTGGATTTTTAAATTAAGGTGAATCCCTACAAGCTATAAATTAAAGACAATATTGAATATACATTATTTGTTAACATTAACATAAAATGAATATTTTAATGCTATGAAGTGCATAACAACGTCAACGTTAATGTTTGTGTGCTTGCAAAAGCTACAGCATGACATTGGATGGCAATTTTAATAATTAAGTGGCAAGTAATCCCAAAGCTTTCTCTTAAATGTTTCACATTATAGCTTTCTTGTATTACAAAATTCAACTTATAAAATGGAACTAAATTTAGTTAAATCGATTTAAATTATTGAGAATAAACTTTTAGGTCAGGTTGAATGCAATGAACAATAACGTTTAGAACACAGACCTCACAAAAGCTGTGATGTGTCATGAGCATTTAACGTAATTTAAATCAATAAATGTCATCCTTGTTAATTAAACAATCTCACATTGTAGCTTTCGCAAGCACACAAACTACAGACAATCTGCGCTGTTTCGCGAGCATAATAATTTACTCTATTTACGCGATTGGTGTTGAATATTCTGTGAATTTGTTTTATTGTTAATCAAAGGGGATAAAGGGGAACAGGTTGAAAGTAATGATAGATTTAAAGGTATTGTTCGGGCTTCTCCTGTTTCCAGCTCACCAGCTGCCACTGGTTGACACAACTCGCATTTGACTTTTTTGGGATCATCTTTGTCTTGTTCAAAATGCTCCCACACTTTTGAAGTTTTTTTCCCAGACATTGTGAGTTATTAGGTAGCTAAAACTATTTAAAGCCCAGCCAAGATGCTGCTCCAATGGTCCTGCAAAATTGGATAGTGCAACTTAGTCTACAATGGTGATTTATTCATGCACACTAAGGAGATTTATTAAAAGCACATGAGTTATTTTCCAATTTTTATTAACAGTATGATTAATAGGCTGATATTTATACCAAAATAGGCTATATATTATGATTTATTGGGAGAAACCAAGCAATTATATGTAAAATCAGACATTCAGCACCCCCATATAGCCGGGATGGAATGATCCTTGTTTCATAACCACATTTTGTGATGATTCAACTGTGAGATTGGCAGTCGAATCAGGCTCCTTAGATCGAATCGTTGAATAGTCGACTATTCGGGGTCACTCCTAACTATTATAACTGTTTTTTCCTTCCTCCAAAAGGCTACTCTGTACAAATCACAAAATGAACACATCACAACTCAAATACAGATTGCTCACCATAAACTGTAAAATGAATTTAAATTTTCAGAGGAAAATGCCAGTGAATTATACAAGGAATATATTCTAAAATAGATTAAGGCTCTGGTATCTTTATGGAGAGATAATGGGCTTGAACTACGTGCTTCAACCTATGAACCTATGACAGATCCACTGTGGTCATGGTAATCAAGTAAATTAATACAAAATTTATCAGGAAAAGCCACCATAGTTTATCAGCTTCATAATTCAATTTTTGACCTGGGGTATATTTTTCCCTCTTGAATTCCATCAGGACCATGACAGAATCATGCTGATGAGTTCCCATTAGGGATCTTAAAAATTATACCGTTAGTCTTAATGTGGTCAAAAGGGTAGAAATGCAGACCATTGTTCCGATTTCCATTTCAGTCCTGGTTAAATATTAAGACTGAAGAAGTGCATACCCATCTTGGTTCATTAGGGCCCGAGCACCGAAGGTGCTGCGCCTCCGGTGTCCACCGGAGGGCGCATGCACCATAGGTGCAAGGCCCTATTGTTTTCATAAGGATTATTATTATTATTATTATTATTATTATTATTATTCTTTGTCTTCAACACTTGGCCATTTTTGAGGTGGTTCCCATGGGCGAAAACTCATGAAATGTTGTACACACATCAGTGTTTGTGACCGCTACTCAGAGACAGAGACTTGGCCCCGGGTGTGGCCCAGGGACTCCATAGCGCCCCCATGTGACAATGAGTCTTGTGCCTGGCATGTAGTTTCACCTACACGCACCAAATTTTGTAGGCCTGTGGGTCTCATTTTGACAAACAAATTTGCAATTACATCTTATTAGCCATACCCAACAGGAAGTGAGCTATTCTGGATTTTGTGTGTTTTCACATGTATTACATTTTGACTTTCTCCTCCTAGACGGTTCATGGGATGCACGTCAGACTAGCTATATATGAGGTCAAGATGTTGCAGATTTTAAATTGCCGAGGGAGTTTCAATATCTTGCATGGTGTTGAAATGGCAAAACAATGAATTTATATGTCTCGCCACACAAAAAGGGAATTTGTCATAAGTTCTCCATACATTGCTTGATACGGCTCAAACTTCACAGGTTTTTGGTTATGATGATATCCACATGCCCAGAGTGACACCCTGGTATAGCGCCACCATCTGGCAACAGAAAGAGTGGCTTTTTCAGCCATCTCAGCTCTAGTGCTCCTAGACGGTTCATCGGATTCAATTCAGATTTGGTGTACATGTGGTCACAGATGTCTTGATTTTATTCTGCAAAGGTATTTTTTGATACGTTGAACAGCGTAGCCATGAGTAAAGGTTGAATTTGGGCACCTCTAAACAGTTTTTGACCAGTTTCGCCAGTCTGATGAATGACAGGATGCTTAACCAATCAAATTATGAGTTGTAGCGTGGGGGTTGTATTGAGGTGCAATGTCATGGATGTACCTCTTCAGATACTCGAACAGCGGCCATGTTTGTTAATGTGTTTTGAGCACGTTAGCAGTGTTGCCAATTCACCGATTTTGGAGACATTTTGCATGTTTAGTAAAAAAACAAACTCCTTTAATTGTGGTATTGTGTTAATTTGGTGATTAAGTCAGGGATAATCATGGACGAACTGTCCCGGTTGGAACATTTTTGACGAGTCGCAGGCAAACTCAGATTCGAGTCGCGGTGTTGCGAACTCACCCATGTCGGAAGGCATTTCGCATCCTTACTAAGAAATATTCGCATCCTTACTTTTATGAGAAGCAAACATCGTGTATAGTTACCTCGGTTAATTGTGGTGTTGTGTTAATTTCGTTATTGGGAGGAAGGTTGACGAACTGTCGAAATATTGCACATGGCGCAGGGAAATTCCGCTTCAAGTCGTGGAATTAGCTCCGCAAATGCATTTCACTATACATTTAAGTCTATGCATACGCCTGTGTGCGTACAGAGAAAATCTCACAGTTAATCTAAAAAAGCCCACCTGTTCCTGGTACTACTTTTGGCAGATTGATTGGTTCACGTAAGAATAATTCTGTTGATAAACCCGAATCCTTTTAGCTGTTGCTATGACCGTGTAGCCTGATGTCATGATCAACAACACTCGTCGATTTAATCACAACATAATTCAATACGAAACACCGCTGTCTCAAACGAACACAATATGTATGGGTGTTTAGTTACCATCAAATTCAAACTGGACGATCATTAAAGCTAATATATTCAAAGGAACGATTAGCATGTTATGCTAGCCCCCATAGTATGCTTACTAAGAAACTTTTTTTTTTTTTAGTTTTATTTAGAATCATGACACTGTTGTCTGTATCGCCTAATGACAGACATGAGCATTAATGTAACAGTAGTAGCCTATTTTTTTTGTTTGTTTGCCAGTACCTCAGCAAGTGGGTTGCTTGCACATATTTTGTTTGTTTGCCAATACCTCAGCAAGCGGGTTGCTTGCTCATATTTCCTGGTTCTGTGGTTTTAAGCCCGAATCCTTATAGCTATCGCTATGACCATGTAATCTGGCATCAGATGTGAGTGCATTGTTGGATGACGAAATGTCACGGGTCACGACTCGCCGGAGGTGCGAGGGCCCGCCATCACCGCTTGCGGCTATATTTACATTTGCTTATTTAAAGGATGTAGCAAATTAAAAGGCACTGGTGAGTATAGAGTGTGCTCTGAATAAGGGACATACACACACTTTATGGAAGGTAGGGGCTCAAATTTTAAAGGGCATGGTTTAGCACTGGTAAGTCTGGCAGGAAAGGGCACTTTTGACTCAAAGACCAAAGGGTCAAAGCCTCAAATTTCCAAATCTGCCTTAATCTAAATAAGGTGAGGAACAATCCACCAATAATGAATTATTTGTTACAAACAATTGCTAAATTGCATATTTTAATGTGGATTAGTTTGCTAGCAATTATTGCTACCTTGAAAATAAAAATTTGGATACATTTTGAATAAACATTCATTTACAAATTAAACTGCAGAATGACTTTCTGTACACTGAGGAATTATCTAGCTCATTTTGGTGAGTATGAGTTCTGCATCTTCACAGTCACCTGCTACTGAATTTTGTTCACCGCAGGGGTTCCATCACAATATCCACTCCTACCATGCGCACAAGGTGAGAGCTGTCCTCTTTGACAGCTCAGCTCAGATGAAATAGAAGCTACTTTCTATATGTATTAAAACTTGGTCTCGAAAGGGCAAAATTTGTTTTCGTTGCCTCAATGTTCGAGGGAGCTGATTAAGTTGGCAAGATACTCCCTCCCCTAGTTATCACACTAACCAATGCCACAGGCGCTGTCAAAAAGATGCTATATTCTCAACTTACATGTATGTCTACTTCTGTACATCTATTCTGTATGCCTACTGTAGCTAATGTGTTTATTGGAATATATTTCCCATGCCTTCATATGGTGGTGTTTTATCACAGTTACGTGCTCGGAAAATGATGTTGTTGTCATATTTCATCAATGTAGTGTCGCGCTGAGGTGTTCCAACTCTCTCACTGTCAGCTACTCCAACATCAAAAAGAAAGAAATAGAGCAACAGCACTCAAAGCCAAAACTATAAAAAACTGCAACAACAGATGTAAGATATATAGTGTTTTGCATGGTTCTGTGAACATTTGACTCTCCATTCTCTTTGACCACTGGTACAATTTCCACTGAAACACAGAACTTAAAGCAGACTGCATAATAAAATCACAACTCTATGGTCTACAGTCATTTTTTAAAAATATATAAATCCCATTCCTTTGTGGAAAAAAAACAAAGTTGAGATGCTTTCATCATACCATATCCTAACCAGCTCATTGATACTTAGAAACACACTTGCACACTTGATAAAGCTATTCTCAATGCAAGATCTCATTTTCCTCATTTATGAAAGGCAAATACTATTTTTTGTTGATTTGCTGACCTGAAATTATAACTTGGGTTATAATATGTTCCACATGACTTTGATGAGTTATTTGCAACACTCAGAAACACATCATATAAACAAACATGGAGAAAAAATGTCACAAAGGCTACAGTACCTGCAGACTAATGATCTCCAGCTGGCACCAGGCATACAGATCATAAGTTCCAATATGTGAGTCTTCTTTAATGATTATGAGTTTATTTACTTATGTGTATATGCAATGCACTTTGAGTTGGGATGTTGATATATAGATAGTGAAACAGGTTTTCTGTGCTTGTAATGTCAGTACTGACCACAGCTGCATCTCCTCTATGAGTATACGTATATTAATTATGGCTGCACATGGGTCTATGCATTCATGTGTAGAGTCTAAGTTTTGATGTCCAATATGAGAATGTGCTGCCAATTTGTGGATTTTTGTGCTGTGGTTTTAATGCTTGACAAAAAGATAGTGTTATGAACTGTGAGTTGTCCCCAGCTTTTGGAGAGTAACATGACCCTACCTTTGACAGCTGAGGCATCATCTTGTATAAAGGTAATAGCTGGGACATCAAAGTCAGTTTCCTCTTGTAGGCCAAAACAGCATCCTCCTGCTTAAAATATTTGTGTGTGTGCACGCGTGTGCGTGCGTGCATGTGTGTGCACGCTTTAGGAAATATGACATACTATATCAATCGATTGGACAGGTAAGCAACTGAATTTACTGTTACATTTGGAGAAAGTGAAATATGTTTTGCATGTGATCTGATTTTACAGCTTTAATACATTTAGGAGTTTGTTTTGGTTTAAAAAAATATATTCATAAACAGTTTTAAGGTCTAAGGTGACAAAATTAAAGGAAGAAAATTATAAAAAAGAATCACTAATTCACTGTTTGTTTCATAACAAAAAAATAATATTATAAATATCAATGGGTCTGGCCATGCATTAAATCTAGTTAGGCAGACTCACAAACTTTTCACTGAAATGCATGATGTCCTTTGTTGTGTGTGAAGTTAATCCCAAAGGTTGGTAAACATGAATTACACTGTTGGACACATGTGTGCTTAAGTGCAACATCTTGACTGAAGGTGTTGGTATAAACATTTATTTACAAACGCATTACATGCTTCATGCACAGGTCAGGAGTCATGTTGTGACGTGATACGAATACGCGTAACCTGTCAATAAAACTGTGGCGGGTGGGACCCGGTGATGAGTGCTCATGATAGGCTCGTCTTTCGCTCAAAAGAGGGAATGGGAAACGGGCACCTGAGAGGACGACTTTTGGGGTCCTACCTGTTTCGTTCTCGGCTGGTTTGCTCCGCATCTGATACCTCAGGTGGACGCTGCTGTGGCTGTCGGCATTTCTTGCGTTGTGAGGTAGGCTTACACTAGGGGATTGTATGCGCGTTTTATGTTAATGTTGAGTAAAACTAGACTGACTTTGCTCTTTTATGTTCAGGTAGGGGCAAGACCAGTCAGGCTGCCCCCTGGGAGCAAGGGGCATTTGTTCCGTACTGTGACAGGGACAGAAAAGCTTGCCGGTTTGTTCGTGGGGTGGTGGAAAGCTGCCTCCACTGTAGGGCGGTAGGTGTATTCATCGAGGTGAAATTTACCTGTATTTTTAGTGGGAATGCCCTCAAGTAGTTCATAGTTGTGTAACTGTGTGTGTTTTGTTTTTCTTTCTAGATTTCCTGTGTGCAGTTGTTGAGCCGCTGTTCTTTATGTTAGTTTTTTTTTGTTGTTTGGCGTCCGGGTCGCGGGCCGTGTGTGCGTGCTGCCCTCCCCCTTTCTCTTTTCTTTTTTTTTTTTTTTTGTTTTGAGACCGGTGTTGGTCCGGTGTGTGGGTTATAGGCCTAACTAGCTGGCCAGCTGGTCTGTGTTTCACTCGGTCCGTTGTAATTATTGGTGTAGCGCTGGCTGGCTAGTTGGTTTTTTTTCTTTTTTATTTTTTTGTTTTGTTTCTGTCTGTTATCTATTTTTTTGTAACTACCTGCCTTTTTCTCCCCCAAGCCGGCAACGGTGAGGGCAGAGTCCTGGGGTGCAGGGAGCTGTTTGCGTTTGAGCTCTTGTAAATTGCACGGGTTACCGCGAGCTTCGCGTGGAGTGCTATTATTATCATTGAAGTGTGTAGCGTGATGTACGAATTCCCTAAGATTGTGGTGGTAGTTGCTCTGTGAGTGCGATATAGATTTCTTTTGAATGTCACGTGTGTATTTGGCTCAGCATTAGCTCCCTGTGCTCTCTCACTGCCCTGGCTAAGCCTGGTTAAAACTAATTTGGGGCTAGGCCTACCCTTTTTACTAATAGTATATTTTATGAATTTGAGAAGAATAAAGGAAATATTTTTATTGATAGTATTGTGGATTCTTGAATTCCCCTCTAGATATAATTGGGAACTGAGGGGTGGCGTGGTCGGGGTTTCTTGCGGTGGTAACAAAACCCTATTCTAAAAGCATCTTACCCTACAAGCACAGTGCATGGTTTCATTGTTGCTATCTTACTCTCTGTAACAAAATGAACAGTATTGTCACATGAAAAACATAGCAGCAAATTAAAAAGGAGGGAGTGACATTCATCTGTTTTAAGTGGACATCAATTATCTGGTCAATTATCACAGACTACCAAAGCTAATCTGCCCTGTTCTGTTTCTTTAAACGTGTTTGTTTTCTTTAAGCGCCCTCATTCATGCAAGTTCCATCCAAAGCCCCAGTCACATTCTTGGACCCAGCAATTGGGTAGAAACCATCCTTCAGCTGTAGCCTTCGCTTCAAAATGGTTAGAAATCTAATGAATTCTTCTGTATATTTTATCACTGCTGAGAAATTCTTGGCATGTTGGCTATGTGAACACATATAGAACAACATGGTGAAACATTTTACACTTGAAAGTGTTGAGTAAATACTAAAGCTGTGAAATCATTTAAATATACATTATGAATTAAGTAAATGTAAGTAAAAAAAATTTAAGTAGATGTGAATAACTACATTTAGTACCATGACATATAAAATTGAGTAGATATAATTGAAATGCTAGGTAGATGTAACTGAAAACGAGACTATTATTTAACAAAACAAATGTGCTACATTTGCTACATGTTTTTAACTGAATTTAATTCATACTAGACTATCAATTATCAAAATAAAAAGTTACATTTACTTAATAATTTTTTAAATTGTATTTATCTTTTACTCCAGGAGTACTTTACTTGAGGTAGATATATCTAATGAAACCAAATGGAAACATAAAGCAATTGTACACACATTAAAATTTTACTTTAACATTTATTCCACCAGTATACCAGTATAACACACGACATTAAGTCTAAATTCAACCTGGTTTACTTTGCAAATGACATATGTAACAATATCCACGCTATAAAAACAGTGAGCAGAATTGAACTCTGCATATTAGTAAGCGGTCTCTCAAACATGGGTGAAATGCACCAAGAACAATGGGTCCTTCAATCAATTTAAGTCACCACACAATAGCAAAAAATGCCAGTCAACAGAGGCTGTTTGGCATTAATGGAAATCTCAACTTGGATTATATAATAATAAAACTGTTAAAGCAGATTTCCCATGAGGACATTCTCTTTGTACACGATTGTTAATGGCGTCCACGTCATGACATTTAGCGTAACTTACTCAAGTTCTTAAGTTGTTGAAGAAGATGAAGAATATTGATTTGGAATGAGTAATAATTGTAGTTCTTGAAACTGATCAGTATAATTACTTCTTTCTCAAATATTTTGATTGAAATTTACCAAAAATATTAAGGACATCTTAAAAATCGAATTTGTTAGTCAAATGCTAATTTCTTTTCATGAAATAAACTTAAATAATAGATGTAAATTTAAAACAAATTAACTGTTGGATTTTTAGGCATTATATTTTAGTATGTCCAACTCAAACAATCACTTAAGTGATATTCAGAGATTTTATTAAGGTAGTATCGCTATTTATTATTGTGATATTTACAAAGCCACTGAATTATTTTTAGGGTGTACATTGATAATTGTAAGAAAATATTGAATTTGGGGTTTGTCTGACATACAAATGAAGATATTACAGAAGATACCAGGGAAAATAACTATTTACATAAAAACTAAGATACAATAAATGCAAAACAACTATGGATCACAAGAATAAGTAATGATTTCTATAAATAATGATATAAATTTAACACAAAATGATAATACAAAACTATATACATTTTAAATGATTGCAATGAAATGTGATGATAAATCAGTTCATGTTTAAGTTGTTTTACAGATAAAAATGAAAAACTGCTTTCACTAATCATCAGATTTGATTGCTGTCAGTTTGGTTTGCTGAGCTGAGAGACACACACATCTGAAAATACTGCAGGTATGAATAGGTGGAGATTACATCTTCATTGTATACACTCCTGTTTTTACTGACATCTGATGGACCACCATGTAAGACCTATATCTCTGGTAATTAGCCAAATACAGAAAAATGGAGATATTGAATGGAGATGAATTGGGGTTCTCTTCAAAGTAAATGATAACCACTGGTATATAAGCCCTCTTTGTACCACTATTAGAGAGTAGGGATGGGACAATGTAGTTATCTCACAATTTGGTTCAATATACAATATGAGGTTCGCGATTCAATATCACCACAATTCGATAGAGCCTAATAACAGTTCAGTGACAAATCATGAATATTCAGAATTGATGTTTAATTTTTATCCATGCAAAATACAAAATAAATTCTCATTTGAATAAAGTTCTCTACTAGACAACACATAAAGAGATCAAAGTAACAACAGAAATTCTCATAAAGATCAGAAATACAACAAAAGTGTCATAAATACAACAACAACAGCAGTCATGTTGGAGGTGTTGGCTGCTGTGTAGGGTTTTATCACCTTGCACAACTTACAAATGGTCTTTGTCTTATCAGAAACTTATTCATTGTTTTCATACTTCCCTGGAAAGCCGAAGTGTTGCCACACATGTGATTTCAGCATTGCTGGAGTGTTCTCGATCTCTATTGACCGTTTCGCATGTAACTTATCTTTTATGCTATGTAGCGCGCATGTTACATTACATGGTTTGTTATGTTTTCATTAGCATTATTAAGCTTCTCATAGTTTTCAGTTAGCATTTGCTATATTTTTTAACATTAAATCACTGTTTCCTCAAAGCTAAAATTAGCTGTAAGTTTTCCAATCTAGTGTTCTAATCGCAGTTTGATTTTATTTTTATTTATTTTATTTATTAAATTTATTTATATCAGCGACAAAATACATTAACCTCAACAAGAGGAAAGATGCTTTGTACCAGATTTAGCTACTAGCTAATTTCCATCTGCAGTCCCTGGGCAGGTGAAGGAGACAATAAAACACAAAACAAAACCTAACATCACCATACAAATAGGCTTACATCCTCTTCATACCTACTCAGGCACACGCAGACACACAATAACACACTTCATAAGAATAAACACATGACAAAATATAGATATCAAATTATTACATATATATATATCCAAAGTTCATAATCAGAATGTCTAATTAATGCTGACAACACTGGTTACTTAAAATCCATTTTTTAACTTCACGAGAGAAAATATGGAAGTCTGTGCAGGTTTTCAGATTGGCGGGGAGCTTATTCCATTCTTTAATGGCTTTGGAAGAAAAGGCGGATTCTGCAAAGGCAGAGCCTCGTTTAGGGACGCTACAATCTCCCCTTGAAGCAGACCTTGAAGCTCTGCTCATTTGCTCAGAGCAGAGCTGAACAAAGCTCTTCAACGGCGGAGGAGCAGCATTATGAATAATCTTATGTAAACGGACGTGTGAATACAAAATTGAGTTGTCAAAGCTTAGCATTTTATATTTAACAAGTATATCACAATGGTGATACTGTTGTGATTTCCTGTCCAGGACTTTAAGCGCTTGTTTGTGAAGTGTCCTAATAGGTTTTAAGACAGTTTTGCTTGCCTGTGACCAACATGATATGCAGTAATGAAAATAGGAAAAAATCATTGCATTCAAGTATGTCTTAGAGGCTTCAACTGTAAAAGAATTCCTAATATGTCTAAAATTAGCTATATTATATTTTAATACATGGCACATCTTTGTAATATGCCTTTTGAATCTAAGAGTGGAATCTATAGTAACACCTAGGTATTTAAACTCATCAACATTTTTTATCTTTTGTCCATTTACATAAATATTTGGAAAAACCCTTTGTTTTTGTTTATTAAAAAATACATGGTCACTGTTTTCTCAATATTCAGAGTGAGACATGAATAACTAAGCCACTTTACAACTTTTTCCATTGTTAGTGACAGCATACGCACTGAATGGCAAATCACACCAGTGTGACCGTATGCCCGAAAGGGTTAAACCAGACGCTTTTATTATCGCCTGCAGCCATTTTCAAGTTCTAGTAATCTAGCTGTTGTCTCTACAGTTCCGGTTGTAGGCCCTGTTGCATACAAAATGGCAATTGTTGTCTAAAGTGTGTAATTGCAACAGAGAGATTTTGGTGGTTGTGAGATCATCCCAGATAATCTCGTTTGTGGTTAAATACCAGGGTACAATACAAAGTACGAAATATCGCAATATCATTTTCTGACATAAAAAATGGATTGTAATATTCTTGGATCGCAATATACCGAATTTCAATTTATTGTCCCATCCCTATTAGAGAGCCTAATTTATGTTTACTAATGCGAAGTGTCTATGGGCTAAAATGACAAAGTTATTCAGGAGAGAATGAGGTAAGCTCTTATGTCCGCAATTTGTGACTTTTGGGTTGTAGGGGTTAATAAAACCCCCACCCCAAGTTAACATCTATGAAGTGGCAGAATGCAAGTCAGAATGTCTCCATCCATTATAAAAGTGCTTCGTCATCCTGGACAGACATGGAAGGTGTCAGTGCCCCGGCCCCCTAGCTGTGTGTTTGTTTTCTTCCCCTGTCCATGTGCTTTTGTTTTCCTTGTGTTCTAGCCCCGCCCCTGTCCCCGCCTGCCTCGTTACTTCATCGCCGCCACCTGCCTGCCAGCACACCTGTTCCCCATCACCTCGTCTGCTCTGCCCTCGGACTGTCTCCTGGTTCCTGACTCTGCCTGTTCCTGACTTCGCCCTGGTTTTTCCCACGGACTGCTTACCCGTTGCTGACCCTGCCTGTTCCCGGCTCACGAACTCTGCCTGCCGATTTTAATAAAGACGCACTTTACCCTGATCGTGCGTGGTCTGCTGTTGGGTCCCTCGTCTGTGCCGTAACAGAAGGAAATTGATCTGATTTGTTACATTCATTTTTTCAATCACCAGTTTGAAACAGCAGACAGTTGAACATACCTCCTTGTTCAGATGACCTTGCTCTTTGTATGGTCCTTACAAACACCTTACAATCAATAATGCAGGATCCTTCCTTTGATCGATAGCAAGAAAAGAATAGAATGAAATAGAAGTGTAATAAATCAAATGCACGCAGTATAGTTTTAATTATTGTTGAGGCATTTTTTTTTGTTTTGAGTGCCCTGATATACAAGCAGAAAAAGAAGAAAAGTTCAATTTGTAATTTGTAGGACAAAAACAACAGCTGGGCAACAGTGTGGTGTAGTGTTTAGGAGCAAAACTAATAACCCAAATGTTGTTGGTTGGGTTCCCTGCTGGGACAATGCTGTTGTATCTTTGGGCAAGGCACTGAACCAGATTTTCCTCCATAAATGTCTAAGTGTATCAATGAATAATCTTGTAACCTATGTAAATCACTCTGGAAGAGATCTTTTGGTAAACAATTAAATCTAAATACTGTGGATACAAAGCAGTCACCTGTTCATAATGTTTTTGTAGGAGTTTTACAGGAAGATAAAACTTGTATGTATGCCCACCGTGCTAAGTCATTTAATATAATGGGTACTAGTGTAGTTTTGAAGTAATTTTGATGAAATTATTGATCAAATTTGACAAGATAATACAATTGTGCAATGTTTACAGTGGAAATTAGATAAATGAATTTGGAAAAACTGTTTTAAAAATGACAACTGAAGTTTAAAATAACTTTAAAAACAATTTAGGTGTATGTTCCAAGGTGGAGTTAGGTCAAATACAATGCATCACCACTAAATGCATCATATGCTTATCATATGCATCCACTGGACTATCAATTGCAATCTCTAGAACTCAGTCATATAGAACATTTTAGTTTTAACTCAGCTCACAAATGAGAACCAGTAAATCTGAAGGAGCTGGAGAAATTCTATCAAGAAAAATGGTCATTATCCTTCTAGAGAAGTACCTAAAACATTAAAAAGACTTCAGTGTCATCAAAAGGGGATGCACAAAATGCTGACTGCAAGGCCATGAGTACATTTGATGTTTTGAAAGAAAAAAAATAAGTAAGACAAAATGTGTTGCTCTGTGCGGTTTTGGTAAGAATTTCATCTATTTGTATTTGCAATTCTCCTGTCATATCATTTGTTAATCACAGATACTGAAAATGTAATATACTGTATATTGATCTACAACTGCAGAGTGTTTGGCTGTCCTTTCCCTATATAGTCTCAAATCCCAAATGTATCCTCTGTCTCTTCTGTGGTTGAATGAGCTTCCCACAGTGTTCAGGACAGAGGAGTTGGTGGTCATCTGCTGTCTCTGCCTGAATAACAATGTCTTCAGACTGCATCATGGCTCCTCTACCCAATTTTGACTCATCTTCCCCTTATCTGTGAAGTCTTCATATTACTTGTAGTGTGCATTGTATATTGCATTCCTGAATGGTTGAACTTGCCAGAATGTTTTATCATATCAAGAGTTGTTGCTATCCTGCTGTAGGCATTGATACATGCTCAGGTGTGGTTGGTTGTGTTCAGTATGCTCCATTTTTCCTAAAACTCTTTTAGATGCACATTGTACTTTGTTAGTCACTCTGAATAAGGGTGTCTACTACATGACTTCTTGTATGTATGTACTCGGAGTTGCATAATCTACCTGCTTATTCAACCATTTTTTCAAGGTTTAATGTCCAGAACCTATGGTACATCATGGGTTGATCTTATTTCTGGTGAATCAAGAAGGGAGGCAGTGTTTTGTAGGTTTTGTTTTATGACTGGTGCCCATCCATGCACACATAGTACAAAAGCATGAGGAGAAACAATGTACATAGGATTGTTGTATATACTACACTTCTGGTATGTCTTCTCTCTCACACATTGCCTGAGACGAAATTAAAGGTTGCCACAAGGGTAATTTTGAAAAGGTATTCCTACTGTGTATCTATACTCATTATCCCACACATTATTGGGGGCCGCCCATCTTGCTTCTGTACCCCTGTGATCTCTAAATGGAATATGTTTTCACGGAGGCTTCCAGTGGCTGAGCATACTCTTCCAAACCTGATTGAAGAAAGCAGGAAGAAGCAGCAGGAATTCTATCAAATTGCTATAATTGCTGTATTTTGTCATTCAGAGGTCACAGTCAAGGAGGTGTGTACAATAAAGTGGTGTTCAGCTGAAATGGTGAAAGTTTCACAAGGGATTGATATTCTGCAGGTGAGAGAGTCATTGAGCTGTTTGAGTGAGGATACATCAATTATTGAGCCAAATGTTGTCTTCAGGATATAAAAACTGTCTACAAATGTATTGATTTTATATGAAAAATATGGTAGGTACTTGTTGAAAACTTGGAAGATGGCAATAAATAACTGGACACTAACCTATAGCTCCTAGAAGGAATAGCCCCCATACATGATATGTAAATCCTGTGTGCAAGTTCTTTTGTTGAGGAGTTACGACCTGCCTGTATGCAAATAAAGCACCATTGAATTCATCCTTCCCTCTTCCCCAACACTATCCTTGTGTGTGCCAATTCTTTTTAAGTAAGCAAGTCCACAGGGCACCAGTTCAGCTAAAAGCTGGACAGGGGCATGGCGTTGGTTGAACAGGAAATAATTCCATGCATTTTGTTTGTAATTCTAATCAATCAATGGATGGTAGAAGGAATTACATTTATATGTAAAGTTCCACAGGGCACATCCACTTCTCTTGTAATTCCTTTCTTCAATGTTGCAGTCTGAGGCAAGGCTCCAACATTTCCCTTCTCCCATTTCACTTGCTTGCTGTTAACTGCTCCAAAGACGTTGTAGCACTGTTGATCAAGGCAAGCAAGCCAACTGCCACACTTGCACTAAAGTGACTGATTTTCACCTACATCTACGTCAGTGGCTCGCACCTAAATGAACAAACTGCAGGTGTATCAGCAGTATGTTTTTCACAATGTCTGCTCTCCAGTTCCTGATATCGTCGAGAAATCATTAACAATGGCTGGAATTTCACAAAGTCAACAGCTTTAAAGATTTCAATAATGTTAATCATTTCAGGTGAATAGAAGGGAGTACAGTTACTCTAGACCTTTTTCTGTTAAAGGAATAATCCCAGCTACAATGTGCCCTTGTGTTGCTCTGCAAACAGTGGGCTTTACAGGTAATTACAAATTACATTAAGATCAAATGATGAAATCTGTTCATAAAGGAAGTAATGATCATGCCATTTTTATTCTTCTCTGCTGATATACCATTCTGATTACCATTCCACTGACATCTATATGCAAAGCTATATAATTTTATCAACCATGGATTCTGTCATCATTTTAGAGGAGGCAAAAGCTTTGACCATCAATATGCAAAGTTAGCATCAATTTAACTTAAGCCAAGATGGTTCCTGCAATTGCACACTAGTATGTGCATGACTGAAGTAGATATATTGCTCCTGGTATGCTTCAATGCATCCTGAGAGCTTGGATCCAGAGGATATCAGCTGTGTGAATTATTATCCCACAGGTTTTAAAGGCAATGCCCAAACTGCATTTTCACTTGATCGTAAAGTTTTATTAGTGTGGATTAAGTGAATGAGAGAGAGCTCAGTTATGTAGTGAAATACAAATTAGAATCACACATTAGATTAACATTCACAGGTGGGAAAGCTAAATATAAGAAAACAGAAGCATTCCACTGCAAATGGATAATTCAGGCGATATGAATTTCCATGAATCATTTCCTGAATTATCCATACAATGAAACCTTGAAATCTGAGACTGATGTGGGCATAGTGGTACTTTCATATGGATTGAAGTCTAACAAAAGGATTGTACCTGGTCAAAGGCTGAGGTTGTTGACCCCCGTTTGGATATTATAAACAGGGAAAAAGGGGGTGGTGGGATGGAGGACAGATGCCATGATCAGCTGAGACACAAAGAAAGTGGTTGTAGGATTTTTATATGAGACCAGTTTGTCCAGGTTTTCTGGAATTGATTCCATAAGATGAGATAGAACTTTATTGATCTCACAGCGGGGAAATTCACGTCACAGCAGCATTTAGACAGGTAGAGGTAGAAAGAGTGGCAAAGTGCAAAAGTGCAATAACGTAAAAAATACAAAAACACAAAGGAATACAGAAGAAGAAAACAAACAAACAAATATATATATATATATATATAAACATAACCAATAAAATAGTAAATAAGTGTACATTAAGAATAAAAAAAACATACAGAAAAATAAGAAAAACCACAGATGTGCAAAAACTAGAGATGTGCAAAACCAAGTGTATTTACAGAGTGGTGGGGTTTATTTATTATTAAACAGTCTGACCACAGTTGGGATGAATGACCTGCGGTAGCGCTCCTTCTTACACCGTGGGTGAAGCAGTCTCTCACTGAAGGAGCTGCTCAGGGCCACCACAGACTCACGCAGGGGATGGGAGGTGTTGTCCATGATGGAAGCCAGTTTGGCTAGCATCCTCCTCTCACCCACCTCCTCCACAGAGTCCAGTGGAGAGTACAGGACAGAGCTTGATCTCCTGATCAGCTTGTCCAGTCTCTTCCTGTCCCTGTCCGTACAGCCCCCCCCCAGCAGACCACGGCGTAAAGATGGCTGAGGCCACCACCGTGTCGTAGAAGGTCCTGAGGAGAGCCCTGCACACTCCGAAGGACCTCAGCCTCCTCAGCAGGTGAAGGCAGCTTTGACCCTTCTTGTACAGGGCATGAGTGTTCCCTCTCCAGTCCAGTTTGTTATTAAGGTGAACACCCAGGTATTTGTAGTTCTCCACTACCGCAATGTCCATACCCTGGATCTTCACAGGCGTGATGTGTGGTGTCCTCTTCTTAAAATCCACGATCATCTCCTTTGTCTTGCTGGTGTTGATGTAGAGCTGGTTGAGCTCACACCAACTGACAAAGTCCTTGATGACCTCCCTGTATTCCAGTTCATTCCCCTCAGACACACATCCAACGATGGCTGTATCATCCGAGAACTTCTGGATGTAGCAGTTGCTGGTGTTGTGGCAGAAGTCTGAAGTGTAGAGTGTGAAGAGGAAGGGAGAGAGCACCGTACCCTGAGGGGCCCCTGTGCTACAGGTCACCACATCAGACACACAGTCACGGAGTCTCACATACTGTGGTCTGTTGGTGAGGTAGTCAATGGTCCATGTAGTCAGGTGACGATCAACTCCTGCTCCCTCCAGCTTCGCCCTCAGTAGTGCAGGCTGAATGGTGTTGAAAGCACTGGAGAAGTCAAAAAACATGACTCTCACAGTGCTCCCAGCATGCTCCAGGTGAAGCAGTGATCTGTGGAGGAGGTAGATAACTGCATCCTCTACCCCGATACCCGGCCGGTAGGCAAACTGTAGGGGTCCAGCGCCGAGTTCACCAGAGGTCGCAGGTGATGCAGGATGATCCTCTCCAATGTTTTCATCAGGTGGGAGGTCAGGGCAACAGGCCTGAAGTGGTTCAGCTCCTTAGGGCGCGCCACCTTAGGCACTGGAACCACACAGGAGGTCTTCCACAGGGCCGGGACTTTCTCCAGACTAAGGCTCAAGTTTAACATGTACCTGACCACACCACAGAGTTGGTCCGCACAGTCTTTGAGCAGTCTGGGGCTGATTCCGTCTGGGCCCGCGGCCTTTCTTGCCTTGATCTTTGCCAGTTCCCTTCTCACCTGGTCAGCTGTTAGGGAGAGGGGGAGGAGGGGGAGGGTGGAGCGGAGAGGTAGAGGGGGAGAGGAGGTGGGGGTGAGGAGTGGTGAGGGGCAAGGAGTAGGGGCAGGTGAATGCCGGTATGGCCTGGTTTGGGGGACAGGTCCAGGGGGTGGTGGAGGATGACCGGGGCGGTGTGAGGAGGGGGCAGGGTAGGTGGTTGAGGCAGTGGGGGCAGAATCAAATCTGTTGAAGAACAGATTCAGTTCATTTGCCCAGTCCTTAAATCCACTGGACTGGTCACTCCCTCTCCTTTTCCATGCCCAGATATGTTTTTCAGTCCTCTCCAAACGTCCCTGATGTTGTTTTGTTCCAGCCGCTCCTCCAGTTTCCTCCTGTAGCTGTCCTTCCCCTTCCTGATGACCTGCCTGAGCTCCTTCTGGACCCTCCTCAGCTGCTCTCTGTCACCCGATCTAAAAGCTCTCTTCTTTTCATTCAGTAGAGCCTTTATCTCAGAGGTCACCCAGGGTTTATTGTTGGGAAAACACTGCACCTTCTTGGAAGGCACAGCGTTCTCCACACAGAAACTGATATAGTCCGTGATACACTGAGTCAGGCTGTCAAAGTCCTCCCCATGAGGACTGCAGAGTGCTTCCCAGTCTGTTGTTGCAAAACAGTCCCTCAGTCTTTCCCTTGCCTCATCAGACCACTCCCTCACAGACCTTTTCACAGGTTGTTGTTTACTCACTAGGGGGGTGTAGTCAGGAAGCAGATAGACAAGATTGTGGTCTGAGCGACCCAGCGGGGGGAGGGGGGTTGAGGTGTATGCATCCTTGATATTTGCATACAGTAAGTCCAAAGTTTTATTGTCCCTGGTATGGCATTTCACGTACTGGGTGAAGTTTGGGAGAATTGAGGACAGAGAAGCGTGGTTAAAATCACCGGAGATGAGAAGGAGAGATTGGGGGTGCCTTGTCTGAAGCTGAGAGACGACAGAGTAAATGAGCTCACAGGCTGCAGCAGCATCGGCGGAGGGGGGGATGTACACAGTTATCGCGATAATACCAGGACTCTACTATTCCTCCTATACTGGTAATCACAGCATACTTTTAGAGGAATAGAGAGCACACAAGATATCTTTTATAAATTAAAAAGCTGTGATAATAGTGGATAAACAATAATGTTATAGAACAATAATGAACTATTAACAATAATGGTATAAAACAGTGTTCTGAGGAAATGGCATAGACTACATACACAGAATTTCAATCATTTATGAAGCTTAAGGCATGATGTATACTGGAAAGCATATATTCATAGACATGGTAAGTATTTTTGAGTAAGAAAATGTATGTCATATTTGGAAATAAACACAACACTAGCAACTGAATGTATTTCGATTTAAGTTATGTCAAGGTCAAAGCATCCTTCTATCCAAGACAAGTGCTATAGGAACCTAACTCCTTATTTAGTATAACTGGGGGTAACTAATTTTAAGCCAATCTCCCAAGAGCACACTGATATAAAACTTGGTTTTGTCTGTATTCTGCACCTGTACTTCTCAAATAAACTCTCAAACAAAACAAGTAACAAGTGAGACAGTGATTGAAGGGACTGACAGTCACACACATGGCAGCCATTACTATAGTTGTAGCCTAAGTGTTTGATTTGATCATTTCAAACAGAAAATATGTGTCTTATGGTGCAGAGCAGTTAGTAACACATTGAGTAAGAGGTTTTATTTGCTCAAAATACCTCAAAGGCTCAAAATTGTGCTCTGGGATATTATGGATAACTGCATCATCATTCAGAGAAAAATATACTCATTTTTTCTGAGTTGTACAAAACAAAAAGAGAAAAAAACTTTGCAGCTTCCTCATGTTTCCATCAATTGTGTTGCATCTTTTTAAATCACAGTAATTGCATTTTAACAAGAAGCAAATAAGCTTCCTGTCTCCCCACACTACCTTACTACCAGCAATAAAACAAGTCTTTGTGGGACTCATCTCCAGCTGGTTTCAATGGGAGTTAATGGTGCTCCAGAAAAGAAATGCTACTCTTGCCTTGGCATATACCTGGGTACAGGTGGGGCTTCTAGCAAGACAAATCACTATGCCAAAGGTACTTTTCCCACTGTACCTGACCCAGAACCAAAGTATGTAGGGCCCTAAGAAATAGTATTTTTTAGATTTTTGTTGATTTTGTATTCAAAATTGTATTTTATACTTGTTTTATTAAATATGTTTAATAGAAAGTATCAAACAAAAATACAGGGAAATTCAAAACACACTGTGAAAAAGAACATGTAAAAAAATCGAACATACATACATACATGAACATACATACAAAAACAAAAGAAAAAACACTGGATTTGCAGATCTTTTAATCATTTGCTTTAATGTAAACTGTTCTGGGAATAATAACAAATGCAAATAAATAAATTATGTATCTCACAGTCAAATGATACTCTATTTAGCAGCTGCCTACAGTCTAATTTGTTGATAATAGATTAAATCATGAAACAAGGGAGGTTGTTTTGCATTGAATCTTTGCAAGTCTGCTCACAAAATGACATCATGATTAGTATAATATCCATATGAGCTATGTCATATGAAACCACAGAGATTGAATCATCAAACTCTGTTTGCTCTAATGCTACATGATAACAGCTAAATGAAGTCACAAAATGCCAAATGCCTGTGATGCCATGTAAGCCAGCATTTTTGAGCAAACCATATCAAAGCCACATGACACCATGAAAGTATGTGCATACTGTAGCGATTGCAGGGGTCACAGGAAGAATGACACTACAAGTTGCTAAAATTGGCTATCCAGCCATTTACTAAGCAACACAAGCAAACACGAACACACAGGAAAAAGGAGGGGACTAACTAAAGGGAAATGCAAACACGGTCACGGTGGGTAACTTTTACAAAGGCAAAATGAACAGTTCGCAAAGCATGCTGGTCTATACTCCACCCACCCATCTTCCCCCAGTATGTCACACTGCCCCCGCCTAGGAGGGTTGCTGTCCCCAACAACCAACAACAAAGTCCCAGAGGTGTTGGGGAAGCTGCCGCTGGTGCGGAGCCCACTGCTCAAGTCCTTTGGCGCCCTCTAGTGGCGTGGCAGAAGTCATTAGCTGGTTCTCGGTCCCTGACTCCCCCCCGGATGGAGCTAAGGGCTGGTAGGGCGCGAGCCGGTCGCGGTGGAGAACCACCACCCTCTTCCGCCGAACTGAGCAGAAGGTGAAGGAAATGGCGGAGGCGGGTGTCATCAAGCCCTCCAGTAGCCCCTGGGCTGCTCCTGCCGTCCTGGTCCAGAAGACGGATGGCACCTGGCGCCTATGTGTAGATTATCGCCGCAAAGCATGCTGGTCCATACTCCGCCCACTTCCCCCAACATGTCACAATACTTTGAAAAAATCGCTTGCAATATTTGTCATTTGCCACACACAATATGGCCATCAAGGATTGTGACCCATCCAACTGCTAAATCAGATTTATGGAAAGCTGCCATCCTTTCTGATGGGTGGATAAGATAAAGAGGGCACAATGAATGGAATGAGCTAATTTTAAGATTGCTGAATTTTTGCAATATGCAGCATGGTGCTCTAAAAAAACAAAAGCTTGAGGGCAGTAATGTGGTATAGTGGGAGGGAATAAGGCTTGTAACTAAAAGATTGACAGTTGATTCCTGAAAGGGGCATGACTGCTGTCATACCCTAAGGAAAGTTACCAAAAATTAGTGACCTTATCCCCATCCTTGTTTCCTGAGGGTTCATATGTAAAAACTGAAAGCTATGCAAGTTGTTCTGGATTAGAGAGACTGTATTATTGTGGCCACAGATGAACTTCATGGTAGTAGTTGCAATATAGTACTGCAATGATAGTGGTTCTTTTAATATAATGATTGCATATTTACATTATACATGCCTGAGAGTAATGTCATATTCATGTGCATCCCATAATATGCAGACACAGCCTTTACAGCAAATTGCCTGTGCTCTGTTAAGTTGCATAGGTTAATTAAAGACGTTCTCGTTTATTTCATAAAACATGATTTATTTACAGAAACCACAACATAACAAGAACCTATTAAGCCTATTAAGCTGGCAAACAACATTTTAAAGCAATAAACTAAAGTATAGAATCACCTCTAAAGTATAGAGACAGTGGACAAGAGGAATTCACACACATGGCATCTAGTTACAGGATCTAAAGGTCTTACCACACTAAACTTTTCCTGTTAATGTTACAACATTGTGTAATGTCATTTCCTTTAAAGCCGATGTTGCCGTGATTTTGTTATTCTGTCACTTTCTTCCACAATGTAGATTACTAAGATCCCTACGCAAATGAACGGTTAGTGAGAAAAAATAAAATAAAATAAAATACAATAACCTGGATCAGTACTATGTTAAATTACAATGGTTGCCAAACTGCTCTTTTTTTGAGGTGCACCTGTTAATTTCTCATTCTTTGCAAAAAAGAGTACCAGCAGTTTTAAGACAGCATGGACATAGATTCACATCTTTGTACTATTCATGATCCTTGCAGCGGGTAGACTTTGTTATTATAAATAATATAGGAACACAGCAGATGATATTATAACCTTTTGATGGGGGAATAAATATTTTCCCAAGGAATCGGTTTAGGACACAGAAATAGTTCTCTCTGAATAAGGATTTATATAACACTGGTTCTCTTGAAATTATTAGTACCATGCCTTTAACAGTTTGCATACTTAGGTTATTGTGATGTTCTATGCTCAGAGCAGCAGATGCTGAAGGTGTTGACTTCTTCTTACCAATTTTTTTGCTTTTTTTTTTTACTTTCCTCACAGCACCCACTAATGGCCATGAGTCCAGCACCAACTGTTGTTTATTTCCCATGTGGTGTATGCATATGGATATAAATGTGAGGGAAGCTGATTAACTTCAGATTGTTTTTTCCTGAAATTGATCACTGTGCAAGTCAGTGTAGAGGACATTACTAGGCCTATTTTCTTGTCACCCACCTGAGCTCATGCCTCTCAGTGTCAGAGTTAATTACTGTGAATATGGAGGTGTGGCACAGCAGAGGAATCACCACCTCTGTTTCTGTCTACAGTTTCACAGATGACACAGGGGGTATTAGGGTAAGGCAAAGAATATTGAAAGGTAAACGTTACTACTGAGGTCAGATCAGAGTAGGTGATCCTCATGGTTTCATTTTACGGGCAGACAGTAAACAGAGACAGAGGCTAAATAGTTGTTGTCTTTGTGACAGAGGGGTAGCTGTAGACTGATCCTGTATTTCAGAATAGTTCAACGATTATGTTACGTCAATAAGGTATTCATATGTGTTCAGTATTGCACCTTGTTACTTGAAATAGGATGCTTGTGTGGCAGCTCACTCTATAACCATGACTTCACGCTGTGTTCTTTGTTTTAACTATAGTACTTAACTATCCACACATTGCTCAGTCTGTACTCTATCTGATTGGTTTCCTTGGAAATTTGCTACTGTGCATTTGCTGTTTTGTAAAAATTTCAAACCAGTAGTAACAAATTACTACTTAATCTCTGGCATTTAACTATCTATAATTGCAACATTCAACCAATGAGAAATCCCAGATTGTATATACCATGTCATGGCATCTTCTGTTCATTCAGAAATAAGATTCAATATGGAGATATCTATTTCATTTACCTCCAGTGCTGATGCACTTCTATTGCCCCTTGCAGTGGCTATTTATTTATTACCCATAAACTCAGTCTGTTTGCAAGTGTGAGGAAATGGCTTCACATCACAGCTGAGATCGTCACTGCCTCATTTGCTTGCTTTGAAGTGATGAACTGCACATACAGTACATTGCTGCCTGTCTCTTAAAGGATGCAAACAAACCATGGCCTGTGTGTGAACTCCCAGAGAAGTGACACATTGACTTTTTGTGCTCACACTCCACTCTGACAATACATTAGTTAACCTCAATATTAGAACTAGCTAGCTAGCTCCACTAGCATTTAATGTCCAGTGCCACTTGATAGCAGAGCAGAGCTCTGTTCTGCTGACATGCTTCACCACCTAATAAACAGAGGACGCTCAATGCTGTGCATGTTGTTATCTTACACAGCTGTGGTAAAACAGCAGCTTCTTTCAAAAATGTTTATTGATGATGAGTGCTGCAAGCAAGCCAAAAATATGACTTTTGTTATAAACTTATAACCTTTTGTTTTCTAGACTATGCAAGTGCAACTCATGGAACTCTGGCACATAATTTACCTCAGTCCGAATGTTTTATGGACTTATGCATCTGTGAAGCACAGACAAGGCATCTTCTCTAAGCAAGTTTGAGGATGTTACTGTGGCATTCCAGAGAACATCAGACATTTCAAATGTAAGAATGACCTGAGGCCAGATTACATCTGAAACTCCTTCAGGAGAGTTGCATGTGAATATTGATGAAATAACAGTTACATCTATGAGAACTCTGAGAATATCAGTCTTTGAATATTAATGGTGTTCTTTCCCAACAAGTATATATTCACAAATTATCAAAAAAAATATAATCAGCCTTAATTGTCTAACAATCAATCCAAATCTGGGCTCTCAAATAGCTCAGTGATCAAGGCAATTGCTTTTACACAAGCGCAGCTGTATGACCCGTGTCATCAGCCAGCCAACAGTGGCAGAACAAATTGGCTTCGTTCCTATGGGGACAGGGGTAGGAAGGTCAGCCAGGGTTTGACCATCTCATTGCACAACAGCAACCCCAGCAGGTCATTTGGGTGGTCATTGCCTTCATTCATAAACCTATGCATGAAGTGTCTTTCTCTGTCTCATGTCGGGCACATGGCAGGGGTTGTAGCAATGAGCAGCTCCTCTACTAAATGAGGAAAAATCATTGTTCACTCAAAATCTCATCTTGTTTACTCAAAATGACCTGCAGATAAGCTTTTGAAAATACATGCAAAAAGACAGGAAACAATGCACACTAACAATAACAAAATGCCAAAAGATAGAAAGGGCATTGAGAATGACTGGCTGCAATGCAAATATTCAGAACAGAAATTGATAAAACACAAACTGCCGCAATGTAAAATCCACCGATGAGTCATTTTTAGATCAGTTCCAGGATCACAGCAAGTGGAGATCCACATTTGTGTGATGGTATAAGCCACAACACAGTGTGCATGGAGATTTCGTTTTTTATGAAATACCTCTTGACTACACAGTCTTATAGAGATGATTCTGTATTGTTCCATACTATCGATAAAATAATGCCTGAACATATATACCTACATATGGAGATTTTGTGTAGTTTTTAGTGTGGAACAACATATGTGATACACTGTCCAACATATTCACACAACATGATCCCAAAAAAGCACCCTTGTGATCAGGGGCATCATGCAAACCAAATTTGTGGGTGGGCACCATTTTCAGACATGTTCAAAACCACACACAAGACATAAAAATACACATATGTATATATTAATGTTCTTGAAACTTTATGCAACTATTGTACAGACTGTCTGTGGGAATTATGAAATCTGGATCCTTATCTAGTGGGAAAAACAAACAAAAATAATTTTTAGACTTAATTGTACTAACACAAAGATTTAATTTAGTTTTTTTTTTTTTTTTTAAATCTCATAACCTGAATAAACTACCACATAGCTGTCCCTTGCTGGAGCATGAAGCTTCAGGAGCATCTTCTGTTTGGTCCAAATCTGCCTTGTCCTGTCCTGTCCTGTCATTTTTTAAATACATAAAACGCCTCTAACTTTGCTTCATTCTACTAATGGAAATAGTACAATAATATAAAATAGTCACTGACAGGATGATGGTCATACATTCAACAATAGTAACAAATAGGTAACTACAGTCAAATTCTGTATGTGCCATGTGGAAAGTTACTACATAGGCAAGGCACACAGAACAATCACACGTCCACAAAAAACAAATGGCTCATAAATCAATTGACAAAAACACACCATGTAAGTAGATACCGAACCATGTAACTATTTACAGTTGTTGTAGTGCATTAAGCGGCGAGCATGAAATGAAGTAAGCAAGTTTGGCAGTGTAACATTTAGCTAGCTAGCTAGTTAACATTAGCCAGAAAATAGTTCGCTAGTTGTGTTCAAAATACGTGACATGGAGATGGAAAAGGCTGTGTTGTGTTGGTGGCTAGCTAGCAAGCACTGATGGACAGTGTAATTGGTACAGGCAAAACGAGCTGTAGCTGGTCTGCTGTTATGACTAAGGATGGGAGACCTTGCTGGCTAACGTTAGAGAGCTAACATTAACATCAGTTGATAACGCAAGTTCACAGTATGTCTGTACTAGCATATTGAATAAATAACTAGCCAAGTAGACATGTGTGTGACATAGCTATTTTGACAGTTTTAGGCTACTGCAGCATATGTCTGTGGGACAACACAGGAACAGTTCAGTTGCCTTCTTATTCTTGCAGAAGCACATTTGCTTGGCTAGCAATTGTAAACAGCTCAATATAGCTAACCTTGTTTACTGCCGCTGCGACGTGAGATGAACTTGTGGATGATGGGAGTTATCGGTAGAAGACGGGAGGGATGAGGGGTGGGGTATGGGGAAGGGGATTAAGAGGTGTG
The DNA here is from genome assembly GCA_019176425.1 of Megalops atlanticus. Classification (NCBI taxonomy): domain Eukaryota; kingdom Metazoa; phylum Chordata; class Actinopteri; order Elopiformes; family Megalopidae; genus Megalops; species Megalops atlanticus. The sequence continues at coordinate 20,825,016 of CM032881.1, forward strand.
ATCTGGCGGAGGAAGCTAGCTCATTTCAGCTAAACCTAGGCGGGGTTACCCTGACTGCAGGCTGAACGATGTAGGCAGGTTATTGATTGATTGAATAATTATTAATACATTTTTACAAAATATTGGGTGGGCACATGCCCACCTAAATTGATTGGCACGACGCCACTGCTTGTGATGCGTGAGTTTTGCACATGCGTTGTCATGACCACAACCATGACAACATACTCTTGCTAAGCTGTGTGCTGTGCTTATCATTAAGTGGAATATGATGTAAACATTACAGAGGGGATATTTCTCACTTTACATTTGTTCATTTGGTGCTGTTCAAATCTCTTAAAAATCAGAGTGTTTTATATTGAACACATTACTCAGAAATAATTCCTTTTGTCTCTCTGTAAAAGAACTTACAGACATAGACTAACTTATACAGCAGCATACATGACATGACAGCTAGGAAATGACAGTTGCAGTAGCTAAGGAAGCAGCTTTTCATAAACATAGTGAAATCTGCTAAGCAGCTGTTGGAGGACTGATTTCCATAAATACATTGTCTGTTCAACACACATATGACCACACACAAGTTATTTGAAACAACTACATTTTATGAACATACACAATTATGCTGGCAGTGTTAGTAATGAAAACGAAAATGCTGGAAGAAGAAAATGAGTCTTGAATCTGCAGAAAGTTGATAGAAAAGTGCTGTTGATAAAATCTTGTAAATTTTCCTCCCTATTTTAAATAGTACAGCTGAAAAATTTCTCCAGCCTTGTTTTTGTATACAGATTAATGCAAGTTTGTTCAGCATTTCAAGGAAGTAATATTCTTGTGTGTTTTTCTCAATTCAAAAATAAGAATTTAATTATACACACAGTCCTTTGGTGTCCATAGCACTAGAAAAAATATTTTTTAAAAGGATGTTAAATGTATGCTTTACACTTGAGCTGCATCCATGGAAAATTACACAAGGTAATATATTTTTTCCTATCCAGATATGGTACCCATTGTAATGCTGTTACTGGAAAAGACCTTGTCAGACCTTTGTATCTGTATTGATTTTACCCCTGGTTATTCGAAAATGTGTTTTAGATTAGCAGCATAGATGTAGAAATCTCTCACCTGCATGACATCCATTCCAGCCCTCCTCTGGGTTCTTCTGCATGGCTATCAAGTAAACAAAGATTCCTTCCCATGAATGTCACCCAAACAGCATGCATTTAGGCATAAAAACAATGTGAAACAATGACCAGTAACATGAAACAATCACATTTCCACAAGCTATGCTTACTATGAATAACATACATTGCAGCATGTAATGCTTATACACATGATTGTCACATTGGCATATGAAAAAATATTCCTGTTTACAATCAAATGCCATGAGGTTCAGCCACTATTATGTAGAAACTGTACAATTGAAATGATGAAACTGGATCTGAGCCACCGTCTTTGTGTGAACACCACAGTAAAAAATATTGGGTGTTTCACTCATCCTGCTAAACTAACTGCATATTCTATGCATGTAAGCAATGCATGTTGTTCAGAGACTGTGATGGAACCGGGCGAAAATTACCATCTGTGAGTGGGTATGGCCAAAAATTCAGAGGCAGAGGCAGAGGCAGAGTTACGGTACCAAAATAATTTAATAAGGTTTGCAAAGACCAGGCATACAAAAATCCCTGTGCAGAGGTGATTCAATATAGACAAAAAAAAGTTCAAAAACAAAATGTAAATTCTCTCCCAAAAATCTGCTAAGCCTCTAACAGCAGAGGACAATACACAGCGAAGCTACAGTACTATGCACAGAGTCACCATACACACGCTATCTGACAAAAGACTCAAGACACAAGACAAGACAGGTGTACATATACTCAGGTGACCAGCACCATTCACAAACATAGGTAAACACATAACAATCAACTAACATGTGCATCACAAGACAGACTCTGAGACAAACGCATAATGTTCCTTATTATGCAAAACAGCAGATTTAAGAAAAGCAATCAAAATAATACATTTCCTAGGCATGTGAAAAGATACAAAACACAGAAACAGCTCGATCAAGGCCATCTCCGCCATCCGCATGCCACTACAGGAATGTACCTGGCCAATTCCGGCCGGAACCAAATAAACATTCCTTTATTCCCCGGCGGCACCCTTTTGCTGCCGGACTGACTCACACCAGCCACAGGAGCACAACGAAAACTTCCTGCAAACTGCCGGTAACATTGTATGCTACATAAACATTACTTTAGACTCAAGCTTGCGCGCCAACTCAAGTACAAAATAAATGTTTAAAGCATAAAAAAAATATTCTTTTACATCTTTATTTCAAAAGCGCATATTAGTGTTTATGTGCTAGTCCGTATGCACTTTCTCATGTGCGCGTGTCCGCATAAAAGTCCGCGTTTGGGTCTGCGCATGCAAAAGTTCGTCACTTTATGCAGACAAGACACTAGATATGTGCGGTCGCACCTCGACCGTCACAGAGACATACCTTACATTCTGGAAAGACTCAGTTTACAAAGTAATTTTGCTTGACTAAGGAATATCATTTATTTGGTTTTCACAAACAACAAATAATAGGTGCTTAGAAGTGCTTAGTGAGATGTATTTATATGTAAGCTTAATATGCTAAATATTTCATCTTGATGATCATATTAAGGATTTAATGTCATATTTCATTTTTAAATCCAGAATTACATTACTAACACCTGTAGATTGTTTGACATGTGTGAAAGATCTGTGTATAAAATATGTGTAAAAATACATGTATAGAAATATTTAAAATGTATAAAAATAAATAAATAATATGTTTATAAAAAGATTAGCTGACATTTACTGGGTAAAAAAACATATCTGTACTCTTCCTCATTAAATGATTGGATCGAATGACCTAATTCATAGTTTATTAGGCAAAGATCATTAACTAATCTTCCGCTGGACAATACATACTACACTTCTACAAAACATATACATACACAATTTTATAGTTACACTGGATCTAGTGCATGCATTTCAGCCATATGTTAGTTTCTGGTGTACAAGATGAAGCAGACTGTAGCAGAGCCACAAATCTGTGCCTGACATCACATCCAGGTTCGCCATTGTGAAAAATGAGACCTTGTTTTCTGAATACATCAGTTTGTTGAAAAGGAAGTTTCAGACTAAGACTCAAGACAGGCATGACCCAAACAAATGCTTCCACTAATGTAATTCTAATGCTAATGCAGCTATTGTTAGACATTACTTATTGATCACAAAATCCAATGATTGTTTCAACAGTGTAATTAAAAATGTTTACAGGTTGCTTATAAATACCTTACAGTACTGTAGTGAAAACTTTCAAAAAAATTCCAAAAGCTGTAAATACATGCAATTAAAGTGTGTAAACAATGACAGCTTGCAGAATCATAAGAGTGTATGCTCACTGGAGAAGGCTGTACACACTACATCTGTCCATGATAAAACTTAGAATGTCACAGACATTGTATATGGTCATAGAAACTTGGGATATAAACCAAGCCAGGAGTTGATCATCTTTTTCACAGGGCCAGGTAGTAATTGTTCAGGTTTTTCCCAAATTTAGTCTTGCTTGGATTTTCCTTTTTTTTAATTCCCTGTGTACTGTAAATAATCCTGAGATAATTTAAAGGGTCAATTGCAAATTGGAAAATTGTGAAGGGTGCTATTGCAAATAAACATTTTTTAAAAGTTGGAGCCTTTAGAAAACATCCCACGTGAAGACACTAGACATGCATACCAAAGTTACACCAAAATGAATATATTGTGATTTTTCATGATGCTATGCTATACCTAACTAATCTACCTCGAAGGGTAATCACAGTGTCAGGACCTTCAGACCTTTGGGACAATCTCCAGTTCTCTGGAAATTCCATTCTCTTCACAACCTGACTCCATGGAGGAAATGTTAGGTTATCTTTATTATCGCACTAAGGAAAAATGTTTTGCAGCCAGTGTTCACATCCGACGGAATACAAAAGGACAACATCGACTACAACATCAGCACAATAATCATAGTACAGTACATAGTACAGCTAGGACGAGGAATGGAAGTTCATACCAAGTTAAAAAAATAAATAAATATGCAAATGTACAAATGTGCAATGTACTGGGAAAAGGAAATTCATGCAAGTACAATGTGCTAGTGTGCAAATATGCAAGTGTGCCGGTGTACAAGGTAGTGCAAGGAATGCAAACCAGAATGCTATCTGCCATTAAGCACATCAATAGCACTAACAAAGAAAGAGACACAGAGTCTCTTAGTCCTACAAACAGGCGCCCTGAAACACCGACCTGAGGGCAGTAGCACAAACTCCCTCTGGAGTGGATGGTCCTGACAATCCAATATAGCGTAAGCCCTCCTAAGGACCTGTATGTTATAAATGTTCAAAAGCTTGGCATGACTCCCCCCCGGAGATCTTACTGGCCATATTAACGAGACTTCAAGTCTGTTCTTATTGGACAAATTTAAGTTTCCAAACCACACAATAATATAAAAGGTTAAAACAGATTCAATAAAACCTCTATAAAAGAGAGTCATCATCTCGGTAGAAACGTTAAAAGAATTAATTTTTCTCAAAAATAAAGTATTTGCTGGACCTTTTTTGAGGTAGCATCAACATGGGATTCAAAACACAGTTTGTTGTCAAGAACAATATCTGTTCTGCCCTCTGATTTAAGTTAGTAAAGGTTAATGTACATTGCTTGTGGCAATTAATCATAATTCATGCTTCAATATAAAATACTGAAACACTGTCCAGATAGACACACAGTGTCACATTGATTTGCATTGAACTCATGATGTACCTTTATTTTGATATGCTGCGAGAGATACGTTGCTGTGTAATATGGGATAGGGAACCCCGGTAGCAAACAAGTCACTTGAAGCACAGAAGTCGCGCATGGTCAAAGTTTCTCCCGTGCCTAATACTTTTCTTACGCTCTCGAAAGTAATGACTGTAAGTTTTTTGGTTGTTTACTTAATATATAAAAGTAACTTAGATTTATTTTCTCTGCACGGTGTTCGTTGATGTGCAGATTGATATTACTCTAGCCTAATTCATTCTGGTTTTGCAGTGATGCTAATTTACGATAACATTACATGCTAATGAGCATATCATTTCCTTGTAATTCTGATGATAGCTAATGTTAACACTTATTTGCCAGCTGTGTTTGCTATGCTAGCTAAGAGACGTTCTAAGTCTTTTCTGTTTTGTGTTTATTACAGTTTCACTCATAAATTTTCACCTGCCTTACCCAAAGATTGCAAATAAAGGAGCAAGACGCTCGCTTCCTGGCTTGTGAAAATCGAGTTTGGCTGGCTGTTTAACTACGTCAACATACCAGTTGTATATAACACGTAGCGGGAACAGTACAATATCCAAATATTTGTAGCTATCTACAAGGTCAATGTCAATACCTTTTATAACAGTAGGAAGAGTGCTTGGTTGTGACTTCCTGAAATTAATGTTCATGTCTTTCGTTTTTGACAAATTTAGATGGAGGAAAGACCACATCCACCACTGGCCCATGATCCTGTTCCTCCCCTTCAAGAAAGCTAAAAACAACAGTATCATCAGCAAACTTTAAAATGTGTCTGTTCTTGTAGTTGCTGTGACACTCATTAGTGTACAAGATGTAAAGAAGGGGGGAGAGAGAGCAACCTTGAGGGGAACCGGTAGATGAATAGAGCCCGTTTGAGAGCGCCGTTAACTCTCACACACTGTGACCTATCAGTTAAAAAGTCCTTAATCCATTCATTAGGTTAGAATCAAGTTTAAAATGACACATAAGCCTCTGTGCAAGCAGGTATGCTTGGATGGTATTAAATGCCGAAGAGAAGTCAATAAATAAGAGTCTAGCATGCATCTTGGGGCCCTCCAAATGCTGGTACAGATAGTTTAACAATGTAATGACAGCATCCTCCACACCTCTACCCGGCCTATATGCAAATTGTAATGGATCAAGCCGTTCCTCAACCCGCATTAAAACCTCAGTCTTGATAAGCTTCTCAAATGACTTCAAAACTTCAAAATAAAAGTCAAAGCTACTGGTCCGAAATCATTTAATGCAGTGGGGGTTCTACTTTTGGCTACTGGGACAATAATGGAATGTTTCCAAAGCTTAGGAACCTTCTGCAACTTAAGAGGTAATGTAAAAATATACTGAAAGATGCTACAGAGCTAGTCAGCACAAGTTTTCAGTACCTGGCCAGAGATGTTATCGGGACCTAAGCTCTTAGTCTTATGTAGCACCTTTGTTCCCAATCGACGGAATATACTACACTTTGGACCTAGGTTCTGAAGTAGTAAGGTTAGAAAGACCCACAGCAGACTTTGCATGAGACTGAACACTTGGCAACTTTATTACACAACCTTTTTGCAATTTACCTCTACTGTAGAATGACCACTGCGATACGTTAATTGTACAAATTAATGAAATTTTCTCACAAACATAAAACTCACTTAATAAAGAAAAGGCAAAGTATGAAACAAGAGTGTAAAATGTCCTTCTGTTCAAAGTAGCAAAGTAAACAATTCACATATACCCTTTTTTCCTTTGGGTTTATACTTAAATGGTCCTGTTCCTCAATATCTGAAGAATATTAATTCTTTTTGTTGGAAAATTAGTTTCAATGTCCCTTTTACTGCTGTTGTGATCACTTATCTACCCGGTAGAAACTAAACTGCTGTCTTATCTGAAATCCTGACGTGGATCAGCTCAGTCGCTCTGAAGAAAGGAATCGAACCAGCTGGCCACACTGGTCCCAAATGTTCCCTGCTTGGAGCTTCTCACTGGGCAGGCTCGCCATCAAACTCAAGCATGGTGTGAACCCAAGCTACTTCCAGGATCACAAAAAAACCAATCGGAGTTCTCGGTAGGAAAAACGGAAAACGATGTGATAAAAATGGTTCCTCTCCCCAATAATCTGGTTGCATCACCAAGTAGTTAAGCCGCCTTTGCTCCTCACTTTTTAGCACGCATGCGCTCTCTACTGGGCATCACCCATAATGCGCTCTGATTTCCTTTTTTTTTTTTTTTAAATTATTTTAACCCTTGATAACCTAACATTTCATGTGGGTTACACCCTCCCCTTGAATCCACATGAGTCCCTTCATGTGCTACAATGTCTAGACTCAAACACACTTGACTGGGTGGCTTTCATAATCGCTGATTGAATCGAGGGCCTGACTGAAACTCTCCAAGAGACTCTGTGCAAAGGAGATTAAGGGCTTCCCCAACTCAGGATAATGAAAACGACCAGGTGCTCGCCGCACTCTATCTGATCTGCGGACAGAACTGTCCTCGCTATTTTCTTCACATGCTTCAATCTCATGCTCTCCAGGAACTTCAGAATTTGGCTTGTCATTCTCTTAAAGGTCAGTGTCTTGTAATTCTCTGTCTTTATTTCCATCCTCAGGATCATCTAGATCTAGCATAGGTACATCGTCACATGCGTCAGCAACAGCTGGTGTCTCATCGACTGGATCTTGCAAGGTCTCCGCTCTCTCAGTTGGAAATCGCTCAGGAGCATGTTCTAAATTATCTCCTTCAACTTCAATACATGCCTCTACCGGTTCAACAGGTAAAAGTAAAGAATTACCTGCAGGAGACTCCACTCGAGGTTGAGAAGGCAAGGTTTTGTTCTGGCCATCTTCTACTGGAGGAACCGTGAGTGGTTCCAGCTCCTTTGGAATTTCATAAACTTTTGTAAACCTCTGCTCAGGGATAACTGATGGTTCCACAGAACAAAATGGGAAATCGTCCTCCATTTCAGGGTTCTCACCTTCCTGGAGCTGAGGGTGACTGCGTCTTGTCCTGAACTGGCGAACAGGCTTTGGTTCTGGTGGCTCATCCTCTTCAGGTGAAGACAGATACCCACAAGGAAGTAGGAGGTCCCTGTGTAGGGTTCTGGTTGGACCATCTTCACCCACTGGCTGAACCATGTACACTGGCAAGTCTCCCATCCGTTTAAGGACTTGATACACAGTAGACTCCCATCGGTCAGCGAGTTTGTGCTTGTTCCGCAGACGGACATTTCGCACTAATACTCGGTCCCCTTCCTCAAGAATTGATTCCTGCACAGACTTGTCAAAGCGACGTTTGTTCCTGTCAGCAACCTTCCGGGAGTTCTTAATGGCAATTTGATAACTTTACTCCAGACGAGATTTCAGGTTTCGCACATACTGTGAGTGAGACCCCGATTTACCCTCGCTGACAGGTAAGCCAAAAGCAATATCCACTGGTAGCCTGGGCTGCCGTCCGAACATCAACTCGTAGGGGCTAAATCCGGTGACCTCACTTCTAGTGCAGTTATAGGCATGTGTGAGGGGTTTCACAAAGTCACGCCAGTGACTCTTCTCTTTATCCTTCAAAGTGCCCAGCATGCCTAAGAGTGTGCGATTGAATCGCTCCACTGGATTGCCTCTAGGGTGGTAAGGACTTGTGCGCACTTTCTTGGTACCTACAATAGCGCAGAGCTCCTTGATGGTACGAGACTCAAAGTCTCGGCCCTGATCACTGTGCAGCCGTTCAGGGAAACCATAATGTACCAGGAACTGCTCCCAAAGACACTTTGCAACAGTTGTAGCCTTCTGGTCTCTTGTTGGTATGGCTACCGCATACTTAGTAAAATGGTCCGTAATGACTAAGATGTCCTTGGTGTTTTGACTGTCAGGCTCCAGGGATAAGAAATCCATACATACCAGTTCCATAGGTCTGGTTGTTTGGATATTCACAAGAGGTGCAGCTTTTTCAGGCTGTGTTTTCCTTCTGACACAACGTCCACAAGTTTTAATTTTTTTCTTCACATCTACAGCCATTCGTGGCCAATAGAATCTTGACCTCACTAAATCAAGGGTTCGGTCCAGTCCCATGTGCCCCATGTCCTCGTGGAGGCACTTGAGAACAGTTGACCGGAGTGATTCAGGAAGTACGAGCTGATAAGTTGTCTCATTATCACACTGACGTTTCCTGTACAGGACATCATTTATCAATTCAAGACGCTTCCACTCCTTAAGCATAAGCTTGAGCTCTGGACAATCAGAATCAGAGTTGTGCGGTGCTTCACCCCGTGCCTCTAACAGTTGCACAACAGGACCGATGACTGGATCAGATTCCTGCTTCTCTCTGAGTTCGGCTTCACTGAAGGTAGGTACAGTTACATGTCCTAACATTTCCTCCTCATTGTAGATGGCTGGAACTGCATCAGCGTGCAGTGCGAGGGATTCCACCAACATGATGGCAGGTAAGCCGTCGTCTGTTTCCCTCAGGAGATGTCGATGACAAAGAGCTGTAATTGTATCTGTGGACAAATCCTGGACAGCAGGTGAAGAGGACAAGTGGTGTGACGTGAACCGTTCAATCCTCTCCCTCTCCTCTAGTGAAGCAGGGTCTTCAGCCAACATTTCATGAGGCCGCCTAGAGAGGTCGTCAGCGTCCTGGTTGCACTTTCCAGCCCTATACTTGATGTTGAAGTTAAATGTGGAAAGGGCTGCCAACCAGCGATAACTGGCTGCATCTAGTTTGGCTGAGGTAAGTATGTAGGTTAACGGATTATTATCTGTTACAACTGTGAAAGTGTTGCCATACAGATAGTCCTGGAATTTCTCTACAATGGACCACTTGAGAGCCAGAAACTCCAGTTTATGCGCTGGATATCTCTTCTCACTAGGTGACAGTCCCCTACTGGCATAGGCAATGACGCGCATTTGACCATCCTGCTCCTGGTATAATGCAGCTCCTAGACCAGTGGTGCTGGCATCAGTGTGGATTATATATGGTAACTTTGGATTTGCAAACCCAAGAACTGGTGCAGAAGTCAGCTTCTCAATGATACATTCCATTGCTTCCTGACAGGCAGGTGTCCATCGGTCAGCAAAGGGCTCCTTTGGGTTGAAGAACTTCCCCTTCCAGGTTGGTGTCTTCTGGCTTCTCCGTCGAGGTGGGTATCCTGACGTGAGACTGTTTAATGGCTTGACTATTTTTGAATAGTCCTTCACAAAGCGGCGGTAGTGGCCTGCAAAACCTAAGAAAGACTTAAGCTCTCTCAGATTCTGGGGCCTTGGCCAACTTTTTAGTGCACTAACCTTCTCAGGGTCAGTTTCTACCCCATTTCTGGAGACAATGTGCCCAAGGTAGCGCACTGAAACCTGAAAGAAATGGCACTTTGCAGGGGATAGTTTCAGACCATTCTCTCTTAGGCGTTGGAGTACATGGAAAAGCCTAGCTTCGTGTTCCTCCAAAGTGTTTGAGAATACAATTAAATCGTCCAAAAACACCAACACTTCCTACAAATTAATGTCGCCCATGCATTTCTCCATTAAATGTTGGAAAGTGCTGGGTGCATTGGTTATGCCTTGGGGCATGCGATTAAATTCCCAGAACCCCAAAGGACACACAAATGCAGTTTTCGGCTTGTCAGACTCCTCCATTTCGATTTGGTAATAGCCGGACTTTAGGTCCATCACCGAAAACCACTGGGAACCATTAAGGGCTGAGAATGCCTCCTCAAGATTCGGCAGTGCGTAAGCATCCTTTATAGTTTGATTATTGAGCTTACGGTAATCAACACATAAGCGGACCTCACCATTCTTTTTCTTCACCACAACGATTGGCGAGGAATATGGGGATTCCGACTCGCGTATCACACCTGCTTCAAGCAGTGTTTGCAGATGCTTTCTCACTGCCTCGTAATCGTTTGGGTGAATGGGCCTTGACTTTTGCTTAAAGGGCATTTCATCTTTAAGCTTAATACGGTGTCTGACCTTTGTTGCATGTCCAAAATCGAGGTCGTGGTGTGCAAAGACATCAGCGTATGCATTGAGATTCCTTGTGACTCTTCCCTTCCATTCCTCTGGCAGAGGAGAACTGCCAAAGTCAAATGTTAAGCTTGCACCAGCAGTATCACTTGATGTTGGTGAAGAGATGTCACAACACTTGGCAGTGTCTGAATCTTTCCCAGGGGAGTGTGGGTTTTCATAGACCTGGTTTGGGACATGCAGTTCAGCAATAACACAGTTAGTGGGAAGTGTTATGTCATGGTCTGTTTCGTTTCTGACCCACACAGGCAACTTGTGGGACTGCTTTTTCGACAAAGTGATAAGGCAGCAATCAACAAAGATACCTCCAGGTAAGGCAGATGTAGTTGGCTGTTCAAGAACTGCCCACTCCTCAGTGGTACTGGTTTTCACATTTACACGACCTTCAAGAGTAACTCGCTGATGAGCGGGTATCACTTCCTGCGTTTTGCCTTGGAGTGACATAAGGCCTATTTTCCCTGTAGTGTTTACCCTTCGCCTCAGCTGAAGAGTTCTGAGAATCTGTCTATAGCCATAGACAGGGGAAATGTCATTTGGACTTTTGTGCTGACAGTGCTCATCATATAACACATCAAGTACATTGGTTCCTATCAAGACAGGTAAGTCACAGTTAGAGCGCCGATCAGGGATGACTAAAGCAAGGGTGGAAACTTCGGGCTCTGTTTCGATAAAGTCTTTTGGAAACTGTAAAGTAAGTTGAACATACCCTAAATATGGAACACGCTGACCGTTGGCACCCTCGATGTCAAGGAGACTGATAGGTTGGATAGGCTGCTCTGCAAGATTTTCACTGTAGAATGAGGCTGAGATGGTAGTCACTTGAGAACCGGTGTCTATGAGGCAGCTACAATTAACTCCTGATACAATAACATTAGCTGTGCATTTTTCACCTACAAGCCCTGTCGGTAGTATGGACTGGTGTTTCAAACTGTGCGAGTAAATTGAGGCTTTGGGCTGAGTGTTGGAATTGGGACATAGTTGGTTACTCTCTGTTCCCATCAGTCCCGTAACAGGAACAGAATTCAGTTTAAATCCTTCCTAGCCTGTTCCTCCCAATCCTTCTGCTTCTGCCGTAGTGCATTTCGTTTAGCTTCAACAAGTTCGGGGTTAGGCTCATTGCTGCAGGATGTAGCAATATGCCCATCCTCACCACAGTTAAAGCAGTACCAGGGGCGAGGTTTCTTGCTGGCCTTCATCTCAGTCTGCTGAGGCGGTTTCTCTACAGGCACTTCTCCCACAGCTTTCCTTGGCTTAGCAGACTTAGAGGTGGTCTTTGCGGAGTACTCACCCATGGAGGCTTTCAGGGTTGTCAGCTGAGCTTGCAGTTTTGCAACTTGTTTCTCCAGTTTCTTTGTTGATGCCGAGGGTGTACGTTCAGCAACGGCCGTCATGTCTGTCTCATCCGCGCCACAGTTGTCCACAGTCAGAGCGCTGGACTGGACCTTAACCTTGGGAAGCCCGAGGTGCTGTTTCATACAGGTGGACTTAGCAGCTTGCTTGTCCTCTTCAGTTCTTAACAGGAGCAGCAGCTCTGAAAACGATGGTGGGTTACTCTTCTTTTGTTCCAGCTGGAGACCGGTGATTAAGCTGTTGTTCCAGCAACCCCTGCAAAACTGTTTAAGCAACTGGCGGTCAGAATCACTAGCAGCAATGCCATCTCTCTTACGACTTTGTTCAATGCTGCCTGTAGTCGCTGCAGATAAGCAGAAGGTTTCTCTCCAGAGTTTTGGTTGGTACTGAGAAAACGTGCAAAGAGCTCGTCCCCATCATCTACAGTGCCATAAGCTGAGTCAAGCAAACTCAAGTAATCATGGGGGCTGGAATGAGGCCCAAGATGTTTCACAACATTTGCAGCGGGAGGTAAGAGACTTTCGAGCATTTTCCTAACCACTTGCTTGTCAGTGACTGAGGAGTCTGTGAGGTAGAACTCAACATTACTACGCCATATATCATAGTCGGCTTCTAAGCTTGGACAGGGGATTTTGCCAGAAAAGGGTCTCAATTTAGAAAAACCATGGTACTGGCGGGAAAGGTCAGTGCTCTTTACGATGTGCTCGACTACCACCTTTTGGATTTCGGGTGTGCTGAGATGTTCTGGTGGTAGGCGATAGGTTGACCTCGCACTTACAGGTGAAGCTCCCGCTCCATCACCAGGTGGAGGTGGGCTGCTCACAGGAAGCTTAGTCACATCGGGGTCTGTTATTGCAGTGGGCGGGGGTTTATGGATTGCTAATGACACAGCCGGATTTGCATTGGAGGTAAGTGATGGAGGTCGACTTATTGTGAACTCTTCGTACTCAGCTGGGGGGTCAGGTTTTGCAGATTGTTGAATTCTAGTTAGCTCATCAAGCAGAATTTTCTCAAAGTCTGCACCACTCAATTTAGCAATGCCTTTTAACTCGTGTAAGTAGGAAAGAGTTAAGCTTGAGCCCTTCCTCGCAGAGTAAATGCTAGACAGAAGCTGGAGATGATGAACAACGTTGGGGTTAGATGTAGGGCGCTTGCATGGTAATTCAGCTTGAAGCACCTGGATAGCTGAGCCAAATTGGAATTCAACAATGGTTGTGTTCTCAAATTGCACATCGGAGCTAGCCACCCGAATTACCCTGGCAATTGACCCATATTGCTGAAGAAATTCAATTACCTCATCATCTGCTTCAGTACCAGATATCCCACCAACTAAAACTGAATTGGGTACCTTAACATTTTCAGTCTGAATTACATCCATGTTGTAACATATAACAGTGTAACACGCCTAAGATAAAGTAAAAGGTAAGGAAATTACTAAGGTGTTCTGAATAAAATTGCCAAGCTGTTCATAGATCTGGAGAAGTAACCACAACCTAATCCTGGCTGGCTCGCCACTTTTTTATAGTGTAGCACCTTTGTTCCCAATCGACGGAATATACTACACTTTGGACCTAGGTTCTGAAGTAGTAAGGTTAGAAAGACCCACAGCAGACTTTGCATGAGACTGAACACTTGGCAACTTTATTACACAACCTTTTTGCAATTTACCTCTACTGTAGAATGACCACTGCGATACGTTAATTGTACAAATTAATGAAATTTTCTCACAAACATAAAACTCACTTAATAAAGAAAAGGCAAAGTATGAAACAAGAGTGTAAAATGTCCTTCTGTTCAAAGTAGCAAAGTAAACAATTCACATATACCCCTTTTTTCCTTTGGGTTTATACTTAAATGGTCCTGTTCCCTCAATATCTGAAGAATATTAATTCTTTTTGTTGGAAAATTAGTTTCAATGTCCCTTTTACTGCTGTTGTGATCACTTATCTACCCGGGTAGAAACTAAACTGCTGTCTTATCTGAAATCCTGACGTGGATCAGCTCAGTCGCTCTGAAGAAAGGAATCCGAACCAGCTGGCCACACTGGTCCCAAATGTTCCCTGCTTGGAGCTTCTCACTGGGCAGGCTCGCCATCAAACTCAAGCATGGTGTGAACCCAAGCTACTTCCAGGATCACAAAAAAACCAATCGGAGTTCTCGGTAGGAAAAAACGGAAAACGATGTGATAAAAATGGTTCCTCTCCCCAATAATCTGGTTGCATCACCAAGTAGTTAAGCCGCCTTTGCTCCTCACTTTTTAGCACGCATGCGCTCTCTACTGGGCATCACCCATAATGCGCTCTGATTTCCTTTTTTTTTTTTTTTATTTTAATTTTAACCCCTTGATAACCTAACATTTCATGTGGGTTACACTTAGTATGCCTAAAGAGGTTAGCCACTCTCTTCACATCGATATCAAATGTTGGGGAGGCAGTGGTCTTTTCTCTTATCTCGTACATCAAAGCCATAAAATCATGATTATCAAATCTTAGATAAAAACCATTTAACTTATCAGCCAGGTGTTTATCAGGATTTAAACAATCCAGAGTGACCCCCCTGCCACCCTTGTCTTGTAATCCTGTCGTAGTTGTCATTCCATTCCAGGCTCTCCTTAAGTTGTTACTGCTGAGCTCTACCTCAATCTTATCCTTGTATCTCAGTTTAGCCTTTTTTATTTCAGCCCTAACCTCCTTCTTTAATGCCCTCTCAGTATTGACATCACCTTCCTTAAAAGCATTATTCTTTTTACATAACAAATCCTTAATGTCTTTGGAAATCCATGGTTTGTTGTTAGGAGAAATCCTAGCAATTTTAGTAGGAATCACAGATTCCTTGTGTAACCGGGGGTACTGGTCTAGACTATGCCACCTTGGGAGTTGCGCCCAAGGAAATAGTTGTCACAATGCTGTTTGTTCCCCACTCAGGTCCCCTTAATTGAATAAAGTCAGCAGAGGTGTGGATTCAAAGATAAAAAACTCAGTTTATTATACAAAACGACAAGGCAATCCATAAAATAAAAATAAAAAGGTAGTGGCAATAGGTCCTCCATGAGCACTGGAGGCGCCACCGTCTGCGTCTGGGAGGGGTCAGAGCCGTTGAGAGAGGCAGAGGTATGCGATTCTTTAGCTGCTGTTTCCTGATGCGTTGGCGCACGCCGCCTTTCTTTCCTCGTTTCCTGACATAACGCGACTTTCTGAAATTATTATCAGTCCCAATAAATATTTCCTGGTTAAGGTTTTGATCCAATCAAGAGTGTATAGGTTCAGCTACGGCGATTCCATTGTAGTCCCAGGAGAAACTCCCATGTGTACGTGATTGTTTGGGGATTCTGGTAACCCCAGTCTTCCTCCTATGACACCTGTATCCTTAGCTGCAAGAGTCATTACATGACAGGACAGTTGCCTCAGCAGTCTTTTTGACTGGAGAGTGAGGCTGTCATGGTTTCTTCTTATATCCAGATGCTGTTGTACCTCTTTTGGCTCGTCCTTTGAGAGCTTCTGTGGACAACACCAAAGACCAAAAGCCACTGCACAGACTGTGCCATTATTAAAATGCAGTGGCTTGTCCTATTGCTCTCATGGCTGTACACATACCATTATCAGGGCTGCACGCATATTGGTTCTCATGGCCTCCAGCTCTCATTGCTGTTCACATGCCCGTTGCCTTTCACAGACATACCTGCTGTTAAGTGATGAGGTGTTGTTGTTGATTTGATTTTATGCAAACTGTGAATCATGGCAGTTATCAGCTACATTTTCTTTAACTCATTTTCTGAGTAGTTTTTCAACTGTGAATATTTGATGCAACATATCTTAATCAATTTGAAAATGGGTATGGAATTTGGATGCTGTAGGTGCTGTAGACAGTTGACAAGAAGCAGACAGTTGACAAATATGTGTACAGTGTATTTTAAACATTATATGCTATTTGTGTTTACAAAGTATTAAGAGGAGAAAGATATCTAACTGATGTATGTAAAGTTTTGCCCTTATTCGTATTAGTGGAACTGTCCAATAGTATCAGTTAAGCATATATTTAATGGAGTATGTTTTCTTATTTCTACCTCTTACTACTCAGGAACACACAACACTCAGTTTAACTAACCACTTTGTTCAAAAAATGTATTTCTGCAATCTTTTTTGGATGAATTTTGGGTGGGATGCCATTAACACTTTTGTTTTATTGCTTAACTGAAACAAATATTATGTGTAGATATCGCAATATATTGAGTAGTGTGTCATAATACATTATTGTAAATAAAACATTGTTTTCATTAACATTATAATTTATTAACACAACAAACATTCCATATACCCCTAGTTTGTTACAAAAATCGAATGCAAAGGATTGATCCCTGTTTGCTAGCTACAATGATTGCGATGGAAAAAATAGATTTTCTAACAGCTCTTTTCATTATTATATCGCATCCAGACACCTTGGTTGATGGTTGAAGCAATGTAAGTAGCATACTGTAGTACTGTGTAGTACAATATAAGTTAGGAGTTTCTGTCAAATGCAGTTTAAATATCACAAAAGTACACTGAGCACGAGTTACCACCTACGGCTAAATATTCTAATGTTAACTGTCAGAGAGATAGTGATAGGCACAAATAGTTTTGCCGAGAAACAATCTTAGAACATGAAAATAGCAGCATGCCTATGAATCACACTACATCAAGCAAGCTGATTACAGCTATTGTGAAGTGAGGAAAAACTGACTACAGGCTGCTCATCATAGTGAAGGACTGGTCTGAGGAATATTCTTCAGACTTGCTTGTTTTAGCAAATGGCTTAGTGGTGTTATGACTGAGTCATAAGAGTGTTTCATTGTGTTTTTTGTGTGTGCTGCTGATTTTCTCCCCCCCTGTTTGAGGGTGGGGATGTTCGCCCTGTCTGTCTGTCGAGTTGCAGGTGGCAGCTGGGGATTGGTCTGGGGATTGTTGGCACTGTTTTTAAAGTGACGCCTATCCGATGCCGGCTGGCTCCTGCTTTCCCTGGCTCCCAACCCGACCTTGCATGCTGATGAAAGAGCGTTACCTCTGTGTATCGTGACTGGACTTTCGTTGTAAATAGTTTTTTTCTAAGAGAACAGTTCAGGTAGTTGTAGGGATGAGAAGCATTTTTTAGCACTCTTTTTCCCCTGTTTTTGCATTAGGAAGCTAGGTAAGCCACATGTATTTTCTTCTGTTTTCTTTTCTGAATAAGTTATTTAGTGGTACATAGTAGATTGTTTTGTTTATTGTTTTGGCCGTGCTCACCCCGACACTAACACTACCACTCATTTTTGAATAAATCACTTGCGTGTGAACTGTGTTCGTTGTGGCACAGGTCGTCCTTGGGAGCGGAGAAGGAGGGGAATCACTTTATGTTGTGCTCAGTTTCCCCTAGGCTGGGTATAACAATTGGGGGCTTGTCCAGGATAATAAATAAGAGACATAAATAAAATTATTGGTTGACATTTTTATCCCAGAGTGGCACAATGGAATTTGATTTGGATAGTTTCACGAGGAATCTTACATGGAAGAAATAAAAATAAATAAAATTATTTTTCTTGTCTATTTTAAGTATTCTAAAAAGAGGTTGAGTGGGTTGAGTTCTTTAAGGCCTTTTTTGTAGGCTATAACCTTTTATAAACCCTTATGTTCTTAAAAGCTAATTGCTTGATAAAAGTGATTGTGCCAGCTCCAGTTGAAGCCTTTGCCAGTCTTTGTAATTAAATATGCAATTAATTGTGTTTAACTATTGAAATTGCAAGTTGTAATGGGTGTATACTGCGTCGTGTCTCTTTTTTACTAGATGTTGCATGGGTCAGTGAATGAGCAAGTTTCAAAGTGAGGTTCCTGCTGCTCACAGCTAAACCCTAAGGCCACTGTCGTTACCAGTTGAGCTAAAGGCAAATTGCCCCTGGCTTTATTGAAAACAACACTAGCTAACCAAGTCTCAGGGCATGACATAACTGCTGTAACTGCTTGGCTACCTGCTACCCACTACCCTACAGGCTTTATTCAGCGCTCACACGAGCTACTCACTTCAGCTCTGCTACAAAGTGAATAATTGGGTTCAAATGTATTAATCATTTGACAGCCCTAACATGTTCATGTTATGTTTAGCTTTTCCAAATTTTCATTAGAACTTTTTTTGAACAAATACATGCAAATCATATTTAGATTATATAATGAGTGAAAGGTGAAAAGATGCATTGCTGTGTAAAAATTAGTAAAGCAGAAACTGCATTGTGTAAAGGTCAGCTCCAGAGTCCACCCCAAAGCAGCACCCCTTGGGGCCACTGAATACCAGGCGTTCTCCCTGTAGCCCTGCCAAGGTATCTATTTCTATGTCTGCAGAGAGTTCTCCTCTCCCAGACAGGAGCTAGAGTTAGCAACCCTTCCTCTGTCACCTTTAATGAGGCAGGTATTACAGGAGGCCTTCATGCCATGCCTGAAAATGAGGTTACTGGCTGTGGCTCAGCTGCAACTGTGCAGAGCTGACTAGTGATTCATAAAATATGAGTATGAGTATGTGCAGGGAAGGAAATTACAATCAATTACACAAATTACACTGGGCCAGCTATCGATTTTCAATAGCTCACCAAATGAGTAACTTTCGTTGATTTTAAACAAGTTAAGGTAAAAAAAAAAAAAAAAAACCCACCATTTTAATGATGTGACTCAGTGTTGAGAAGACTGAGTTATGTTTATGCAGAATGTAACCACTTAAGGGGCCACATGTATCAACGGTGTATACGCACTAAAATCGTGCTGAGCGCTTCTCTACACATGAAAAGATACTTGCTGGGAAAACATGCATACCTCTGCGCATGGTCTCGAGGTGGCGTACGCAAAAAATTTGTAATTTGCAGATTGGCGACACCAAGAGGAACTAACGGTGAAGCAAGTAAACGGGTCTTGTGTCAATCATTGATGAGTGTTATCGTGCCAGGTCCCGGCACCAGGATGAAGTGACTGAGGGTGCAGTTAAAAATGGCGAGGGGGCAAATCTTTTTATATAGTAAAACAGTAGATTATCATCCAGCTATTGCCTATTTCTGCATTTTTTTTTTCATCCTGCGGGTGGCAATATAGTGGCGTTTTGATTAGATGCGAACAATTCCCTACCTTACTTTTTCCATGTGTTTATGCGTCATGGCCATTATATGAAATAGGAATTTTTGGGGCAGATTGCCAGGTCACCACCTAAAATTGGTCTGGTGGTAGGTTCAATGAAATTCATTGACTTAACCGTGCAATAGCCTCTGAAAGGCTAAATAACAACAACACAAGACTACTGTTTCAAAATCAAATAATACATTTCTTACAGCAGTAGTGAAACCAGTATTAAATGAGAGGCCAAAAAACCAATAAGCACACACAGGACCAGCGTGTCTGCACCCAGCGCCACGAGGGGGCAAGAGGGGCTTTATTTTCTGCCCCCCCCTCCCCAGTTTAAGTTTTATGTACCCTGTAGAAAAATAGCACAAACAACAAAGATATTGGAAACGTTGGAATACTCGTTGGAAACAACATAGGTAAGTAAAGTTTCGGTCAACGAGAGAGAGAGCAAGAGAGCTGCATGGCGTGAAGAGAAAGACAGACAAAACGATCTGATTATCTTTTTTTTTTACTTAATGACCCTGACACTGTTGGCTATTATTTTGTTGATTTTAGCAGTCATCTCTCAGTGGTTAGAATGGTCTATTATTTTTCGTCTTGTAGACCTACATTCCGAGTGCTCCGATTCCCTAAATGGTGCAAGGACACTCAGGTTTAAAATCCGACCACTTCTTTTTCTTCTCCTCCACCGTATGCACCTCTGGTGAAACTACACTCATAGCAGTCACCACTTTGAGCCACTCCCCATTTTTCCGTTGATTTGAAATGCCGCTACTCTGGCCTCCAAAAAGGACATTTTTTCTCCTCTCCACCTCATCAACCATCACCTCTATCTCCGTGTCCGAATAATTTATTTTCTTAGGTCCTGCCATTGATCCTCAACGTCAATCTCTGCATTTCACTCAGATTTACCTGGGATCTTTAATATGCTAATTCAACGAATTTAAGGCATGTCTCGGTCCGTATAAGAACAATTGTGGGAGTGACGTTAAGCACGTTCATGTCAAAGTCAAATTCAAAGTCAAATTGTACAACAAGTAGAGTACAGCAGAATGAAATTGTGTTTCTCCGAGCCCAATGCTCAATGTGCAAGGTAAGTACAGGCACAAGTAAGACAACAACATGAAGCTGGTACAAGCAGGACAACAAGAGGTGGACGTAATATACACCATAGGCAGATAAGATAGCATATCGGCATGTAAGACAATCTAAGCTAAATATATACAAAAACTATACAAGAACTATACAAAAACTATACAAAAAAATTGCACATAGTTTTCACAATTGCACTAAGTTTCCACAGTGGGTATATTGGACATAGTGGGTGTATTGCACATAGTTTCCACTGTAAGTGTATTGCTCAATGTAACATTGATGTAAACAGGCACCAGTGGATGGTGAAAAAATGCTCCATGGTGGAGGCACTGAATAGCAGCATAGGGAATAAGGGCATATGTGATTCAGTCAGTCTGTGCGCATGTATCGGCAGTCCAACAGCCAGCATGTCAGTGTATTGTTAATGTGAGTTGAGTATTCTGATGGCCTGTGGGAAGAAGCTATTTCTGAGTCTGGCAGTCTTGCACCGCATGCTACGGTAGCGTTTGCCAGAGGGCAGAAGGGTGAACAGTCCATGGGCGGGGTGGGTGGAGTCTCTGATTATTTTGGTGGCTCTGCTAAGGCAGCGTGACAGATGTAGTTCCTGTATAGACGGGAGGAAGGTCCTGATGATTTCCTCTGCTTTCCTCACTACTCTCTGGAGGGACTTCTGGTCTGCAACCGTGCAGCTGCTATACCAGACTGAGAGGCTGCTGGTTAGAATGCCCTCTATTGTGCCTCTGTAGAAAGTTGTGAGGACAGGAGGGGGAAGGTTTCCTTTCATTTACATTTATTCATTTGGCAGACGCTTTTATCCAAAGCAACTTACATAGGTTACCGTTCCTTACAATGTTATCTATCTATACAGCTGGATATTAACTGAGGCAATTTTGGGTTAAGTACCTTGCCCAAGGGTACAGCAGCAGTGTCCCCAGTGGGGATTGAACCGGGAACCCTTCGGTTACGAGTCCTACTCCTTAACCAGTATGCTACACTGCTTTCCTCATCCGCCTTAGGGAGTGCAGGCATTGCTGAGCCCTCTTGACCAGGGAGGTGGTATTAGTGGTCCCTGACAAGTCCTCAGTGATATGCATCCCCAGGAACGTGGTGCTTCTCACTGACTCCACAGTGCTGCCATTGATTATGAGTGGGTTATGAACTGTATGCTTCCTCCTGAAGTCAACAGTGATCTCTTTAGTCTTGTTGTCATTCAGTGACAGGTTGTTGTTGTCACACCAGATGACAAGCTGGTTAACTTCCTCTATGTAGGCCGATTCGTCATCGTTGCTGATGAGACCCACCGCTGTTGTGTCATCTGCAAACTTAATAATGTGGTTCGAGTTGTATCTGGCACAACAGTCGTGGGTCATCAGGGTGAACAACAGTGGGCTCAAGACACAGCCTTGGGGGACCCCGGTGTCCAGGACGATGGTCTCAGAGGTTTTGTTCCCAACTCGAACTGTCTGAGGTCTGTCAGTGAGGAAGTCCAATATCCAGTTGGACAGTGGGGTGTTGATGCCTGGTGAGCCAAGTTTTCTCACCAAATGCTGGAGGATGACTGTGTTAAAGGTGGAGCTGAAGTCAATGAAGAGCATCTGCACATAACTGTTCTTGTTCTCCAAATGCGCCAGGCTCAGGTGAAGTGCTGCTACTATGGTGTCATTGGTGGAGCTGTTAGGGCGATATGCAAACTGGAGTGGGTCGTGTGCTGCCGGGAGTCTGGATGTGATGTGGTCCTTGACCAGCCTTTCAAAGCACTTCATCATGATGGGGGTGAGTGCTATCGGGCGGTAGTCATTGAGTGTTGATGCTGGTGACTTATGTGCTCATGAGTCATGTGCTCATGTGCGCATAATCTCACGCTGATTTGATTTATGCTCAGATTTATGAATACAATTAGCCGTACATGGTGTTTGATAACTCTGACGAAAAACCTCCGTACACAAATCGTGAGATTGTGTGTATGCATGGTCCTGCGGCAAGTTGTACACAAAGATTGATACATTGGGCCCAAGGTGTTTATGAAATACTGAATTACTTGCTAGCTGCACAGTTTTGGCTACATTCATTCAGTATCATGAATGGATGCAAGTCTTACCAATTACATTTAAGATTATATATTGCCAGCATCATATGACTAACAAAGTACTTCGCTGTACAATAATGTGACTAATGTATACAAAGACCCTTTGGTCTGTGTTTAAATCAAAACCTCAATCAGTGCTACGCCAATTAACATGGCAATGTAAGCCTGCATATGCTGCTGATATGATATGGTAAACAAAGCAGACAGTGTACAATTATATTACATGCCTGATATTCAACGGGTGGATTGCTAGCTAGCTATGTGCTAGGAATCGGAGAAGGATCCAGATGCAGCCCAGAGAAAAGTCTGTAATGACAGTTCAGAGCCAAAATCGAGGTCGCAAAACAATCTAAGGTAAAAAGCCACGAGGGTTGGAACACACACAACCAATCCAAAAAACGCAAGGCAAAAATCAGAATCCTATTACAGGCAGAATTTGTCAACAGGAGATCAGGTAGGTAAACAGACACAATGGGCACAGGCAGGAATCAATGTCAAAAGGCAGAATGGTCAGCAACAACAGAGGTCATAATCAGGCACACAGAACAAAGGCTTTTCAGTCTTACCAATAATCAAGGTCATTGGTACATTTCATATTAGCAAGTTAATTTTTTAACTTGCTAATATGACGATATTAGCAAGTTTCCGAACTGTCATTACAGACTTTTCTCTAGTCTGGGCTGCATCTGGATCCTTCTCCGATTCCTAGCACATAGCTAGCTAGCTATCACGATAAGAGAACTGAAAGACTTAGACCGATACAGATAAAGAACTATGAACTCTTGTCTGCTTGTGCGGATAACATGGAGTTTTTTCTGTTTGGAGATGTCGATGCATGTGGATTTCGTGGTCATTGGCTTGGACTATGTGGGGGAGCATTTGCAGGGACCATTATAAAAATGACAGATTTTCATGAGGACTGTTCGTTCCCGTTCAGAGACTGTGATGACGAGGAGTTTGAAAACATTGGCAAGGATTGTGAGGGTGATCCTATTCACGGACTACATCGTAAGTATGAAAATATGAACTTTAAAACGTTTGACTACATAGACCACAAAATGTATGAGATTGAAAATGATATTGACCCGGAAAACAACTTCTACAATAACATCAATAACAATTGCGAGTACTACACAGATGAACAATTCAATAGTAGTGTGAGAATGGAAGGTGCTTTATCAGTAATACACTTCAACAGTAGAAGCCTCTATAGAAACTTTTCTAAAATTAAGGATTATTTGTGTCAATTCAATAAATTTAATATAATCGCTATATCTGAGACGTGGCTTGACAATGAGAAAGTTCGTGATGTGGAACTGGAAGGATATGAGTTATTTACGATTAACAGGATCAATAAAAAAGGAGGAGGAGTTGCCCTGTATGTTGATACAGCTTTAAGATGCAGCATGGTTGAATGTATGTCAAACACCATAGAAAATATTTTGGAATGCTTAACTATAGAAATTGATGTTGTAAAATCTAAAAATATAATTATTAGCTGTGTATATAGAACACAAGGAACCTGCCTTGATACATTCAAGGATAAATTAGCTGGTATGTTTGATAAATTGAATGACAAAAAGGTGCTAATTGTATGTGGTGATTTTAATATTGATTTGTTAAACCCAAATGATCATAAAGGGACAACAGACTTTATTAATACAATGTACAGCAACAGCCTCTTTCCTGTGATTATAAAGCCAAGCAGAATAACAACAGACACTGCTACATTGATAGACAACATATTCACTAACAAAATCGAAAGCAAAATAGTAGGTGGACTACTTATAAATGACATAAGCGACCACCTTCCTGTTTTTGCAATTTTTCAAGATTTTTTTAAGACAAAAAAGAAAATAGGTCAAACACTTGCAAACTGATTCGACACAGAACACCAGAGGCCATCGCTGCCCTTAAGGTGGACCTAAGGAAACAAAACTGGAATGAGGTTTATGCTAATGATGATCCTAACAAAGCCTATGAGGCTTTTTGTTCATATTAATTGTGCTGTATGAAAAAAATTGTCCATTTAAAAACTCACTAAGAAGCGAAAATATGTTGACAAGCCATGGATTACCAAGGGGATAGAGAATGCATGTAAAAGAAAAATGCATTATATAGGAGATTTTTAAAACATAGAACAAAAGAAGCAGAGAACAAATATAAGATATATAAAAATAAATTGATAAGTATTATGAGATGTAATAAAAGGAGCATTATCACAAACTATTGGAGCAGTATAGGAGGAACACTCAAGGAACATGGAGAGTGCTCAACAGCATAATTAAAAAGGGTACTGGAAAAGCAGACAGTCCAACTTACTTTGTAAAAGATAACAATACAATTATAAACAAAATAAAAGACATTGCCAACGCATTTAATGATTACTTTGTACATGTTGGATACAATTTAGCAAATGAGATTGTGGAGCGAGAAATAAGGATGGTGTAAATGAAGATATTATTCATAAAAACTCCAAATCCATGTTTATAAGGGGTGTTGATGAAAAGGAAATACTTGACACTGTTAAAAAAATTAAGAATAAAAAGTCCACTGATTGGATTGAAATTGATATGTTGTTAGTAAAAGATATTATAGAATGTATAGTGAAGCCATTGACACACATCTGCAATCAATCCTTCCAAACTGGCATATTTCCCAGCAAAATGAAAACAGCAAAAGTCATTCCTATTTATAAAAATGGGGATAGACATCTATTCTCCAATTATCGACCAATTTCTCTGCTTTCCCAGTTCTCAAAAATTTTGGAAAAACTATTTGTACAAAGGCTTGACAATTTTATAGAAAAGCACAATTTATTGAGTGACCATCAGTATGGCTTTAGAGAAAATAGGTCCACTTCAATGGCAGTGATGGAACTGGTAGAAGAGATTTCTACTGCAATGGACAACAAGGAATGTACTGTGGGGGTGTTTATAGACTTAAAAAAAGCATTCGATACTATTGATCATGACTTATTAATGAAGAAACTGGAGAGATATGGTATAAGAGGGATAGCATACTCATGGCTAAGAAGTTACCTTGATGACAGATATCAATACGTCCAAATAAATAATGTCAAATCTGATTTGCTGAAGGCCACTTGTGGTGTTCCGCAAGGTTCAGTGCTAGGCCCCAAACTGTTTATATTGTATATAAATGATATTTGTAATGTGTCTAAATTGTTAAAATTTGTTTTATTTGCTGATGACACTACCTTATATTGCTCTGGGAAAAGTTTGGAACAACTTCTGAATACAGTAGAAAGGGAATTGAAAGTATTAAAGAAATGGTTTGATATCAACAAGTTATCATTGAATTTAAACAAAACAAAGTTTATAATATTTGGTAATCGGCAAATCAATAGTCAAGCTAAAATTATGATTAATGATGTTGAAATAGAAAGAGTGTATGAAAATAAATTTCTGGGCATAATAATTGATCATAAATTATGTTGGAAACCACATATAATTAATGTAAAAACAAAAATTTCTAAAACCATTGCAATATTAAATAAAACTAAAGATATCTTGAATCAGAAATCACTATATATGCTGTATTGTTCTCTTGTAGTTCCATACATTACCTACTGTGTGGAGGTATGGGGAAACACGTACAAAACCATCACAAATCCAATTTTCATGCTACAGAAGAGAGCCATAAGAATTGTAAGTCGATCAGATTATTATGAACCAACCAACGCACTATTTATTAACTTAAATACTTTAAAATTTTGTGATCTAGTTGATCTTAAAACTGCACAGATAATGTACAAAGTACAAAACAATTTACTTCCTAACTGTATTCAGAGGTTGTTTCAAATTAGAGAGAGCCAATATGAACTCAGGGGAATATGCATATTTAAAAAAGGAAAGGTAACAACAAATGTAAAAAATAGATGTGTATCTGTCAAAGGGGTAAAATTGTGGAATAGTTGTGACAAGGAGTTAAAAATGTGTAGCTCACTTTGTGAATTAAAAAAAATGTTTAAAAATAAGGTGGTAAACAAATATATAACTGATATATAATTTGTATTGTGTATGAATCGTTTGGAACTTTTGTTTTTGCTTTGGTATTGTTTTGTCTTGTATAGCCTAAACCCAGTAGAAAGGGTTGCCTATCAAAACATATTATGTAAAAAGGGTAGGTAAAATAAGCTAAAGCTTCAGCCTACACCTTTTCGGTCAATATTTATTGTTGTTTATTTATTTCTATTATTGTGTATTCATTTTGTAAAGTTGTTAATAAGGACCGAAATAAACTATAATCGTAGTAGTAGTAGTAATTTTTTAATTGTTTGTGATTGTCAGTCAGTGTGTTTTAGTAGTCTTTGTGTGAGCCAGCCCATAGGATAACGAGCCACACCTGCCTAATTAGGGGCGTAACAGGTACAGGTGTGTGTGTTTTTTTTTTTTTTTATGTAGAACAGATATACTTTAACACCAGTCTGTCACTAGAAAGTATCACCAATCATTAGGAGAGAGAAACAAAGAGCCATGGAGATGAAACCAGAATGAAACTCTGATTTCCATCCCTTATATGAGTATATTTGTGTGATTACCTGTTAGTTAATATTAGTTTGACACATAGGTTTTACTACGTGTCAACACATGTTTTTCATTTATGTGCACAAACATATGACAATTGCTTTGTCAGATTAAAGCTTTTATAGCTAGCTATTTTTTCTCTGTGTGCGTGCGTGCACATATGCATTTTAATTTGGGTGAGGACCCTGAGCATTCCTGCAGGTTTACATTGCCTGTGATTTACTGTGCCATGTCTCTCAGGGTGTAATGTGTAATGTATTAAGATTTCATATCTGGTCCAACCAGATAATAATGCACTAATGACAGCAAATTGATAAACATTTGCAGCATTAGCAGGGACTGAGAATAGAGTGATGAAGGAACCACAAATGTAGACTTCGTAGTGCTGTGGCATTTTGTACATAATCTTGGAGGCAGACATTCCCCCCTTATGCATGCCAATAAGCAGCATCACCTCTCAGATCACTTGCCCTTTCTTCCCAAGCAAATAGTTGAATGCTATTTCCATTACCTGTCCATGGTCCAAAAAGGCTTGTATGCCCACTCTGGGGAGAACATACTCCAAAGGATATGCTTTGTAAGCCGCTGATCCTAGTGCAAAAATGAAAATAGAAGAACACTAAATAAATAAATGAATATAAAAAGGCTGAGGGAGAGTGGACATGGATTAATGGGGCCATTTGAGAAACAGTCGGTGCAGGCAATGTTAATTAAGGTGAAGTAAATAGCACAAAACACCTTTGGAATTTGGACGGTGCTCTTGCTTTGCTGTGGTATATTGCTAATTAAACCTTTTTCCCCCTTCTCTTTAAATGTGACACTGATGTGCAGTTCAATTTATTCTGAGGTTGTCTTGGAGACATAATATACATATATTTCTGTGATATGTATCTGTCAATGTAGTCGTATTGATTGTGTTTGAATTCAATGGTATGACGTGCTCTTCTGGTGACATCCGCTGTTTGATCTCCTGGAACCTGTTTGTAAAGCATAGTCCCATTAAGATACAACATTTTCTACCTACACTGCTAGGACTGTTCAATACCCTTAAGCATTCTGCAGTTTGTGCTTATGTTTGAATCATTTAAAAGTTATTCTTTGCTCAAAATCATAGACTTCAGTAGTTAATGTTCATTAATTTGATTGGATTAATTAACTAATGTTAATATCAATGCAGGGTAATTAAATAGCCTTATCAGATTTATCAGAAGAGGTTAGAGGTCACAGTTAGGGCCCAAGTTAATGCCCAAACAGTCCCCTGCCAGGCCAGTTGTCTTACATTCCATTAGTGTCAGTTGAGTTTGCTGTCAGTAACACCCAGGGAACCTGTCACAGCTTTGAGCGTAGCAAACACTCCGCCATGACATGCACCACTCTGCTATCGTCAAGAGATGAAGTCACAACCCTGAGTACTGTAACCATTCTGTCATAATATCTACCCTTCTGCTTATAATTAATGATATACTAGGCAGCTTGAGTAAAGGTCTGTTATTCCTAAATGTCTATTCCTTCCCCAAGTGTTTCTTGTATTTGTCATTTCCCCTTTTTGTTGAGCCATTTGATCTTGAAACTTTACCTTGACATGGATTAGAATATAGTGACGTGAATGTGATTCAAAGCTTTGCTTAGCCAGGAGGATAGTATTGAGTAGAGCATGTACTATATTGACTAAACACCACTCTTGCAAAAAATATTTGAATATTCATCTTAGTCCTTGCCCTTTACTTAAACAGATTGTTTATTTCTAGTAGCATTTATTTTTTACATAGCATTTTTATATTTAGCTTTATTGTATGGTCTTAATATATAACACTGGTTTTGTTCCCTCTAATATATTTTCCATCACATTCAGACATATTGATGGCTTAGCAGAGAGGAGGAAAGTAGTGAAGTTTTAAAATATAACTGACACTCCAGAGACTTGGAAGGTCCATGTCCTATAATACCAGCTTATAACCCTGCCAGCATGATTCACAGGTGTGTCTTGGCAGAGCTGCCCTCCCAGGTCCCAAGTGACACCTCTCAAACAGAAGGATTACGTTCTTTTCCTTGGCTAGCTTCCTGGCCTGAAAGCATTGTCTGGATTTACCTGCAGGTTTATCCAGTTCATATCACAGAACTTACTTCCCAAAATACTCACTGGCCCAGACCCCCAACCCCAAAACTTAAATGTAAATCTATATAAAGTCCTGTAGAGGCAGTTGGACAGAAGCACTTCAATAGAGAAACTAGAACAGCATACACACATCAGAAGACTCTTCCACATTAAGTTTGAAAGAACACAGTCTCTTCAGATGGTAAAGTGATTACATACAGGGCCAACTAAAATTAAGGAGCATTGCTTTGGACTAGTGATTGTTCATTTTGTATAAGGTAATATGAGACTTAGTTTTAGCAATTTTAATGACAGACTGTTTCTCACTATCAGACTTTTCCCCTCTCACATCAAATGCTGCCTACAGAATCTCAAACCCAGTAACAGTTTTTGTGCAGTTTCAACAGAACTCATTACTCAGGGCAAATGACTTCATATACAGCTTAATATATGCCCTAGAAGTTTACAGGAAAATGACACAGGCTTCATATTGACCATGAAATATGTAACTCTGAAGTAGACATCACTCTGCAAATTCTTAAGTAAAAAAGCAGCAGTGGGCTAAGACTCCCTGTCAATGAGTACACGGATAAGAGCAAACACCATGAAGGCTTTTCATTGCCACTAGTATATCAGAGGATAATTAATTGTCCACAGTAAATTAAACACTGAATTGGTGCAAGTTGCTGGAATTCAGATTTTTTTATTGCTATGGCAACAAAGCACAGGGACATTTTATATGTGTGCTCTTTACACATTTAATCCTTTTTAATATCAATTAGAATTTTGTTAGGTAGTTACTGTCCTGGCACAGTATGTAATTACAGAATTAAATGTGGAGCTCATAAATCCACTCTTGCTAATGAAACACTGCCTGTGGGTCCTGTTCCTCTTTGGCCATCACAAAGTAATCAGAATTTTCAGAGACAGCTATTTTTAAGTTTAAATCATTAACAGACGCACATGATTTCTGCTATGAAAAATAAGGACTGGCATGTACTATAAGCATGAAGCCCTAAATAAGTGGATCAGCGTATTTGTGAATGTCTTTCTTGATATTTATCCATATCCCTTAGGAACAAAATATATGCTATAAAATAAAATGTACCTATTGGATACTTTTGCTGTTTTAACATGATTTAAAAAACTTGTCTTACATGCAATTCTATTGTCATTTGCAGATAAAATTCATATTTCAGTTCACAAATAAACAATTTCAATCTAGAAAGCATCAAGGTTTTTATAGCATGCTTTTGTTCTAATTTAATCAGGTGTATGAATAAATGTATGAATGTATGAATACTATAACATGCAGCATATTAAGTGAGCATATGTATTTTTAATTTATTTTTTACAGATACAGTAGCTGATGGCTGATATCTTCCTCCAGTCCACCTATTCTATAAAAAAAAATCAGCATCGGCCATGAAAAAACATTGTGGTATGCCCTGGTGCAGTATAATACCAATGAGGTTTCACATAAGAGACACCACCCACAGGTTCAACAACACAATGCAAAGCCACTGAAACATTTACTTAGCTCTGGTTTGGCTAAGAAAGCAAATGGAAAAAAAAAAGATTGAAGTTGTTATGACATCAAAATGTGGTGACAGGACCCCTCAGGCAGTAGGTGCTAGCAGTTCTTCCTAGAGCAGAGGAGCACAGCTGGCTCCACACGAAAGAGGAAAAGAAAAAGAGAATAAGAAACAGAATTGGATACAACCAGCTCAGCAAGGCAGCTTGTTAAACCAAAGCTGTTCCTCCTTTTGGGCTGCTGAGCCTGCCTTAAAAGCATCCACACTGCTGAGGTAATAGGCCACTGCTGTATAATGAGGAGATCGAGTTGACCTGAGAGTGGGGTGCTAAGTGAGGAGATGCTGTCCGTGATGCTGACAGGAACAAGGCCCTCACAGCATGCAAGGAGGAAGCACAGTGCTCACACCTTTCACTGCAAAAAGGCCACGTTTCCTCCTCATATGCCCACCTCCTTCAGTTTATTCAACACATTATACACATTTTCAGTATAATTTGTGGATTACTTTAGGCTCTTCCAGCAAGTTAATAAGCACCAGTAAATCAGTAAGGTAAAGAGGTTTGTCAGTTATGTGCAGTAAGAATTTTTCATACCTAGAAATTATATAGCGCATACTTGGGATTTTATTTAGCAAACAATAGAAAAAGTTTCTGTGTTGCAAGATGGCAGTGATGCAGTGAATTCCTCCTCTCTCTTAAAGTTCATTCCTGTAAACTATAAAATTATATAAAATTACAACACACTGTCAGGAGTGGACAGAATGCCCAACCCTGCCTCAACCGGTTCGTTCCCTCCTAGGGATCCGCCCGCCACAAGGACACCAGGACAAAGTGAGTAGGAGCAACACTCTTTATTAAACCCAAAAAAAACACACAAAATCTCATAAAAACATAGAGACGCAGTTGCGTTTCCCACCCGCAGCTGTTCTCCTTCCCCTGCCCTGCTACCCACTCCCGTCCTCCCCTCCCCGGACCCAGATGAGCAGGTACACAACCCCACACACAAGAAACCCACACAACACACAATATCCTTTTGCACACGTGCCCCACTGCAATACACTCCGTGATCTGGCGCCAGGGTATAAAATTAACTTTTTGACCTACCTGCCAATGGCAGGTAAGGTGAGAAATTTTACCAGCCAAAATATGTTTTTACCGGCCACTGAACTGCTCACAACACAAAGTCATTAAAACAGTATAAAAATAATTGTTAATTGCCCATTGATTGATTTTTAGTAGAGACTATATTAATGAAAGTTTCAGACGCTGTTAAAAGAATCGTAACTTATTTTAAAAGGTTAACTGATATCTCAGGCCCCATTAAAATGTTAAGTGATCTCAACTCGTATATACAATCTTCAAACAACATGTGAATTAAACTGCAAATTTATTCTTATGTCACTCTGCCACAAGGCACAACCATATCAAACACATTCTCTGATGAGTTAAATGTCATCATCATCATCTTTGGATACAATCTCTGCCTCAGGCTGTTGGCGTTCCATGAAATCGGGTCTACGACTTCTGACGCAGTCAGAGTGCCACAGTTCAACCGCAGGACTAGGGTCATAATCTGGGATGTCTGGGGATGTCAGCTGTACAAGTAGCAGGTCCGATAGTGTGTCTGCATCCAGCCTTGATCTCCAGTCTGTTTTTACCATTTTCATTACATTGAAGCCCCTCTCACAGTCTGCTGTTGCTGCTGTTATCGCTTGAATAAGGTCCATCAGGTCCATGATGTCTGGATAGGTGCTTCCATGCATACGACCAACATCTGCCCATGTGAGGTTTTCAAGAGATTTGTTCTCCAGGAAAAGCTTGGCTTTCAGCATGGTCCACAGGTCACTTATTTTCTCAGGGTTGGAGAGGACTGGGAAGAAGTGATCCACAAGCACATCAATTTCACCATCGCCAAAATCTGAGGAAATAAAAAGTGTATTCAAATACACAGCATCATATTTGGTTTGTCATCCTGAGCATTTCTCCATTTAACAAGAAGAAATCTAAATTGCATTTAAATATGCATCATATTCTGTTCATGTCATCCCAATTATTTCAATTTGACATCATGTTTATTGATGTATGCCCTGTGTAGTGGGTGTTTACTACATACTCATGTAATATGTGTTACCTCTTGATCTCAGGGAGTGTGCTACACTGAGCTTGATCTCAATTTGAACTAACCTGCTTGCTCCTCTGCTGACTGTGGCCAGTGTTTGAAGCAGGCCAACTTTGTAGCCTGCAGCACTTACATCCTTGAACCTGCCTCCAATGCTGTCAACAAGCCTGTCAATCAGCCTATCCTTAGATGAGAAGAACTGCTCTTCAGCTTTCCCAGCAATCAGGGTCACTCCTTTGAAAATGTTGCCCTTAGTTGCCCTCATCATCGGTCCCTCTCTAATTAAATAAATCTTACATCAGTACAGTACCCTTCACAACCACTTTTCTCATCTGTAAGTAAAGCATTTAATGTACATTTCTTTAAAATTAATAATACCTTGTTTTGTACTTCATCAAAACAGCTTGGGTGGAGCACAGGCAACTGTGAGCCTTGGCAATGGTAATGCTGGATCTCTGGAGTGACTCTGACAGGCTACTCAGATGAGAGATGATGTCGCATAGGAATCCACAAAACCTCAGAACCACAGAGTCCTTTGCAGTCTGGGCGAACTTCTTTACCTTGCACTGCTGTACAGAAGGCACTCCAGCATCACTGGATCTCAACTAGAATAAGACAAGATTGCATTGGCAAATCACTCAAACCATTAACATTGATATATTTTGATACAGTTTTAATATTAATGTTAATATTTATATAATTTCGAGCTAAAATGGGATTTTAAATTGCAATTCAATGACAAGAACAAACAGCATTAAAGGCAGCATTAAAATAACAAATTAATTATGAGTGATTTTGTAAAAGGAAATTTTCAAATGATGGGCCAACCTGCTCTAGATGTTCAACAATGGCTTGATATCCTCGCAGGAAATGATCAACTGCTCTTGAGAGGTGGGCTAGCCATCTGGTGCCTCCGACTCTTGTTGGCATGAGAGGAGTCATTCCTAAAGCTTTGAAGCTGTTGATGAGGTTTGAGCGGTTCAGAGGACTGACATGATAGAAAGTGTACAGCCCTGAGAGCAGTTCCTCAACTTGTTGAAAAAGAATGATGCTCTTGATTGCATCTTTAAAACTGTGCTCAAGTCTGTGTGCCATACAGTGGACACCAACTATATAGGGTTTTTTATTCCCTTGAGGCGTGAGACAACACCACTCCTGGCTCCAACCATCATTGCTGCGCCATCTGTGGAGACAGCGACCACCTTGTCCTCCCAGTCACTGCACACCAACTCCATTATCTCCTTGATTGCAGCGGTGATGTTCTCTGTATCAACCTTCTCTACCGCGGTTATGCCTACAAATGCTGTCTCCACCGTACCTGCCACACACGTTCTGACGTACACCATCTTCTCCTCTTTAACAGAGCTGTCGGTCGATCCATCTGTCATGATGCCGATGTGGTTGGCCGCTTTGAGCTTGTCTTTTATCTTCTCTCTCTCAATTTGTGCGATGTAGTGCAGAAACACCCTCGCCTCGACAGGATTCCTATATGATCCCCCCACTTGAACACCCTTTTTTTCATCCAATCTGAGAAGTAGGGAAATATTACAAGAAATTATCCATGATAAGTTGCAATCCCATCTACTAAAATCAAATTTGCCCGATGAACAAATAAAGCAAATGTAACCTTACCAGCAGGATACGTTGTTAATGTAGCCTAACTATGTTGACCACTACCACTGTGTTAACATTAGCTGCTATATCATGTTAGGTGGCTCAACTGAGATAGGCCTAGACATTGCTGCTAAGATAAGGGCCATGTTAACAAAGATTAGCAAAGAGGTCTGGATCGCTTTGCTAGGGCATGGACTGTCCGGAAAAGGTTTTTCATTTTCGTCGCAGTCGGGTCGTTCATCGCGATAAGTCCCTGCACAGTTGGTGTTGAAGCTATAGATCCCTCTGTCGCCGTGGAAATCTTTACTGCGCTCAGGTGGGCATTTGATTTTTCATGGTCTTTGATTGACTCTACCTTCATCGTTGTTGTTCCGACGACGAATGAACACGTACAGTTGGACAAATACTTCCGACAGGTGCTACAGGTCATGCTATTGGTACTGCTGTTATATACAAGCCAATCCCTCCTCACTCCGGTATCAGTGAAGCGCCACTTTTTGTTAAACATTCTCTTGGGTGTATTTCCACCGCTTTCATCGTTTCTTCGTTTTGGTTGCTGCACACCCGCAATATGTCGCCACATGTTTGAAAACGCTGCTTTCTGACTGACTGACTGACTGACTAAACTGACAGACTGACTGACTAGATAAATTGATACATTTTCGAATCCTGAAGCTGTGCAGCGCAGCCTGGGATACCTTCGAAATTCACAATGCTATCAGTAGCCCTGTAGCTGTAGGCTATGTGTGTTTTACCGTCTGTGCCTTTGGCATTACTGATGAAAGTTATGTAGTGAAGCAGGTATATTTCAGCAGCTCGCCAATGGCGAGTGAAGTAATTATTTTATTCACCAAAACATATTTTTACTCGCATTTGGCGAGTGGCGGATGCTAATTTTAAACCCTGTCTGGCGCCCCCGCCACACGGGCATGGGGAGAGAGTGAGGGCTGCTCTTTTCTACACCAGAGGAAGTCCTACCGCCGTGGGGGAGGCTCCACACACGCACACACACGCACACCACGCGAGATACACACAGAACAAAATGGAAATATAAAGGGGGACGTAGCTCGGCCCGTGCCACCATGCTGGGCCTCACCTACGTCCCAAAATAAAAAAAATTAGGTAACGCAAAAAGACAAACCCCTCCACATCGCTCTTGTTGACGGCTGGCGGCAACCCACGTCTTCTCCTCGCTAGCAGCTTATGCCGGCTCCGCGGGATTACGCTGAGGGGAAACACAGTTCAGTCCGCCCTCTTTCCTCTCCACCTCATTCTGGGGACTCACGCACACAGTTGCTGGTTCGCAGTGTCACCTCCTTCACAACCGGGGGATCCACCTCCCCGGCACGCACTTTTGTGGGGTGGGGGCTCTCCTTGGTCCTGGCTGCATCCTGGAACTGTTCATTGATTCCCTCCTCCCTCAAGGACTCACCGCGTATGCTCTTCTGGTCACCGCTCTTCCTGGAGCCACCTAAAACACACACACAGACAACCTCTCACCCACGCACACCAAAAGGAAAAAGAAAAAGTAAATTAACTAAACAAAACAAACTCAAAAATCCACCCTGAGTCGCGACTCCCAGGGCTCAAACCAAAAGCAAACAAAAACAAAACAAACCGAAAATAACCAACTCAAATTCTGCCGTGCTGGCACATTTAACGAAAAATAAACTAAATAAAAATTCCCATTCTAAAACCCCGTGTACTCAGATCCGTCAGCATCTCTGCTGTGCTGTTCCCACTTCCTTGCCTAAATAGCCCTGGCGTCCCCTTAACCAGATAGGCAGCAGGTACGGAGCATGCACCAGGCAGCAAATCCCCTCAAAAACCCAATAATTTAATCATTGAATTAGCCCTGCCACATGCCCGAGCCCCCTCGCTCTCCCAGGGAGAACAGTGTGACCGATTACCACTGTCAGGAGAAACTCCTGACAACACCGCTAGAGGTGCTACTTACCTCACTCCAAGACAGTTTTTTGACATGAAAAGATTTATAATTATGAGTTTATCAGCAATTACAGATCTTCTCTATCTAGCTAAATAGCTATGCTACTTCACAAGAAGTGAAAGTCACATAACAGCCTGGGTACAAAAATTCCCCACCTAAGATATATAACCAATGCTAATACTGTATTATTATTTGTACAGAATTGCATGGATGATCTGGTTTAATTGAAAAACGGCTAGCGTATAAAGCTAGAGTAGCTATCTATCTATGATGTAGCCTTGTTGGGTAACTATGGATTGCAGGTAGCTAGCCTGCTTGCTAGTGTAGGTGGTCTAATGCAGAAAATGGCAAGGCTGTTCTAACGGCTTTCATGTCTGCTGTTGAAGCTAGCCAGCTAGCTTTCCTCGGCAGGTTGGTAGTTAGGTATGTAGCTGCAACGTGAGCTAATTATGGCAACTTTGATTAATTCGTCCGTTCGTGGTTCAGTGAAAATGTTAGACTAGCTAGCTTGCTTGCCAGTGTAAATTATCAATAGGTGTCAGTACTCCGCCCCCCTGGCTGTGTGTTTGTGTTCTTCCCCTGTCCATGTGCTTTTGTTTTTCCTTGTGTTCCAGCCCTGCCCCACTCTCCGCCCTGTCTCCGCCTACCTGATCATCTCCACCTGCCTGCCTGCACACCTGCTTCCCATCACCTCATCAGCCCTACCCTATATTTGCCCTGCTTTTCTCTGTCTTGTTGCCAGTTCGTCTCAGCATTCTGTTGCGTTCTTGCCTTCCGTTACTCTGTTTTTTTCAGCGGTCTTCTGTCTCCCGCCCTGGGTCTCTGTTTTTGCCCGCTGTTCTGCCAAAGTAAGTTCAGTCTGTCTTCTGTTCCCTCGTCCCCTCGTGTTTCCCTGTTTGTGTTAGTCTGATCCGGTCTCCTTGGTACCCGCCTGCCATTCCGCTCCGGCGGCCTGGGCAGCCTGCTGTCCTGCCTCCGCTCCCTGTTGCCGGCCTGCCCGGTTCTGCCCCTGTCCAAACCCTGCTTCCCGCCTGCTCAGCCCCGGGACCAGCCTGCCATTCTGCTCCGGCTGCCTGGGTTGCCCAGCGGTTCTGCCCCAGCTCCCTGTTGCCGGTCTCCCCGGTTCTGCCCCTTCCCAGACTTCACTCCCCGCTTCCCGTCTGCTCTGCCCGACCTGCCTGCCCCGTTTGTGAACCCTGCCTGGCCTTCGATCTCGCCTCTGCCTGCCGCTCCGTTCTGGTTGCCCCGCTGCCTGCCTACCCATTGCTGACCCTCGCCTGTCCTGACCACGTGCTTGCTCTCTGTTTGCTTTTGGACTGACTTCCCTGGTTTTGACCCTGCCTGTTTTTGACCCTGTCCTTGTCTGCTCCTGTTTTGGGCTTTAATAAAGTCACTCTGCCATTCACCTCCGGGTCTGCGTGTGAGTCCTCACCCCGCATCCCTGAGAATAGGATTGGGTGCTTGTCACTCACTAACTAGGACATAGCTGAATCAAGGAGATCTTGGTACATTTTAGGTCTATCTTAACCTACTGTCACAGTGTTTGGTAGGCTCAGAATGAATATTCCCCATCTCATGTAACAGTCATTCATAATATCATTCTTTCATGATGTGAGTGCTAGTCCATTCTCAGGATATAGCAATGGGGCTTTCATTGTGCATAGGATTCAGATACACTACAACATATGATGAGGACTCTTGTTCCAATGGATTCAACTGAAGTAAATTAAGTACGTAGCTAGTCAATCCTTCAATAAACAGGTCTAGTTGTGGCCACATACCACCTACATGCACTTCCACTGTCTGTCATTGTTGAGGGTTTTTTTTTAACTATCATAGCCACAAATACATTTTGGGATTCTTGCTAAATATGTTATACTCATAATTTCCATGGGACTGTGCTCAAGAAGATTTGTCTGAATTTTTTTGATAAGCATGTCCCTAGTAGCATGTTTATTTTAAAATATTAAGCACACACACAGCTGATATTCTTTTACTGATGTATGTCTGAGAGGAGCATGTGAAGGGGTGCTATCTTTCTCAGAACTGACATTTTGAGTCACAGGTGTCACTAATTCATGAGTATCGCAGCCCCCCCGTCCCGTCCCGTCCCCACTACATTGGACTATTCCATGATCTTACTGCGCATCTACAGAAATGATTCAGGAAGACAGTAGCCAACTCGTGTAAAGGGCTCAGCGTGGTGTACAGACTGTTGAAAAATAGGGATGCACGGATTGTGAAATTCAGGGCTGATACCGATGTTTAAAATAACAATTTGGCCGATAGCCGATGCCGATGTTTTCTTAGTTTGGTAGCTAGCTAGCTTTTAGTAATATGACAGCTGAGCAAAGTGTGTGAAAGCCAAATTAGCTAGCAAGCTATCTAGCTTTCTAAGTTGTTTTTATTGTAGCTAGCTAGGTATGTGTGTGTTTGCAAGGTGATATTTGTATTTGTCAGTGGAATGTGATAGTAACTAGCTAGTTACGTTTATTGTTTTGTTTGTATTGTAGCTAGCTAGCTAGATTTGTCTTTGTAAGGTGGTATTTGTACTTTTCCGCTGAATGTGCAAGTAGCTAGCTAGCTAGCTAATTTGGCCTTCACGCACTTTGCTAGCTATCAAACCAATACAGCTTCATCATGTCTCTTATGAATCAATAGTTAATTTTAACATTCGTACTGCAAGCCAAGGTATTGACTTCTGATCTTAAGTACAAGTAGGTCTTTCTTAGATAAATAAGGATTGAAAAGGGGGAGAACAAGGGATGTGGAGGGCCCCATGCCTGTGTTTGCCTTAGGCCCCAAAATGACTAAATCCACCCCTGTTGGTATGGGTCTGCAAAAAGCTATATTTACTGGTTTAAAGACTGTGGTTTAACTGGTTCAAAATGCCTTGATATAAAACTGAATTTTGAGAAACAAGAGCCTGAGAAACAAAGTTTTTTATCTCTCTCAATATGTGCTCATTCATTGTGCAAGTAACAGCTAGCTTTCACTCTTTGGTAGGTTTTTTTTTACATTTTTGACAACAGTTAAATAATTTTGAAGGTCAAGGTGAGGTCATGAACAACTCTTAAGATGTACTACATGTCGTGGCCATCAACCAACAGTGTAACAGTGTGGTGTTCTTTGTCTTTAGATCTTCTTTAGACCTTCACATTAGGCCACAAACCAAACAAGACTAACAAAAATAAACAAAAAACATACATTAAACATTAAAGGGCTCTGTGAGTATGCTGTAAGTCAATTTCAGATAAAATGCAGAGTCCCCATTTAACTCCAGTGGAATTATGTGATCACCCTGTCTGCTGCTTTGACAATCTGACCTTATCATCATGGAAAACATTAGCATGAAACAATCTCTGACTTGTTTTGAGACACGTACTTCCTTGGCAAATATTATTTTCAGTCAGAAACTTGATTTAGTCCTGTCCAAACCAAGCAGAGTTTAGTCGTGATCATCAGTGGGACTACCTGGTGTATTTGGAACAGTTTCAGACTACATAACTAAGAGGCGCTCAGCATAACAGAATCTACATGATTTTACAGATATATTAGCACAAAACAAAGGCTTGTGCTAATAGTTTAACAGTTACTGCTGATAAATAAATAAATGAATATGGGAGGATTTACGCATAATGCCTTTTGCCTAGATTCATTGCAGATGCTAATTAATGGCTCAAAATAAACAGCCCGGCAATGTAAATCTTTGTTTTGACAAACAGTGTTGTGTTATGAGGCATTGTTCACAGTAAAATTTGTTTGAGCTAATTAGAAGGTGACTAAATAACAAGTCCTTATAAATTCTGGGTCAGCAATATAATTGGAACATGAAAAGAAGCACTAATACAGCTAAGCTGCATTAATTTTGTTGATATTACATTGTGTTAATATTTTACTTTACAGTGCACTGTGTCAAAAAATGGCAAAATAATCCTTGTATGTTTAGATGTGACCAATATAAACATATATATCTATATACAAATGTCCAGTGCCTCTGTGGGGATAGGCATGTCCCCTACATAATTGGTGGTCCGTGTGAGGACCTTGTGTCCGCCAGAGGAATAACTTTCTGAAAGGTCTTACAAAAGAAGAGGATCCAGTAGCTTAATCATGGTTTTATTTTTATGTGGTCTAATTATAGCCAGCAAAACCACTGTGTTTGATGCTATTGCTATGGCTGGAAATCAGTTTAGCCATTGGGAACAGTCTGAAACAGTACTGGGCATGTGTACTGGGCTCTTCATATTTTTATGTATCATCCCATTTACCACATTTATTCAATAGAAGCTTGGAATAACTGCCATGTAATAACTGCATACATCCATACATAGCCACATCCAAACTAACACCTAGCCATGAGAAACCCAGCATGTACTCATTGTCACAATGCAAATGGAGATCTGGGATGTATATGCAAAGGGAAATTGCATGTACCCTTATCCTGTCATGGTGTTTCCAGTGTAGTGTGATGGCAAATATGAGATTAAATTCAAATTTGATTACTGAAAGATTTTTTTTTTAGTTATGGTGAGTTTCCATGGGTTGATGGTGTTAATGGTTTGTTGCAAATTTGCATTCCTGTCATGTTGCTAGTGGGCAGATTTGTGTGTACCAGGGGTGAGTTGGTGTTGGTGGAGGTGTGATGCACATTTGCCTCCTTTTTCTTGTTATGATGCAGTTTGTACTGTATACAGACATATAAACATCGTCTCATATTTGCATGCAGTTTACCAATGAATATATATAAGCTGTCACTGAAGGGGGGAACTTTTCATAATGGTTTCTGAAGAAGCAACATTTTGAATGGAATTTCCACCCATATTTAGAATTTGCGGTTACCAGCTCTATTCCTTTACTGTTCACAGCCTCCTCCTCTCAGCTGGCTGCTTAACTGAAAAATACTATTAACTGGTTGTGTCTGTGCTGAAGCAGCAGCCTTGTTTCTCTACATAACTGTATGAAGACTCAGTTGACAAGGGACTCCATTGAGGGAGGCCACTGGGGGAGGCCCTATCACATCACAATCCTGTATTCCTATTGTTAATTAACTTAATGAACTCTGTGCATCTAATTCCAACCATTATAAGTAGGATTATCATTTCAGGATATGTGTCGGAATGGTACACTCCTGTCAGGTATATTGAGTTGCACTTCCTTGTTGGGCCAGGTGCGCAGCTGTGGTCTTGCCCTTGTATTTGAAATTGGCTTTTGTTCACGTGTGTGTGTGTGTGTGTGTGTGTGTGTGTGTGTGATAATGTCCTTGTTCATGTAACATTGTATGTGTCTTTGGATGCACTCTGTGCTTGACCTTGGGAGTCACTCTAGATAAAAGTCTCTGTTGGATGTCAAAATATAAATGTAACATTAAATATAGTTATAGCTCATACAAAAATCTGGATAAAAGCCCCTGCTGGATGTCCAGAATGTAGACATAACATTAAATGTACTCATCTTGTTTGTAACTCAGAATAGGAGCATCTGCTAAGTGAAAAAATGTAAATGTAATATATTCTAAAGTGTTAACGGCATCAGTCTTCTTACGGTCTCAGCAACCACAAGTACATATAAGTGGTTATCAATGGCATTCCTGAAATTTGCAGGTGTGTATCATAACTGCAATGGCAGTTCAGGCTGTATTGGGATTATATTTACTTTGTGGTGTATCAGAGAAAGCAGAGAATGAGAAAGATATCAATCAAATCTTGTGTGTTGTGAATCTTCCTTCCAGAAAGCAGTGCGCAAAATCATGCTTGTATTTATACATTTCTATTGTTTCTATTGCTGCCCATAGGTATCCGCCCAGCCTGGAGATCACCTCACCTGGATGTTTTTTATTCCACTGTAACTGTTTTCTATGTAAAAAATGTCCTGCATGAAAAGTTATATTGTAAAATACTGTTATATACCTTATCCTTTCTGAGTTCCATGACTGGCATATTGAACTATAATTCCCTAACTTATAATTTGTGTGCTCTATTTCGCAGCTGTGTGCAAATAACTGTAACACTCCCAACCATTTTTGAAACTTGATTTGGAATTGCAGAGACTGTTTACAGAATGTTATTGCAAGGAAACTGACATTTCATCACTGTCAATTGGGTAGCACTTTACAGATTGGTAATAAGTGGGTAGTATCATGGTAAGGAGTGGGTAGTTTCATGGTAACATCATTTTAAAGCTGTAAGAACCCACAAATTACAAAGTAATTACCAAGTTGTGTCAATAACCATGTAATTGCTATGGTTTAAGTCTATAACAAAATGGTAATATTTTTAGTTAATATGTAATTATTTAAATAATGGGTTTACTTATTATCAAATAAGTAATTGCAGCAGTATTATGTTGGCTATAAAAGAGTAACACATGTAAATAGCCAGCTAGGTAACATTAGCTAGTTAGCTAGCTATCACTAGCTAGCTTATTAAAAAGCCTACAATACCTGATTAACAACAGGAAACATATAGCTAACATGTAGTCAGATGGATAAATCAGAGGACAGGCAACTAACAAACTAATCAAATTTAGCTTACTGACAAATGTCACCTGCTTAGAACATTGTTTAGATAGCTAAGTGCATGCTTACCTTGTCAGAGCTCCAAGATAACTGTTGTTGAATGGGGGTCACGCTTGCTGGCAAACTCTCTCTGGTTGCTTGGCAACCTGTCTGCGTGTCAAAGTCACACTAACTGCAGAAGTGTTGATGGGTGAACAAGCTAGCGAACATGACATTTGTCAGCGAGCTAAATTTGATTCATTTGTTAGTCGCCCGTTCTCTGATTTATCCATCTGACTACATGTCTTGTGGTCATGAGGAAATTTTACATAAAATTATTTCAGTAAATGCAGTATGCAGTGAGCTAAAAAAAAATAATGTTTGATTTTTTTTTTCCCAAAGCATACATATCTTACCACAAGTAATGAGTTTAAGTATGTACACCACAAAAAGAAAGTACAGTACAGTACATAAACAATCAAATTAGTACATGAAGAAGTCTATTAAGGAATACAAATTAGCAGAAAAACAGAAACAAATATATATCCTGTATGGGATTGTAGAGAAGCTGGCCGATACTTCTCCAATAAACAAGCCCAAAAGAACAAAAGTTTAAAAAACAATAATTTATTGTAAATCCAAACTACAAAAACAGAGGAAACCAGCCTAAGCACAAATAGCAACAGGAACAAAGTGAGCCTCCTCCTGCTCTGCAGCCACACCTGTATTTAGTCAGGCCTCAATCAGTAAGGTGTGGCTCATTATCCAATAGGCTGGCTCCCCAAACAAATTGCCAACATGTGCACATAATTAACCAATTATTAACACACAATTGACAATTAGCACTCAGGGAGAGGTGATGAAGGCTCTCCTTTACAGGGATGCTAATACTGAATGTTTGCCCTGAGGGCTACTGTATGGAGGTGTTCTGGCACATTAGGTGGCAGCAGTGTGCCTACAACTACACAGTGTCCAGCACACAAATCTAAAAGAGAGGTGCAGGGAAGGTGGAAAACATGGCGAAGTTGACGCCGATTATAAAACTGATACAGTATCACATTGTATTGCATTGCATTTAAGATCAATATTGAATGTAACTGCTTTTTTACAGTCTCTGGCTGATAAAAGTATGTGTACGACTGGGTGTTGGCTGTTGTGGTGTCCATGTTGCCTTTCTTCATAAAATTTAACTCTAAAAATTAAACAAAAAAAATTGTTTGACGTTTCAGAAGGTAAAGAGACTCTGATGGTGAAGCGTAACTGAATGAAGTTGGACAATAATTTAGCTGCACCTGGGTAAAGTCCAACTTCACCCTTTCTGGTCATAGAGGGTAACAAACACTGAAGCTGTGACTGCTGTTTCCTCACCAATATCACTTATCAGTATTAATCTCATGCAATGCAAGGACAGCTTCAGAGAGCATATGAACTGTTGTGCTCCTGATAACGATTTATGTGTTGTGTTGACAGTCCTGCTTGTGAACTGACTTAGGGATCAAGTGCATAAAATTTGTTACCTTGTCATTTTGGCTTGCTTGCCATCACTGCCTTTGACACAATGTAGCTTGCTAATGGTAGAGACAAGTTGCATATTTAATAGCATTTCAACACCAGAAATGAATAGCA
This sequence comes from Megalops atlanticus, assembly GCA_019176425.1. Lineage (NCBI taxonomy): Eukaryota > Metazoa > Chordata > Actinopteri > Elopiformes > Megalopidae > Megalops > Megalops atlanticus. Next base: position 20,869,478 of record CM032881.1, read on the forward strand.
TGTAGACTTTTGGATAAATGAAACATTAATATTTGGGTTGCAAGGGAGAAGCCTCTTCTGAGAGCAAATGACAAAAAAGAGTGCATTGAATTTGCCAAATATTGAATGACAATTAGAAGCATGTCTCATGGTCCAATGAAAATGTAGCTTTTTGGACATGCTCATCAAAAGTGGAAGCTTGTGGAAGATCCCCATGTACTCTATCAAGTAGGGCAGAGAGTCTATTATGTTTTGAGGTTGTTTTGAATCTCTGGCTGATACTGTCCTTAATGCATACCAGGACATTCTGCCCATTAACTTTGTTTCCTCTTGGCACAAAACAGACATTTCAGCATGACAATGGTCCAAAGCACTCATCCAAATCTACAATGATATGGTTAACTGTGCATAAAATAAATGTGCTCAGCTGGCCATCTCAATATCCAGATCTCAATCAAATCAAATATTCATGGTCCAAACTAAAAAATCACCCATTACACAAATCAAATATAACATAACCAAATGAAAATCACACCTCAGAAGTGTCATTTCAGCATAATCATTGCAAAAAGTGTATTTGTTCTAAAAATATGTGTGTTTTGGGTCTTTAGAAGCCCCAAGAACATTACTGGATCTATTTGCTTTCAAGGACAAATTGCCATTCACCACAGTATAAGAGAAGGAGTCTTTAGGAGTGTATAAAATGAGTGTGTAAAGACTAAACCAAAATGAACTGACACTGAATGCACCTACATCCTTCGAGAAGCCAGTGCCACTTTATTCAACACAAGAGCTTGCTAGATTTTTGTTTAGAAAATGTGTTCTGTGAGAGTGTGGAAAGATCTTGAGTCTTAGTAACTATAGTAACACTAATGTTGCTGTTGCTGGTATGGTGGACCTGTTGACAGGTAAATTGACTCTGTTAAATGAACGAGAGATAAGCCTGTGAATGTGCGGTATGGCCATCATCCTGGCTCAGCCTCGGTAGCTCCCTATTCAGACTCAAAGTATTCTGGGAATCTCCCACGTCGGTCTCCAGCCTGTCTTCCTCCAGGCAGCTTCAACTACCTACATTGAAATACACAGCTTCCAACTTCATGTTGGGTTGCACATGTGCATAAAGGAAAGCATTGCATATTAATATTACATATTAGGTCTTCTAGTGTCCTTGCCAGGTAGAAATGCTGCCAAGACAGGGGAAGACAAAGAGACATGGTCAACTTCACATTCAGTGAAATATCTATCTTTACTGACAGCCTCCAACTTTGCATTGGTGTATTTTGGTCCCCAAGTGCACATTGTTTATTGTTGAAGGACTTGCTTCCAGAGCTGGGTGTGTTGGGAAGAGCTTGGCTGTCCAGAACTGGAGATGAGTTCAGGATGCATCTGTGGTTGAGGATACTTCCCCTTCCAGAGCTAGCTGAGCAAAGAAATCATGTGCATCTGTTTTGGAGGGAAGAACCCCCTGCCCCCCAGAGGAAGGAGGGTCCCCTTTGGAGAGTGGAACAGCAGAGGAGCTAAGAGGACAGACATTTTTCTTGCCACATTTATATAGGTCCACTTCAAAAGTTTACCCCACATGGGCACACAGTTCTGTCATAGTCAGACAACTTGTGCCTCCAATTGCCGTACAATCTGAATGAAAAATGGGAGCCCCTGTAGACACTGCATGAAAAAAGACCAGAGAATCTCCAGTAAGCTCTGATTGACCCCTGTTGCAATTGTCCTTGGATGTGCCAGGTGCCTCAGAGGCACCACATACCACACCATGCATAGCAGTGCCAGGATGTTTGTGCTTGTCTTAAATCAAGAGTAGTGTCCAATAACTAATTGTGTGGGGCGGTTTTATGGCTGGATAAGGCACAAGGGAGAGCATAATCCTCTCCTTACCAGATGGGCATATGGTTTGAGAATGATGAGAGTAAGCATTGTAATAAACTTGGTTTTGGTTGCAAATATGTGTCCATATTCCCTACAAGGGGCAGAAGACAACTGTGGTAGCTGTTGTCTCAATTCATCTAACAAGCTTTTCCCAAGGGTTGTGAGTTGAGCTTGGAGCTCCTGCCACAGTTTGACTCACATTTCCTCATTTTAGAATTCCAGGTGTATAGCTAGTAGGGTTGGTCCAGCCTCCTCACATGGGGACACAAGATACATAGCCAACTGTCCTAGCCCTACCCCTGAACTCAGTCTCTACTTCCCCAGCCTCCACATTCACCTGCTTGAAAGTGAGCATAGACTGTCAGTGCACCTGTTGCTGTAGCTCCTACTTCAGTGGTCCTGCTCCAAGCCCAGCAGAAAGTGGTCCTGCACCATCTCTCCCACCACCATGCCTTCAGGCTCCTGCTCCCTACATTTGAAAGACAGTTCATGCAGCTGAATGAAGTGATTTACCAGTGTCTGTTTCTGTCAAAACTGAAAAATTGAGTTCTAGCCACCAACAGCGTATCTCTGTCGTTGCCCGGTTACCCAATACCCCCTAGCACTCCATCCACTGTTGTTTTTATGGTGGAACTGAGCCCAGAGACACTGTGTAAAACATCTGATTTAGATTTTATTCTGCATGTCAGTTAATATATGTTGCTAATCTGAATAAAATTTCCCACAAGCTTGTCACCCTTAGTTTGAGAAGCATTGATTTTTTTAATTAAATGTAATTATAAGAAATTTTGAGAATGAAATCTGAACTTGAAGTCAGCAGCAATATTGTAGTTCCAGAACCGCTTTGTTTCCTCATATATATCAGCTCAACTTGACTAAAAAGACTAAAATGACTAAAAAGAATGTCTTGCATCTGCATTCAGTAACAAAGACTAATAACTCCCTGAGATGATCTATTAGCCATCATACTTTTGAGAGGGAGATGTGGTTTTCCAGGGCAATTTACGTTCATTCACAGCATACGACTTTCTACCACCCATTTTAAGAGATACACAATTGTGTTAGTTAAAGCTTTAACCTTAAAAAAATGAAAATCACATTAATGACACCCCCCAAACAACATTGAGGACCCTTACATCTTAAACAGCCCCTGAATGAATAAATGAGGAAGTTTATAATAGAACAAAGTGACATGAAAAAAGCATGTAAAAATTTGGAGAGGCATTTGAAAAGCCACAAGACATACGTCTGTCCATACAAGATAGCTGTTAGCTGATGCGACACCAGCTCAGGATTACTCTGAGGAGGGCTTGTCCATTAGATCTGTATCCTGTCATTCATTGGTGGGTGTCTGGGGAAAGTCACAGGCTGTGTCCTCTGGAGGATTCTGAGTTCAGTGCTGGAGAAAGAGAAGCGTGCAAGGGAGATCAGCTGTTGGACTGTCATTGGACAATATGTTTCTGTTATGGACAGAACAAGGTGGAGATCCAAGGAAACAAATGGGCTAACCAGGTGTGTCACCAGAGGTCAGCTTCTTGTGGTTTTCTAGCCAGGTATAGTTGCCATTGATGTGTTGGTTGACAAGATCCAGTAGTCTTGTCATTCAATCTTCAACTCAACATGGGTCATTTTGTTTTCAATCACATGTTGGTTATGGATGAGGGATTTGCCAGAGCTGGTCATGGATTCAGAATGGAGTACATCTGGAAAGAGCTTATTGGAAAGAGGTTTGCCTTCCACAGCTCTTGAAGTGAATCTGTTGTCAGAAATTGCTCCCAACCCTTCAAGATCTGGGAAGGTCCCCTTTCATAGCTGTAAAAACAGGCACACCTGATCAGGTCTAACCATTCACTATTACAATAATTCCCACAGCTACCTGACTTCTCTTGTAGCTAATTGAAGTGATTATGATTAGTTCAGGATAAAATAAGGTGCTCCTGTGGGTTTTCTCAGCAGGTTTCCTTCTTTCTTAGTCCATGCCAGTGTAAGGAAATGATTATGGGCAACAAGGGGCTACCAAAACATATCAAGGACTGAATTGTTGAAAGATACAGATTAGGAGAGGGTTATAAAAAGATATCAAAGACCTTAAATATATCATGGAACATAGAAAAGAGGCCAACAGTAACATTAACAAGGCTACAGGATTTTATGGCTGGTCAATATGTCCATATAACATAATTTCATGTATTTTCTAGCTTTGAGCTGTGGGGTAGGGTGGCCACAAAGAACATCCAGTCTCATTTGAATTAATCAAAAATCTGGATCTCTGGATCTCCTATGTGGAAAAAGGTCTTCTGGTCTGACGAGACTAAAGTCGAACTTCTTGGCCTTGATTCCAAATGATATGTTTGGTGCAAAGCCAACACAGCCCATCAGCCTAAGATGCTGTCATGCTTGGTGGTGGCAGCCTCATGCTATGGGGCTGTCAGCAGGGACAGGAGCTCTGGTGAAGACAGGGGGGGAAATGAATAGTACAAAATACTAAAGGATTTTAGAGAAAAACCTGCAACCATCTGCAAACAAGCTGAAGATGGAGAAGACTTTTGCCTTTCAGCATGACAATGACCCAAACCACACAGCTAAATCCACAGTGTAATGGCTGAAAAAAGGAAGATCAATGTCCTGCAATGGCCCAGTCAATGCCCTGACCTCAACACCATTGACAGTCTTTGAAGATAGCTGTTCATAAGTGGTGCCCTCACAATTTAAGTGAACTCAAAACTCTACTGCAAAGAAGAGTCAAAGAAAATTCCAAAATCTTTATGTGACAAGTTGGTAGAGACTTATCCTAACAGACTCACAATAATCAAAGCAAAAGGTGCTTTCACCCATTATTAATCTGATCAGATTCATCTTTATCATTTTAATACTTAAAAAAAAAAAACACATTTGATTTTCACTTAGATATTGTTGGTTACGATGTGTAAAAGAAGCTAAAAAAGTTTGGCTTCATTTGCCTTGATTTCTGCCTTTAATTTTGAAAGGGTGTGTAGTCTTTCTAGACCCACTGCATCATTTTCAGAACAAACTCATGGTCACAACAGTGAAGGTTGTGGTAGCTCAAAAAAATTAAAAGCTATTTTTCAGTTGCCCATCATTTTGTGGAAAGGGAAAGAAAGCTGTGCTCCCTTTCACAGCTCCCATTAGATTCACTATATTTTCTGAGTTAACCTTGAGCTGTAGTGCATATTATTCATAGTTATCACCAGATGTCTTTGAGCCTTTTGTCTGTAACATTTTTAAGAAGCACATTTATCTTTTGCTGTGAATAACGTCTGCTTCTAAGAATGTTGTAGGACAACAAAAACATTGTTTACCATAACAGCATTAAGCAGGAAATTTCTGTCTAGATAATATTCAGCAGAAGGAATCTGATTAGCAGAGCTTGAAAAAGAAAAAAAAAAACTCAAATCAATGCACCACATATTAATCATATTTTTTCAAGAGATTTTGTGTATTGTTTACTATGGTTGTGTGGCACATTTATATGTTACATTACATTATTGGCATTTAGCAGACACTCTTATCCAGAGTGACTTACATAGGTTACATTTTTTTTACACGTTACCCATTTATAAAGCTGGATACTTACTGAGGCAATTGTGGATTAAGAACTGGGTACAACAGCAGTGCCCTAGTGTCCTGCTCCTTCCTACTGTGCTACAGCACTGCCCCATGTTGTCCAATGTTGTCCATTTTAGAATTTTTTCATTTCTTTTTTAAAATAAAGTATAGCAGGATATTTCAGTTCCATTATTGGCCTTTTGAAATTTTTGCCTTTCTCCATAAACTAGCTCTCAGTTGACGTATACACAAAACAAAAAGCAAACAATCACATTCCTAAAAGCCCTGGGTATTCCTAACCAAGTCAGCCTCTCATATAAGCATGATCAGATCCTAATAGTAAACAAAATAAGGTGTAACAATAAGAACATGTTAGGATTTTAACCAAAGTAGCTATTTGAAAGGATGGAACAACCTCCTTTAGCATCCCATCTGTTTAAAGTCCTTTGAAATTAAGTTGGAAGCTAATATTACTGCATGTAGTGGAGAGAATAACTGTAAAATGGACCCTGAATTTCTGCCTTTATGTCCTCCTGTGCATTTTTCAGGGATCACTGTTGACTCTGCATCATCCAGACAGCCTGCTGCATTCTCAGCTATCGCCTTACTGCACACTCGTCTGGGATAAGCCATTTCACCTTTCCGAGACTAACTCAAAGGTGATATATTGGAATGAGTGATGTATCATGTATTGTATGGATGGGGAATGTATTGTGTTTGCAGGCTTGGAACTTTCAGAGAGGCTGAAGTGAAAATTGAAAATATGGAAATATCAAGAAAGCAACAGAAATCCAGACAAATTACCTCTCCACAAATAACCATTAGATTGGAGAGATAAAATGAAAAGTACTTTTAAAGTGTGACTGACCCTGAAAATTGAAATGACACACATGCACACACACACACACACACACACACACACACACACACACACACACACACACGACACACAGAGTGAAAGAGAGAATGTACACCCATGTGTATTGATGAAAGTACTACCACAGAACAGAAAAAGTTATTTGTTGTAAGTTGGAGATAAGGTGAAGAACTTTATTATGAAAAAGTGATTTAAAATCACGTGTATGGACTAACGCTGAGTTTGTCTTGAAGCTTATTTGGTATCTATAAGAGTTATAAACAACTCTTATTGGTGTATATTTGTTCAGAGTCACACAAAATGGCGTGGAATGCTAGGAAACTGTACTCATTATTTTGAGATGTAGCTTGATGTTTTATTCCCACATGTAAAAAATAACCATGACAGAAATTCCTGTAATTCTAACAGTTTCTTTATTAAACACTGAGTTGCACCACCATGGATGTCTAGCTGTGTGTTTTTTAGGTGTTAAAACTCACTTAAGCAAGCTAGTGGAGTTGCACATTTTTCTAATCTACTTCACCTTGCTACCATTACCATGGAGATTGGGGAGAGTGGGGGCTGTCTAGATAATAAAAAGACTCACAATATTATTGACTACATTCCTAATAGAAATTCTTTGCCTTGTGGTGTGTAAAGTCAATGCACAGCAATAAAATATTGTAGTCTTGAGTCAGTTGGTTTCGTAGGGGCTAAGTCAGACTTAAGGGCACTGAGCATTTTTGCATGCCTTGTGTTTTTCAGTTTTTGGGATTCAGATTTGACTTATGCATCTGTATATCTCTTAAAATGGGTGGTACAAAGCTGCATGCTGTTAATAAATGTAAATTGCCCTGGAAAACAACACCTCCCTGCAAAAAGTGTGGTGGCTGATAAATTTTCTCAGAGTTATTAGTCCTCATTGCAGAATGCAGTTGAAAGACATTCGCTTTAGTCATCCAAGTTTAGCAGATGCAGGAGTTTGTTTGCAGGTACTTATGAGCGTATGAACCATGTATGACCCATGAGCACCTTAGGTCAGCTAAATTAATTGTCACACCGGTTGAGTCCAACATTAATGAATGTGTCATGCAGTCTGTGTTTCAAACTTTCAGATGATAGAAACTGTAATATTGTGCAGTGTTTAAAGAAAGTAAATATTCAACATTTCATGTATAGACTAATTTCAGACTAATTTCACACCCTAAATGTGTATCTCCCACTTAGGTGCTTAAGCAGTCCATGTCTGAATATGTATAATAGTAACAGAGGTGCACAATTCTCAGTGGAAGCACTTTCGCAGGGTTTAAGTGCACATAACTGAAGTCTGAACTGGCCCCACAGTGAATAACAGGGAGAGAAATAACATTTTTTCCTGAATGTGACTGAATGATCATAGTTCAGTCCTAACGTTGTTGTGCTTAGATTCTTTGTCTTTTTCAATGTCTGTTGTACATACAGGGAGTGGAAGTCATGTTTTTATTTATTTTATTTTTTTTCCTCTCTTTTGTACAGATGACAGACCTTTTTAATACAGCATATGACATTACCTTTGTTTAAAGAAGTGTGCCTGACATGAAATCATGAGGCAGTGAGTTTTATTCCGACACACAGTTTTCCAGTATTATGACCAATCACAAGATAGGACAGAGATGCTTGCTGAGTTATAATAGAAACTAAGAATATTATCATCGTTGTATCTACATTTATATCTACCTAACACCAGTTAGGATATTTTAGAGACCATATTTTCATAAATAACAGGGTAATACCATACACAAACAGGTTTTCACCCTGTTTGACCATAATTAAAGATTACTAACTATAAATGCACTGTTTGTCATGTATACATATTAAATTTAGTCAGGTTTATGATAAGATTTGTATACACTGAATATATTATATTCTAATGTTTCTCCAAATTCCTACAGTAAGGAAATAACATTTTTGTATTTTTTTCATATTTTAACAAGGTGTTCTTTTCTTAGAATCTGCATCCTTTGCTTATTTTGTATTTTTCAGGAACTTTGTGTGTCACAATTAACAATTTAAGTATATCCTCAGAAGTTGTCTGAACTTACTGGCATTTCACATTGGTTTTATTTAGTTTAATTATGTTGTGAGAAAAAGATTATTTATATATAACTGTATATTCAGTCAATCATATTATGAACTGGGCTCTAGACTGACTTAGTCAATAAGAATGTGGGTCCAAAGCATAGGCTGAGCACTATAGTCCAAGGCTTCAGCTGTATTGTAAGTCGCTTTGGTTTAAAAGCTTCTGCGAATTATCAAATTGTAAATTGTAATTGTAACTGTATTGTGTCAGCAGTGCACAATGACCACTGACTCATCAGGTACCTGATGATGTCATTAGAGATCCATCTATCCTCTTTTTGGTGTTTACTTGACTGTGTGCCATGGCACTTATGGTGCAGAAACAGTCATTGGCTACTGGCAAGTGTACCAATGGATTGTATGTGTATCACTCCTGCACCAGTGGAAGTGATGAGGTGAGCTTAATAAATCCAAAGTTATGGTGAAAATAGCGGAAAGAATGTACAGTTTTGTTTTTTTTTTTAAATTTATAAGCCAAAGAAACTGAGATCAAAATATATGAACTGGCAGACATTCAGTCAAAGTCTTCCCTCTTTTCATTGTTTTTCCTCTCTTGATCTTCTCTTCACTTCAAAGTGAATCTAAATTAATTCACTTTAAAAAGGTAAAAATTGTCTAGATAAATTGGTCTGATGTGAGATACAGTGTGAATTCCTTGGCATGTTTGGTGTGAGGACTCAGCTTTTGAATTCAACACACTGAATTTGCTGAAGTGTGTGGGTGAGTGAATGGCAACATCTGTTGAGAGAGACAGGGCTGCCAAAAGTGGAATGCTGTGGCACACCTCTCCTGCAGGCTGTCCATTCTTTTGTCTTGCCCAGCAGGATCACACCATGAACTGATTATTGGACTGCTTGTCTTTTTCAACTGGACCATATGTGATGGCGCAGCGAATCGGTGCGAGATCTCACTCGGGCCCTTTGTGCAGGAAGGCAAGGCCAGCTGCATGGTGGAGCAGACAAATGAGAATACAGCACACTGAGAGACCATCTGATTGCATTTCTGGAACTACCCTGAAGGACCACAGGCATAGCCATAAGAAACAGATGGCCTCCCTGGAACTTGCCAGAAAGGATGACAGGGCATGACAATGGGAAGCAGTTTCCTGCTGCCACGAGACACACACAGACAGATTGTGTGAACACATAGGAGGTGTCATTAACACAATTGTTCTGTGGAGAGGTGCTTCCACAGTATTTACTGACAGATAATCCATTGGACTCCTGAAATGACGCTGATCTTTTTTATCTGCAGAGGCAAAGATCTGGGCCATGTGGAATCTGTCACACACTACAGTACATTAATGCTTACTTATAATTACTACATATTAATTAAATTAGCTTAACGTTATCTAACAAAGCAAAAAGATTGCCTCAAATAGCAATGGATTTCACAGTATACAAATTATTTCCCTTTTGTTTTGTGCGGTTTTAAGCACAGAAGAGATGCCATAAACTTTTAATGAAGGTATAACAATTTCAGGTGAAACCTGTTGTGCAACTTAGCAAAGCCAAAATTAAAACTGCCATCAAAATATCAGAGTAAGGCAACATTAAACATAAGCAGATCTGTGCACTACTGTAATGTAATATTATATAATCACTGGAAGACTAAAAAACAGCACGGTCACAGCAAAAAAGAGCTTCACTATGCTGTAACTGTATGCTGCATGACATGAAAACTGCCTGCAGTGTCTATTTTAGAATGATCCTAGAAAGGGCCACAGACACCCGTCGGGCCTCTCCCTCTGTCTGACAGAATTAAACTTGTGTCTTCTCTGATTCCACCTGCATTGCAGCTCTTTGAACAGCTTGCAAGCTGGAGATCTGGGGGGGGGGGGATGGGCTGCAAGGGACTGCTGCACCACTCATTTCTCTCCTCCCAACCTCCTCTTCAGAAAGCCAGTTTATTCACTAATTTGATTTCATGCAGTACTGCTGAGATCTGTGGTGCAGACTGTGTCTTAGAAGCTGTGGATTATATTACTGTTGTTGTTATTATTAACTTGCTTATAAGTTGGCCTTTGAAAGATTGATTTGCATAGTTTACTTGACATTTTATCTATTTACAGAGTTGGATATTTACTAAAGCAATTCAGGTTAAGTACCTTGTTCAAGGGTACATTAGCACTGCTTCACCTGGGAAAAGATTCTGCAACCCACTTGTTAAATTTGTTAGATAAACCCCTCACCAACATGTTTGTTTCTATGGTCCAGGCAGTGTTTGAAAAGCTATCAGACTGATTAAGATGGATGAAACCAGGAGTGAAGTGTGTTCACATGAATTTATGTGTACATGTGCTGGCTTCTGTGTGTGTGTGTGTGTGTGTGCGTGTGTGCCTGCGTGCGTGTGTGCGTGCATGCGTGTGTGTATCCCAATATGGGTTTGGAGTCTGTGTCAGACTAGTGATGGAATTTGAAGAGAGGGAGATGTGTCTGCTGGAAGGATGGGGTTAATGAACAGTTTTTAAAACATCTAGCTCATTTAGAAGACATGCAATGTATGGATTACTTCACATGTACACTACTGTATTTTTTAAAAATATGTTTTAGTAGGATGAGATCAGCTTTTATTTATTCTATTATTCTATTATTATTTTTATTATTCTTCTTTTTCATATTGTTAATATTCTCATGCATATGACTCAAATGCATATCACACGCATATTATTCAACTTATGAATAAATATGGCAAAGGAGGTATATATAACATTTGAAAATCACAAGCATTTAACATATCATACCTCAAGAAAACAGCTGTTTTTTATCTTGTGATTTAATCTATTTTTTCCTCTAGATGGCAGTGCTAAAATATGTCCTTATTCCACACTTACCCATGAATGTAAAACCGAAGACATGAATGTTTTAACTAATCAGATTAATATACATTTAAGAAGATTCTTTTGTGCAATTTTATTTAATTGAAAGGAAGAAGCTTGTCATTGGACCAATTTGAAGTACCCAGTCAATAAGAAAAGATGTCAAAAATAGCTTCCCTGAAGGTATCCTTAATTAGGAGCTATTCATTTCTCCCAAAAGAAAGCCATACTTCATTTTGCTGTCTTGTTTTGTGATGAATGACAGTTAAATGTGATTCCCTTCTGCTTGCTGAGATGTTGCATGAATGCCCTGAATGTAATTCATTCTGATGGTAAAGTAAAAAAAAAATAATGAAAACATTTGGAGAATTTTGCTAAATTTTCTACTGACGCCCTGATTCAAAGATACATATGGAATAGACAACCACAGGTCATACAACAAATAAGAGCTGACAGGAACTGTTCCAGCTACGTAATGTAGGAAAATCATTTGAATTCATGCAAATTTCCCAAAGTGATAAGGCAAATCTGCCCTACAGTACATCCTGTCATCTTGGTGTCATACAATATTCAGTATATTGTAATTGTATTATAATGTTTGGGGTGGGGGGGGGGGGTACCAATGATGAATAGACAATCTTTTGTCTGTGCAACATAATACTCAGATCTATAGACCTCATACACCTCATACATACCTCAAACATGCATAAATATATGTAACATGATTCAGTATGTTGTAATTATCTGGAACAATTTACATATTTTACGTATTTTTCACTCTCACTATGACAACTTTCACAATGTTTTATTTGACCGTTTTCTTAAAAAGATGAAATTCTGTCGCCTAGATAATATAGAAACCTCTTTATTAGATAACTATAAATATAATCTTAATTATATGATCAGAACACACAGTTTTCTGGGATAGACATTTACAAGGAATTAGGGTGTGTACTGTGCATTACATGAACATTATGAGTGCCATATTCTAGGTAGTACATATACTGTATGCTACACCATCAACAGGGGGCTATACACTGTCGTTTCCATTATTATTCGGTGATATTCAAAATGTTTAAAAAATGAAGTGATTTGTGAATATTTGTGTGAATGTGATATACCTGTTCTACCTGCTATCTTCATTGTTACATATTTTATTCAGTGTAAACATGAATATGCATCATATGTGTGTTTTAATCAGTAAGTGGTTGATTAGTGTCTTAAAACCAGCAGGTGTGAGGAAGCTATCTTCACCACATACACATTTTCACACCAGTTTTTACTAGTGAATGTATGTATGTGTTTGTTATTGTGGCCCTGTGCATTAAGTGTACAATATACAAACCTTGAGGTAACTAAGCATCAGGTTCACCTTCAGTAGATTAGAAGCATGAGAGTGTGTGTGTGTGTGTGTGTGTGTGTGTGTGCGTATGTGTATCTGTATGTGTAAGTGATGTAAATGAGAATTAGGTTGTGAGAGAAGAGAGCGGGGATGGAACAAAGGAGGAATTGTGTTTACTTTACAATTTAAGTTTATACATTTCTTGCGTGTTTCTTAACCTGTTCTCTTTATTCATAACAAATAATGCATTTTGTTGTCATCTCCATCCCTGTTTTTCAAGAGTTTTTTTTTTTTTTTTTCAATGTGAGAAGTATCAGCCAGCTTCTTCACAACATGGAAACATGATACACGCTTCAACTCAACCAATCATAAATTAGGCAAATGGCACACCTTCAGATGTTTCCCTGTGCTGATGCAAAAAACGACATGTTGTTTTCGCTGTCCTATATTGTGAAAATATCTTCCATACTAATACGCATTATCCAAGTATTATTATAAGTATTATTATCTCTCTCTCTCCATATATATATATATATATATATATATATATATGTATATAAACATCTTTTTCTTCAGAATAGAGGAAGTGTTTCTTGCCATATATACCCAGCTCAACCACACCCACTCATCAAGCGCACCTGTGACTCATTCCTCAATCAAGCCCTGGCTACATAAGTTTAGCTGTTTATCAATCCGCGTTTTTGCCCATTCTTGCATTTTTGCGAACTCGTTTGACGTCATCTTTCATGGCCCAAGTACTGTTCCAATACGAAGAACGCAAGTGACGAAGAACGCTTAAAATGCCTGGATGTGTTCTTGATCTGCCCCTTTTATCGAGGATGCACCGGTTGGTGACTTGGCCAGCGAGAACGCATCTGATATCCCAGAAGTCATTGCAAGGATGACGGCAGGAGAGCCGAGTAAGTTTTTACTTTTCTTATTTCAAGTAAACGGTACCTGTAAATCAGCCTCTGAAAAAAAACGTGACAGGAAATGAGCAGTATAGTTGCTGAATATTTGCTTATGTCTTATAAGTAACGGCTAATTTGTAAGTTTGCTCCAACTTTCATGGGGAGTAGGCTTTGGTTAGCTAGCGTTATTCAGTTCAGTGGAGATGGTAGTTAACGTCAGCTAAGTTAGCATGGGCTACAGAAAACGTTACATACGTAACTTGAGGGACGGCTTTTTGGCTTTGTAGTTGATTGCACTTTTCAAAATGTCATATCGATCATATAAATATGAATAAGGCTATAGTCTCCATACAGCCTTCTACCAGTCATCTTCACATAAATATTTTATTCAGCGACTGCTGAGAGGATTTTTTTTTCAGTGGCTGATTTACAGGTACTGTTTACTTGAAATAAGAAAAGTAAAAATTTAATATCATGTTCTCTCATAATTTAGTACAAAGAGGTATTCAATTTTTGATGCACTAAGTGGAGCTAAAAGGATTTGTGGGCTGGTTATAGTTGCTGTGATGGCTTCCTCTTTAGATTGGCTGACTCTGAGTTAAAAAGGCACATCATTTGTATGAACTGCCTGCATGTTTTGTGTGCAAAACCCTTTACTAAAAGTAACTAGTATTTGCAGCTGTTATAGATTAATGTAGTGGAATAAAAAGTAGAATATTTGCTTTGAAATGTAGCGGAATAAAGTACAAACTCCCCTAAATTGGAAAAACTCATGCCAAGTACAAGTATCTCCAGACTGTACTTAAAACAATTTACATTAAGTTACTTTCCATCCTTATACAGCCAACCCCACCCTCTGGTCAATCAACCACTTAGCTAGCAAGACACCTTGTTCATTTTAAAGGCCATTCATGCAACTGTTTGGCTTAGGGCAGGGGCATCACAACACTTGTAATGTTAAATAACATCATCATGCCATATGAGTGAAATGACAAACATGAGTTTTGAGTTCGTCTTTAACTTTATTATATGAACAAAGTAGCAGCCTATACTGTGGCAAAACACAAATGTAATAAACAAACACATTAAAACAAAAGTTTATCAAATTTTGCGCTGATAATGCCAGTGTTGTCATATCACTGCTTAAATGAGCTGCGCCCAGGGTATTGCACAATAGCAAGTACGGAAAAACACATAGCATCTCAATCTCTGATATGTGCGTTCTCCGTCCTTGCGATCTTGCAAGACTGTTCTTGTCAAGGACGCTTGGCAAGAACGTTCTTCTCAAGAACACAAGTACGTTCTTGAAATTGATAAACAGCCATCGACTCTGTTTCAGTTGTCTCATTGTGAGGTATTGTTTTACCACTCTACCAAGCCTGCTCTCTGCCATTCTGTCATTTGGAATCTCGTGTTTGACCCCTTGCCTGTTCTTCGGACCTTGCTTGTGTTTTTTGTCTGGATCTGGCTTTTTGGTACTGCTGCTTCCTGTTGCCGATCTTCTTTGTCCCCGACTATGTTTTTGGCTATTGTGATTAAAACCTTAACCGCACTTGGATCCCAGTCTGTTTCATTACACACACACACACACACACACACACACAATGGCAAGATTTTCACTTGGTAAGAAACACTCCCTCTATTCTGAATAAAAAGATGTTAAAAAAGAGAAAAGTTTAAAAAAAGAAAGAAAAGCAAGGGTAGTCATTAACCTTCATGGACCTTTGTTAAGTGCTCCTTGTAACTTCAGTGATGCAAAACTTTTCTGAGGTGATGGACTGCCCCCAGCAATAGCTTTTAAATGAGCAACTATGAGTTTTCCCTGTTAAAGGTGACAGACAGTACACATTCTAACTTCAAGCTATGACTTAATGAAAACCTATCTGATTTTTTTGCCCATGGCTTGTTTAATATTCATGTGAAAATTTAAGGAAATGTTGCATTAGTAATGAAAGAAACAAACAGATTTAGTAGGGGGTGGCACCAAAATATTAATGGTTTGTCTGTAACATACAGTCCGTACATACAGTGTTTAGTAAGATGTCATATTGTATGCATCACCCATACTTGATCAATCACATGATTTCCTTTTAGTTTTTTGTGTTCCTCGTAGTTTTCTTATACCCTGCTATATTTCATTGCCAGCTATCGCTCATATTTTCTCCCATCAATACCTATACTTTGCCTTCTCTTCTCCTAAATGCAGGTCCCCTTCTTCCAGCATTAACTTTCTTAAGCAGTGTAATACTATAAGCTTAATAAAAGTAGCCCAAATATACTTAAAAACCCTGATATTAAGCTGTGTCTCTACAAGTAGGTCCACATAAACACACACCTCACTTCAAGCACATTTTCACAGCATTCTAGAAATAAGCATCCTGCCCTGTTTTTCCTGGTTCTGGGCCAAATGAGGTTAACATGTCGAAGACCTGCAATGTGCCAACAAGGGAAATCTATTTCAAAAAGCTTTTAGGGGAGGTGTGGGAGGCCCATGCCAGCTCCCTCGATCCACAACACTGCTGACAGTACAAGGTGCTCTTTTCACCGTCATCCAGCCGGAAAATGTCTCTGGCACAGCTGTATAATTTTTTCCGACAAGCGCTGTCTTCTGATCAGTGAGCTCTTAAAAGGACACTCCCTCCCCCACCACTAATGCCAGTTGTTATATAAATGTTAACGTCACTGTTGATTTTTGCAACCACTTTAAAACTGAAAAACTCAACAAACACATGCACAGAAGAGACAAAGACTGTTATGTTTCTTCATACATAAAGTTCAGAAAAGGACATTTTTGTATATCAAAAATAAACTTATTAAATATGAATACAGGAATGTCTATATCACTATATGTATATTTTTTCAACTTGCCTCTTCAAACCTTTGACAAAGATTTTGAGTGGAACCAGACTCTTCTAAAATCACTAGTTACAAACTTACACTTTTATGTTTGAAAGCAGGGGCTCTGTGCCCTTAATATTTTTAAAATAATTGGAAAAGTTTCAGGCAAATATAATTTCATGGAAAATCTATGGCAAATGACAAATTTATTACCAAAATGTGGAAGTCAACCATATTTCAACAGAAAATGTTAACTGAGAAAAAAAAACAGACGCAAAAGTGATGGTCAATTCAAATTTATTATTAAATAAATTATTACCATAGTATCATATATCTATCATGTATCACATCTGTTAAACACTACTCCACACCCCAACATAAGATTCAAACCAAATACAGCTTTTTATTCAAGCTTTGTAAAATAAATAGAATTAAAAATAGAAATTTAGGATACAGTGGTGACCCTGAGAGACATGAGCTTTCTTTTTATTATTATTTTTACTGGCAGCTGGCAGACTCTCTTACCCAGAGCGACTTACATAAGTTACACTTCTTTTGACAATGTTATCCATTTATACAACTGGATATTTACTGAGGCAATTGTGGGTTAAGTACCTTGTCTAAGGATACAACAGCAGTGCCCCAGCGGAGAATTGAACCAGTAACTTTTTGGTCACAAGTCCTGCTCCTTAACCACTATGCTACACTGCCGCTATTATTTGTTATAATGCATTAATGGCCCATGTTTGATGCTGCCTGTTTGAAGAAAGATGTAGACACTACATAAAGCAACATTTATACACACCAGCCACCACTGTTTCACAATCTCAAAAAAGTGTCTATGATTAAGCCGCAAGTAAACCTGAAAAAAGGAGATAGAATGTGTAGATTTTTACCCATTTTCCTCCTCAGCAATGATGCTGTGCTTGCAACCAAACCCTGTTTTTTGTTCATCTGAAAAAAGATGCATCATGTACAATCACCACCCATTCTTCTTCATCAAAGAGGAAATCGTAGTTCTGGTGACAAAAAAAAAGGATTAATGTAAATAAATAAAATCTATGGAGTGAGTTTGCTGGGTATTACAGTGCTGAATTAGGTTTATACGTCAATCTAGCAGTGAAACAAAAAGGGTAGCAGTCCTGGGGCAAAAGCAATCATTGCAATGAATAAACTGAGTTCTTTGAGTTCTGAGTGACCTTATGGAGATTTTTGTTCCAAAAGAGAGAATGTACTTTTGATCCTAACACCCTTCTTTGCACAATTAATCTATTAGTGTCCACCAGACAGTTATAGTCCCGACAATGGGTGATTAAGTGGGTGACAAAAAATTTGATTTTGTGATGATTTTGCCATATTTATTCTATACATGAAGATACAGATTTGGCTGTAGTCATTCAGTAGTATTGCTAATGGAGGCTAATGGACTTGTTTTGCAAGTGTCTCAAACCAGACAAATGCACCCAAAATATAAAATAGTTATGATTATCTTTTTTCAATGGAAATAATTTATTGTTTTCTATTTAACTAGATCTAACAAAACTCTTTCAAACAGTCCTTGCACCCTGCACCACACCTTGGCTTTCTCCCTTGGTAACAGTGAAAGGCCCTCTCTGGAGTGTGCCTTAGTTAGGTGTACTAGTGATATGACTTGACATACGTAACCTTCACATTACATAAAATTAGCCCCTTAATAAAACATTTTGAAGTATGGAAAGTTTACATCAGGTATGTAAAGAGCCAGTAATGTATGTATAAATATATATTACAAATAAAGATGTATGATACAGGGCCACCATTGTTTAGCTAAATTATACTTTTAAGAAGGAAATAGCCATTGTAATATATATATATATATATATATATATATATATATATATATATATATATATATATATATATATATATATACACATATATATATTATGGCATGCCAAACAGGAAATATATATTGATCTTTGATATATATGGAATGAAAAGTGATATATATATACATATATATATACAATGAACACTGATATATATACAGTGAGTATTGTTATATGGAATAAACTTTGATATATATACAATGAATATTGATATATATGGAATGAATTTTGATATATATGGAACAGGCATAACGAACATTGCTATTTCCTGTTCCTGTTGAAAGTATTTCCTGTTCCTGTTCACAGCTTCTTTTTCTTTCAAAATTAGCTGCTTTTGATACAACTAGGCCTATTAAAAATATATTTCTACTTTACCAAAATGACATTTGTTGATATTCAGCAATACTTCGTGGAACTACATAACTTCCTCTTCAGAGCTGGACAACAGTCTATGGATCTGAATATTTTGGAACAAAGAGCGAGATATCTTGAAGATCACGTCCTGATGATAATGGCATTCTTGATATCCCTGAACCATTTTGCTCCTGCGAATGCAAGCTGTGTTGCTGTGATGGATCTATTGAGCAATCTATGTGGAATTCTCAAAGACATGCTAAATGATGTGACTAACCAACTTGAATTGTTTGAAAGGAGTAGACAACCACAACAGAGCAATCTGACTGCAGGAGTGCAAGGCTCAGTTTACCCTGGAAGACCAAGGTATGCAGCACATTAAATAACCCATTTACCCTTTTACAACAGAGGTGGTATAGATCATTCTAATGGGGCAAATGGGCCCTAAATGGGACACATTATAGTATTTACACGCCTTTTACTTTTCTGACTCTACCTCAGCATGTTATTGATTTTGATTAGTAGGCCTACACCTAGAAAAGTAAAAATGAAATTAACTTAAATAGGTAATAAAACAATCAACACAGCCTTTTTAAAAACAAATAAAACAAAAAATAAATATCCTAATGAGTTTTTTCAGTTATGTCATAGATATGTTTTTGAACAATTGGTCCTTTACTAATTGATGCATTTTTAAATGTTAGTAATTAATGAATTACTGTGAAGAAATTATATATATATTTTAGATTTCACATACCAGGTTTTCATCTTGTAAATCTGCGTGATTTAGGATTCAGCTGGACAGCTATATCTCGGATGCTTGGTGTGAGTGTCCGCACTTTATTTAATCATAGAACACAGCTGGGTCTACTGGACTATGGCAGCCATAGCTCTCTGTCAAACACAGATCTGGATGGTGTTACTCTTCAAGTGCTTGCACTAACACCAAATGCTGGAGAGACATACATTAGAGGGAGTTTAAGAGGTAGAAGTGTCAGAGTACAAAGGTGGAGAATTCGGGAACGATTACAAATTTTGTGGGAAGAGCAGTAAGGAGGAGACGGGTGATCAGAAAGAGGGTCTACAATGTTCATCTTCCTAATCAACTATGGTAGGTAAACTCTGGAATGTATTTTGAGTTTTAAATCATGTGGTGTGTATTGAGGGTTGTGCACCAACAGTGCCTAGTCATGCAGTTTCATTATTCATCTTACCTTCCATGTTGTCACTCACAAGCAATCTTTGATTTGAAGAATCAAATGTCCCTCTTTGGTATGTTTACATTATTACAGAGTAAAAGGAAGGTAACCTTTTTTTTTTAATTTTCACATGAGGAAAATATACAGTGACTTATTCACACCCTTGACAATTACTTCCACCCCTCAGAGAAAATGTGCATGTTAAACTTCACCTATATTAAAAAATTGTCCATGGAGGCTCTGACTGTGAAGGTATACATTTACCTGATGACAGCTGTTTGTTTGCAGGCATATTGAAACCAACCATAAATTAAATGCATGGGGCTTTGTGTTTCACGGCTGTGTTGATGGCTTTAGCAGATGCATAATCTACGTAAAATGCTGCACCAACAACAGAGCATCTACAGCCCTTGAACTTTTCCAAGATGCAACACACCAGTTTGGACTTCCCAGCCAAGTACGGGGAGATGCTGGGAGTGAGAACATGGACATTGCACACTTTATAATTGCAAACCGTGGACTGAACAGCGGAAGCTTCATGGTTGGACCTAGCGTTCACAATCAACGCATTGAGAGGCTTTGGGCTGAAGTGAATAGGGTGGTCTCAGCTTATTTTAAAGACCTTTTCCTGTTCATGGAGAACTTTGGAATTTTGGATGAGAATAACCATCTCCATATTAGGGCTCTACAGTACATCTTTCTGCCAAGGATCAACAGGGCCCTGGATGAATTTGTCCTACAGTGGAATAATCACAGTCTACGGACTGCAGAGGGAATGTCACCACTACAGTTGTGGACAGTTGGTATGGGCACAGAATCCAAGGCCTCCACCTCCCCGCCATGCACAGCCAAATGGAGACATGTACATTAATCCTTTCATGGATGATGGAAATCATGGAATTGAACTTTTTCTGGCAGCCTGCAACCTTCTGGAGACCTTTGTGCCATGACCTAAAAATCATTCTGCTACTTCAATTTTCCCGGTGTAGACTACAGATTGTTCAACTTAATACCACTTTATAAAAATTGCTACATAACAGAAATATGAGGCCAAGCTCTGAATATGAAGCAAGACACATTTAAGTATTAAGAACAATGTAGTCAAAATATGGCAATATTATCAAACATGTTTTTATTTTTTACAGGCCAAAAACATTCAATTGCTATTCAACTGCATTACATTCTCTCAAGTTGCCATAGTATATGAACCTAACTACCAGCTAATTTTGGCAGAAAAACTAAGTTCCATATCTGTAAGATATAATATTGCAATAACCATAACAGGTAATACTGAGCAGCTAGAATACCAAATCATGCCTCAAAATTAAATAAGGAGGATCTGTACTGTTAATGTCTTAACAGAAAGTGAGAATGTTTCTGGATGTTTTGTAGGCACACAAAACTAGAAATACAAAGGTCAAAAACATTAAATTGACAGACAATAAGCAGCCATAATACCGAAAGACCCTGAAAAAGGAGGATCTGTATTGTTAATTTCTTAACAGAAATTGAGGATGTTTCTGCATGTTTTGAAGGCCCACAAATAAAACTACAAACACAAAAAAACAACTTCAAAAGTAACTTTCTCTTAAAATTTTTCAACACAGGAATACAAATCCAATGCAAAATGAGACAAAGCTTTAGGTACATCACACGTAGATAATTACACTAGTACTACGTGCCTGACTTCATCTTCAAATGTACACATTTCTTCTAATTAACTATATTTTTGGGTATTCAATACTTTTAAAGTTATTTTAGTTAAGTATTACTTCCAATTTCAGTAAAAAAAAGAATAAAAACAGCACTTATACAACCAACAAACATAAGATGTGTAAATAACAATTTGGATCTTCTAATTATGTTGGAGCAGGTCACAAATGTTATTTATGCTTTTCCAAATCCTGCTGAATTGCGAATGCCAAAATCCATGGCTGATTTAAAATCTTCGTATCTAGTTTTAATGGGTACCCTGAGAATATTGTCACACGTGTTGGCAGTTGGAAAGGCAGAGTCTTCCTCAAACTCTAGAGAGGGTTGAGGGGAAAAGCCCAGTGGAGGAATGGAGTCACACCCAGTTGTGAAGATGAGGATCTCTTCCAAGGTGACTGCCTCTAGATCAACTAAAATACAAACAAAGGTTTGATTCATGCACAGGAAATGCAGAAGTTGCTCAAAAAGGTAAACAATCTAAAATAAAGCTCTTACTCTCTGCATCCTGGAGGTAGTCTTGCCAATACCCCAAGTTGCGGCACTGTGCTTCAAACCTGTTGCTCCCTCGTCTGCTAACTTGCACTTGAAGAGGACCTCTACAGCTGCAGCAGTTAGTGGCTTTTCTGTTTTCGTGAATACCTCTTGGAACTTTTCTGGGTATTTCTGAAGTGCATCCAAGACACCTAAGCTTTGAAGACCATCACGGAACCTAAATTTAATGCAAACATAACAAAATACCATTAATATGTTCATAGGACAACCTTCCTTCAACTTCATTCAACCACAGAACAGCCTTGTACTATAAATAACTACACTAAACAGCTTGGAATGGATCACAAAAGTGAACTGGAACTACAGTATTTTTATTTACAGTTCAGATCATTCCACACTTATCCTTACATGAAAATATTACATAAGTAGTAGTTAAGATAAAGACAGACAAATGGTTTAACATGATTAGCATCCAGTTGGTAGTAACATTAAAATATAGCAAAATTATTTTAGATTTTGAATCTCAAGAGAAATATTCTCTTTTGTTCTCCACTGATTACATTAAGTGATGCATAGTAAAGCTAAAGCAATTCCTGTATCTCACTGTTAAATTGTCAATATCAAACTGAAATAAATCCATACCTTTCAAATGGTGCTCTTGTCCTCTGAAGCACATACCATTCCGCCAGTTCTGTGCAGACCTCTTCTTTATTGGTCAACATTACTTTCCAATTGCATCCTGCAAGACTCATCAGGCATGATGCTGCAGTCACAGAGTCCTCCAACTCCTTGTCTGTCTTTGCATCTTTGATCTAAAAACAATTATTTTAATTGTGTTTAGCCCATACTTGCATCAGAATTAATACTAATGGTATTTGCATAGAATGTATTACACAGAAGACATACCAATTTCAACATTTGACTTGTTTCAGCATCAGACACATCAGAGATGGTGATAGGTTTGAATCAGTTATATTCTATTTAACTTACTTTTTGTTTTAACTACATCTTGTATTTACGTTCCCACACACACACTCTGCAATAGCCTTTTGTCTGTTAGAGATAACCGGTCACATATAGGGTTCAAAGGGATGTCCCCGGTAGCTGACCCAGTGGGTGTCCCCAGGACATCGAGGTGTGATATGCGCTCCCGGATGGGAATGTTCACACCTGCCATTTGGTTATACCGCGGACAAGGTACTTAAACCCTCATGTGTATCCATTATGTCGAAGATCTCGGTCGGACCGCACTGTCGCTGTGCTCCCACGCGAGTCTCCCTTTGCGCATCGAAATAAAGCTTTTCAATTGAAAAGTGGTCATCAGTGTGTTACTTCGCCGGTCCCGACTTGGTTCCACGAAGGGAGAAAATTCCCAACAGACTTCATGGCGACGAGGATGGGATAAGAAACATCTCCTGTTTGGATCAACGACAATCAATTCGAGGGTGAGTATTATTTTATTTACCGCCCTCATTTAGGTTTTGATTGTTCTTGAACCAAATAGTGGAGTGACTCTTATCTTTTGTATAGAAAGTGTGGAAAGGGGACGGCGTTGTGATTGAACCACTGGATGATCTAGAGGGGTCAGATAGGACCCATTGGACACATTTGGGTGTCATTGCCATTTGGGGCATTTAGAGGGGTCAGATAGGACCCATAGTTGGACACATTTGGGTGTCATTGCCGTTTGGGGCATTTAGAGGGGTCAGATAGGACCCATTGGACACATTTGGGTGTCAGTGCCGCTTGGGCACATTGGTTTCTGTTAGCGGGTGCTTCCGAGTACCGCTGCAGTTGTTGTTGGCATTAAAGCTGTAGGAAGTAGCCTACACTTGGGGTAATGCTTTGGCCTCTTTCGCCGTTTGGTGAAAAAGGGAGATGCTTTGGTAGCTAGACTGCGAGTGGTGAGAAACTGGGCTGTGTGCCAACTGTGTGTAAGAAGAACCTTGGTTGTTTGCCAATGCGAATGAATGCGTAAGAGAAAGTGCACGATCGTCTGTTTGTTCCGAGCTCAATTTGTGTTTTGTGTTTTTATGTGCATGAGTTGAAGTGTCTGTATGCCGGCGGAGTATCTGTTGTATTTGTTGTGTTAGGCCTGTGTGATACGTTGTTATATGAAGTGTACACAAATATAGCATATAGAATATGATAGCATGTATATAATATAATAGGATTATCATAAATATTGATATAAACTTGTCGAGGTTCCGGTCCAATAGCATGAGGACCGTGGACATTATGAGCCCCTAAATATTCTATGAGCCCGAAATAAGGGAGTTATAGTCTATGAGCCCGAGATAAGGGAGTAAGGTTAAAATATTAACACTCATAGGAATTGCCCCTATACAGTAGAAACAAAACACATACTTTCCCTGCCCTTAGAAACTGTTCTAACACACGGGGCCGTAGCTAGTGACAAGTATTAGATAAATATATTTTCGTTAGCCGTAGAGTTTGTATTAAAGCCAAGTTAACTATAAACTCTAAACCAGTACCGATCGCAGGACTGAGAATGGAGAAAGAGATATTAAGTGATAAGATTAGGAAAGCTGCTATGGAAGCGATCGTACCTAGAAACAGCAGCATAATGAAGGCTAAACCGCCGTTCCCTTTGAACACAAAAATAGCCAAACTCTAGCTTAAGTTATGAGTGAATAGTGGAACGGTCGTAAAAATGATAAGGAGAAAAAGGAAAGAAACGTATGTATGTTGTGTTGTCATATGAGAGCACAATAAAGTTATGGCAGAAACAAAAGTTAGAGCATGACAGACAATTACAGGAACTAAAGAATTGACCGAGTGCCGCAGTTAGCTGAAACAATGTCTGAATGATTTAAAATGTAAATCAAAGACATTGCCTCCTGTATCCTGAGATAGCTGATAGTTCCCCTCATGTCCCAACCGCTCCCTCATTAGCACCTGTGGCCATTGATACAGTTCCTAACCCGCAATCGGGAGAGGGGGGGCTGCAGCAATCGTGGTGTTAAAACATACACCTCTTAGCCCCTCTGATTTACGAGCTATGGTAAAAGAGTTACCAGAACTGCAGAGACTGTAGTGACCTAATGGCGTGGGTTGTGCGTATAACCAAACGGCACACGGCTAGGAACAAAAAGGGGAGGCAGATAGAGGGACTGCAACAAGTAACAAGACATGGGCGACTGCCAGGCCAGTCTGCTCAGATAGCTGAATTATACGCTCTAGCCGCAGCTTGTGAAGCATGCACTTTTTTGTTTAGCTTGTGGATGAATAGGGGGCTCCTGAATCGCGCAGGAGCCCCAATACAAAATGGGGGAGTAGTGAGACTACATGAATACAGAAAACCAAGACAGGTGGCAGTGTTGAAAGTGAACAAATTAACGAAACAGCTGTTCTCCATTTCAGGAAACGACTGGGAAACGACTGGATGACAAATCTACCAGCAGTGCTCCTCTCTGTGAGAGCAGGGCCAACTAACGCAGATTCACTTTCACCCTTTGAAATGCTTACAGGTCGACCCACGAGGACTCCTGGTGATCGGCGTATTAGTGGTGGTGATTTGCATGTTATGGGTGGCTGTTTGGTTGAATATTGCAGGCTCCTGCCACAGTGTATTTCACAGGAACACAGAACCGGACCTGACCAGGCGGGGACCACATACAGTTTTACTTACAACCCCGTCAGCTTTACTTACAACCCCGTCAGCTGTCCTAGTGACTGGAATTCCAGTGTGGATCCATGTCACTAGGCTGAGGAAATACAAGGGTGAGACCCAACATGGGGCACAATAATCCCCGTCTACCCTTCTGGCTCCTGGGAGCCATTTCGCTTGAGTGTCTCCAGGCAGACACACGGATCCGCAGTACAAAATGTGCACCAACCCTGCAGGCTGCAGCTGGACCTGGGACGGACTTGCAACTGTTAATCGCACTGGATAGGGCTCCATGCGATGGGCGACAACTGGAGGATAACGGACTGTCATTTTTGGGGTGTAAGGAACCCTGATAAATTGGTAGAAGACCCTGTTGTAACGTTTTGAGTGATGATGGATCATGTTTATTGATGTGGAAGGATCTGAGAGTGTGGGTAGATACAGGAATAGGCTGGGGAGAGGCAATTAGAACGTATGAGATGTTTAATGTTAATTGGAACAAAACTGCTGCAGGACTGGAGGAAGATGGTTGTCCCACCCCAAAGGCCATGTATGAGCATGCCCTTCAGCAAAGGGGTGGGGCACGTGCTAAATGCAGTCCTCCAGAGAAGCCTGGTGCATGCCCTAGATTGTATAATGGACCCAAAATCGGATTGTCTTCCGAAGGAGAACCTCTGCCCAGCCTAGTATGTGTATCAATCAGACACTCTCGTTTAATTATCAAAGTGAAGCATATCATCTGGCCTAAAAACTGTTTCGTTTTCATAGAATCAGGAGAATCTATTCAAATATTGATCAGCACTAAGTTAGGAAAAGGTTACCTAAGTGTTTCATGGGTGGGAGCCGCTGGGTCAACAGTAAATGCAATTTCAATGGCACTAGAGCCCAATAAGCGAGACTGGGCTGATAACCTGTTAGCGACAGGTACTATATCGGTGGCAAACGGAGGACTACTTTCTAACCAAGCTACTCGTCATCTTGCTTCCACTATGCATGATACTGGGGAGGTGATCACTGCTCTGCTCCAGCATTTGGCCGAAACCAGTAAATTTTATGGGGTGAAAACAAGCGCGTGAAGGTGGAGGAGATGTGTTACAGGACTGGCATGGCATTCAGCATGGAGGCGGCAGCCTTGATAGGTGACCTGCTCGCGTCACATGAACCAGGTTGAGTGCGGTCAGCTGTCCTTAAGGATATAGAGCCGGCTCCCTGGGTGGCGGCCGGGGAAGGGTCCCTGTCAGTAGTAGGGGCTTGCCATGATGGTGAGACCATCCGGGGTGGGGTGCTGATTCCAGTAGGACAGAGACCTATAGTTAAGGCACAACCCATACACCCGTTTCCTTTTCCCTGTAATGGTCATGTGTGCCGTGTGCGTAATGTCAGGTATATCATCTCCAGCAGCCAAAGACACACCGCCTTATCTCAGAACCAGTGCTCCACCATTGGTGACTGGGTACTGTGTACTGCTTCAATTGAGTCAGGACAAGCCCTGTCAGATAGTATGGGACCTGACCTACAAATGCAAGTATTGCCTGAACCTCCTGGAGCAATAGCAGTGAGAACCAATGCCACCACTTGGTGTGGGTTTGGGCCTCTGTATTCTGGCAAAAATCTCTGCGCAATGCCTAACACTTCCTACTGCATTAACCCAACTTTTACTTCTATCACTATCGGCTCTATTCTAGTCACTCCAGATGTCACCGCTAACACTTCTGTTCCAGCACTCAATAGCTTTGAGAGAGCCCTTATGGCAGTTTCTGATAGAATTGGGAAGCTAGCTAAAGAAACTGGTGCAGAAATTAAGCACGCTCTCATCTCTACTCGGGAAGTTGCTTATGCCTCCTTAGCTCTGATGAGCACTACCATAGTGCAGCTAGAAAAGCAACAACTGTGACCCAAGGGCTCAAAGGAACTGAACTTGCTGGGAATAGCACCCCTTGGGGGTGGCTTTGGGTGGTAATATCTCAGAGTATCTGGGGACTTAATATTGTTACATTTGTTTTAGTTCTCTGTATGTACCATAAGCTACGTAATCTGATCAATAATGTGTCATATGACGTCACCTTCTCCAATTTGACTAATTCTCTTGAAAACGGTAACATAGTTAGAGCCTGAGCAATGGTGGGTAGGATGTTTCCTCCCCCCAATACAAAATGAGGGAATGATAGGTTTGAATCAGTTATATTCTATTTAACTTACTTTTTGTTTTAACTACATCTTGTATTTACGTTCCCACACACACACTCTGCAATAGCCTTTTGTCTGTTAGAGATAACCGGTCACATATAGGGTTCAAAGGGATGTCCCCGGTAGCTGACCCAGTGGGTGTCCCCAGGACATCGAGGTGTGATATGCGCTCCCAGATGGGAATGTTCACACCTGCCATTTGGTTATACCGCGGACAAGGTACTTAAACCCTCATGTGTATCCATTATGTCGAAGATCTCGGTCGGACCGCACTGTCGCTGTGCTCCCACGCGAGTCTCCCTTTGCGCATCGAAATAAAGCTTTTCAATTGAAAAGTGGTCATCAGTGTGTTACTTCGCCGGTCCCGACTTGGTTCCACGAAGGGAGAAAATTCCCAACAATGGTAACCTTGACTTTATCTGGACCCCTGACCAGTGATGCAAAAAGTACAGGAGAAAGGAAACCAGGACTTTGACCTCCATGCACAGTTGACATGGCCATCAGCTGACCTGCCAGGAAGTACCAGTTGGACTTCATAGCTGTAAAGAAAAAGGTGATGAAAAAATTAGCGTACATTACTGCAATACAGTATTTAAGAACACTTGATATGTTGAAAATTTCATTTAAACCTTGAATTTCATTTACCTTTGGAATTGCATGACAATGTCTTCATGTTTGGAGGCCCCTCAAACATTCCAGAAGAATCCTTTATTTCTTGTAGACATAATCTAAAAAATTCTCTCGTGGGTCCGCCATTGTCTACAGCCCCCTCTGAAATGCCATGGTCATCTGTGAACTTAACATCCACTGTCTTGTCAGGGGAAAAGTTCGCTCTGGTCATTGCTCTTGTGGCCCCATCCCACACATTTCTTCTTACTATGTTAAATCAAACCACTTCATCATAGTTGATTTGTTGATTGAGCCCTCTGACAATTTCTTCAATCTTTGGATATTCATTGCTACAGTAAAGTAAAACAGACAAACATGCAGTATACGCATAGTCAAAAACCTCCAATTAGGGTTAAACTGATGTTATTGACAGTATAGAAAGTCAGTGTGCGACAAGACACACGAAGCTGTGGATTGGAACACCGTTTCTTCATCCTTGGTAATGTAATTCCAGTGAATGTGGTAATCATTAATTCCCTCTGTCCAGGTTAAAGACTGTTTAAATTGTTCATCTCATGTCCTACTGTGTTACAATACCAAATTCACCCACACTTCAATCTAGACCCATTACAGACTCATGGTTATATGGTTTGAAAGAGCAACTTGAACCACCCAATTACATAGACCAAATAAGGGGTTAATTGATCTCAGTTGAGGCTGGGTAATGGCCAGAAAAAAAATGTAGGGAGGAAATCAGAACAGCACCTTCAAACTCCACTTGAAGTCCCAGCTGATGAAGGATGCTTTGATGTATGCTACCACAGAAGTCTTTTCACATTTCTGTGTGACATCATTGCCTTCACACCCAGTCAAATTAAGACTATCCCACAGAATCAGATACCATCAAAAAGTTCAAAAACATGAAAAGGGATTTAACAATATACAAATTTAAGTGCCAGAATGGTATGTAATAGGTGGCAGAGTAAAAACTGGTTTTTACATGAAGAAATGGTAATTTAGCTACAATAATTTGAACTTATTACTGTAGCTGTAGAGTTATTTATTTGATTTTATAACATGGTCAATTTGGAACACCCATTGCAATGCATTGAGTTCTTCCATGGTATATTCCCCATAACCCCCTGCTACTTGTTCCATAGTTACTGTACAAATTCCACCTGTTTGTCTAGGTGTCTGGCTTAGAACTGGCAGAATTCTAGAACGACAATAAGGTATAATGTCAATGGAAATAATGCCTGGCTGGCTTGAGTTGAAATAGAAGTAATGATGGGAGTCTCTGGTTGGCAACCAAAGACATGAATGGAAAAATAAAGTTAACTGTTAGAATAAGGTTTTTCATCAAAATTATGGGCAAGTCTTGTTAATTGCTGGCAACCGTGTTGTAAAAGAAGTAATACTGTACGAGTACCTTCAGTGCTTGGCCCCTAATGAATCTTGACTGAGGGAATTAATCATTACCAAATTCACTGGAATTACATTACAAAGGATGAAGAAACAATACTCCAGTTCACAGCTTCGTATGTCTTGTCCCACACAGAGAACTGACATTCTACACTGTTCATAAGGGTGAGATTGGTATGGGTTTTAGAGGGTCCCCAGATGGATTTTGACCATTTATTTCAATTACCCATATCAGAAACATTGTCACGATCAACTTTGATCCAGATTGGATGTTGGGAAGTATATTTACTAAAATATGAATCCTATGAAATGAAAGTGTTCAATTTGGGTGCAATCAATTAGGTTAATTTCTTAGACACCAAACCATTTTTTAAACAAAATAATGTTGCAGGGGTGTTTATAATATTGGTTTGTAAGAACAGAATCAATTTTAGAGCAATCTGAGATGGGTATCCTGGCCTGTTCATTTGACGTGGGATGACCCTTTAATTTTGTTACCTGTAACAAACCTCAACCTTGTTCACCCAAACAACGGTGTAGTTCACTATTAAACTGTCAAAGTGTTCTGCTTTTCATCTACAAAATAAAAACATAAAAAGTTTGAACCCCAGCCTATATCATCTCTATCACACAATACATGAATCCTACCAAATAGGCAATGCAAATCTAATAGCAAATACATGTAATAAATAACATGGTAATAAACATTTCAAATGGCTTACTTCAAAGTTCCGAAAGCAGTCTCAGACAGGGAGTTTACAATGGCTTCCCGAAGGCTTGCATCTTCTGGTTCATACTCTTCAATTTCCAGCAAACTCACATATTCACTAAAAATGTGAAATAAATCATTTTGGTAAGTAGTTTCAGACCACCAGAACTACATTTATCAAACTTGTATCCAGTAAACTGAGCTAATGGCCATCCCATGTTGCATTTCTTGGATTCTTGTGGCCTCTCTTTTCTGACACTACTACAACCAAAGAAACACTGCTGTTTGCCATTATGATAGGTACATATACTTCTCTTCTTTGTTTGATTTACACTGGTATACCCGTTTTAAAAATCTGAGCCTTAGGGTGATAAACATACTTTAACATTCTCTTCACAGCACTGACAGAAACATTGTAGATAGAAAACTATAAAGATCAATGCAGCAGTATAAATGATGACAATCAGGATGATACAGTCAAAGTTTCAACTAAGTGCAAAATGGTCGTTCAGTGCCAGTTAATGTTTGTCCAATACAACTACAATGACGGTCTATCCCCTACAACTGCTACTATGCCAAAACACACCTGTATAATCTGCCTGTTCTGACTGTCTCACTTGGGTCTGTCTCTGAGAGCAATATCACATCGCTTTGCTCCTTGGAGACAACAGCAGTCGATCTGTTTCTATCTTGAGACTGTTGATCCATCATGACATGTGGTACACCTGGCTGGACTAAATTTTCAAATAAACAATGACATATACAGCAAGCATCATTAATCTGATATATTCTGCATGCAATATCACATGTGAAATTCAGTGAAGTGAAACTGCTGTTGGGGTTTTCATAGTGTTTTGTTATTCAGAAACAAGTGAAATATCTAAACATTAAAAAAAATGAGGAACAATGGGAATAATATTAATTGTTATAAAACTGACTTCAACCTAAAACCTGTAAGAACTGTACGATGACATCTGATTTCATCAGCAAGTACTGTGAAGAGAGGTTAACAAAAATGCAGTTTCAAAGTCATTATTCCTCTGAAAGCCTCTTAAATCACATGCCAGGTACCACATTACCATCACAAATGAGAGGCAGTGAATAACATGCAATACTGGTGTTTAATTTAGCCAAAATCCCATGAATATCGCTGATGGGAGAGGCAAAAACAGTAGTAAACACATCAGGAATTTTAATGACAAGTTTGAATAAATGGACAATGGTCTAATTAAATCAAACCAATGATTAAACATAAGGCTAGTTACTGTGCATAAGTTTAGAATGTGCTGATACAGTCCAGCCATTTTCTTCAGATAATAACTGCATACCACATCATCTAAAAATTAATTGCACTCACCAACAGTCTCATTCTCATTCCTCAAGGAAACATCGGAGGTTTCAATCTCACGTACAGGACTTTCCTCCCCACTCACACTTGGCTGAACAAAATAAAAGAAATATAAAGCTTAATATATAAAGCTTTCTTCTGACAAAGGGATCGTATGAGTGAGTAACTGGGTAGTTTAATTAGATAGGTCAGAATTGTTAAATAACGGCAATGAATTAATGGCAAACATACAGATCGATCCAGCAGTACTTTGTCAGGCTGTACGTATACTGAGCGTTGGTGAAAGACCTTCTTTAACATCCGTCCACTCATTTGTTGATGGGATGTCAGAGATGGCTTCACGAGTTTGCTGTGGCAACCCATTAACAACTGCAAACTACACAAGTAGATAGTTACAGACAATGAGCAATAACACAATGTCAAAATGACAGTTTTCTTTTAACCTCTCGAGAAAAGGAGATATACAGCTAGCAAAACGTTTTGCACAATGCCTAAGTAGGTTAACATTTCACAGACGTACCAACAGCCATCAACCTGTGGCATGAAGGCTCTCTGAATAGTGGCCATCACTTCTGACTCGTCCCATTCGATGTTAAATTCCACTGCAGATTTCACAAATCCATTATCAAATAACCAGGATTTACTTGCTTGTCGCGGCACAAGAGTGGTGCTGTTGTCAGGAAGAAGCACAACCTCCTTTGTAAAGGTCTCATGCAGAGTATGTCCAGGCACGCGTCTGTTTCCCAAGAATGCAGCAAAAAGTTCAGGGAAAAGAAATATGACAGATGTTAGGTAGCTCTAGATATAACACTTAAACACAATTGCACAGTAAAATACTGATTACATTAGCTACATTGGCTAGCTAGCTACATTTAGGCATTTAGCAGATGCTCTTATCCAGAGTGATTTAAAACGTCCATACAATGGGCTAGGACAAGCAAGCTAGCTAGCTAAGCAGGAGATTCAATTCATGTTAACGTTACAATAACAACTAGTACTATAACGCAGGGTCTAAAATGAACTTTTTGGTCTATCTGCCAATGGCTGGTAAACTGAAAAAATGTACTGGCCAAAATATTTTTCCACCGGCCACAGAACTGCATAAGATATGATGTCATTAAAAACAATGTAATTACCCATCGATTGACCTTTTTAAAGGGAACTAATGAAAATTTCAGATGCTAGCTAGCTACTTGCACATTCAGCTGAAAAGTACAAATACCACCTTACAAACACAAATCTGGCTACCTAGCTACAATACAAACAAAACAAAGCAATACACATAACTAGCAAGCTACTATCACATTCCACTAACAAATACAAATATCCCCTTGCAAACAAACACAAACACATATAAAAAATAAAAACAATGAAAGTAGAAAGCTAGGTAGCTTGCTAGTAAGGATGCTCTGATCGATCAGCCGCCGATCATTATCGGCCGATATGCATTCTAAGTAGTTTGATCAGAGCTCTCTATAAAGGCCAATCAGAAGAGCCGATCAAATGATGCAAAGTACGTGAGACAGTTCTCTGCGCGGCAAAAGAAGCTCGCTAAAAGGGCTACACCGGTCTGGCAGTTCTACAAGGTGTCCGAAAAAGTAATAAAATCGCTATATGACTATGTCTAATCCTCATTAGACAATTGAGAATTCGTTATGTCAAAGAATACGGCGAGTATGAAAGGCAAGCCAGCGCAAAGTCAGTAAAGTGAGTTAACCCTTTAGAAACTCAGTTGTCCATCACTCAGTTGTCAGTTAGGGGGACATTTAAATGGCAGGAACCTGCACTTGCAGAAGCAGCACAAGCCTACCTCTGCACGCCATGCACAAGTGTAGATAGCGAGCGACTTATCAGCACAGCAGCGAATGTTGTAGATGAGAAGAGGAACAGGTTGACTTCTAAAAATGTGGATATGCTTATATTTATAAAGAAAAACTTACCGTCGATGCTTAAAAAGTCAGCTAAGCTAAAGAATGGTAGCATGGCAGGTTATAAAAACATGTAAATGTTGAGGAATGCTTTATACAGTATTTGGCTATAGCCTTTCTTTGTTGCCATTTTATATTGTCTAAATTTGTAGTAGGCCTAAATTTAGAAAGGCTGTGTATTTTGTTCCGTCTACTGGAATTGATTTTTATTGCCTATATAATGGCTATGATGGTTTCTTATGCTTCCTTATGCTTTGAAACAGTGCATAGTGTTGAGCACATTTAGCTTTTATTCCATAGGAAGGCTAAAATATCTGCTAAACTGCTCTTTAGCCGAGCATAGGCTAATATTGGTTTCAGTTTCTTTATAATCTACATGACCTAATAAGAGAACGGAATATGTTGCATATGTTGCCCTCCAATAAATAAACAGTTGTCAATTTATGATACTTTCTCAACTCTTAATTATAATATTTCTGCACTGCTATTAAGAATAGTTACTTTTATTGCTATAAATAGTAAATACATAAATAATTCCACACAATAAATATAACACTTTAAATGGAAGATCCCCATCCCCCCACCCATCCTGTGATCGGCGATCGGTATCGGCCGATTCTGATTCCAGTGAACAGCGATCGGTGATTGGCCCCAAAAACCCTGATCGGAGCATCCCTACTTGCTAGCTAGCTAATTTGGCATTCACTGTCATATTACTAATAGCTAGTTAGCTATCAAACTAATACAGCCTCATCACGTCTCTTCTGACCAAATAGTTAATTTTACCACAGACACTGCAAGCAACCTGTTGTGACAACTTTAGTACTGTTAGCTAGCTAGCTACCCCTGACCCGCCGGCACAGCAACCTCTCTGTGTTCTAGGACCTCCTGATTTATAAATTACGCACTGGTCGAGCTATAGCGATGGTGGACTGCGAGGGGCAATCAAAGAATTGTGAAACGTGGTCAATCAACTTATGTGTTGTAGTGATGAAAGTCTGTAGTGAAGTAGGCCTACTTCAGCAACCCACTAATGGCGACTGACCTCATTTATTTTATTCACCAACATAGCTAGCTAGCTAGATTTTTACTCGCATTTGACGAGTGGCAGGTGCCAATTTTAGACCCTGCTATAACGTGTCCTCAAAGTGTTATTATCCTAATGTGACCTGGTGGACGTAATGCAGAAGGTCTTGGCTCTAGGGTGCTCGACTACGCCACCTGGGGACTTTCACCCCAAGAAATGTTCCAATTTACACTCCTAAGATATCGTACGGAGACAAGAGGGTTCTCACATGCAGGCACGTTAGTAGGAATGACAGAGACGTAGTATTTCAGTTGAAGACAAAAGTTTATTTGACAAATAAATTAAGTTAAAAAGACGAGGTTGCAAAGTATTGCTACACAATAAAAACGGGTGGGCAAGCAATGCCGCCAGAGGACAGGGTAATGGCTGCCACCAGAGAAACCCTGGGGAACAATGATAGGGGATGAGTAGGCTGACTGCTGGGGGAATTACCTTCGCCGGGAGAGAGAGAGAGACCGACACCCCGCGCGCCTTTATTCCTGGTGCCTGCTAACACACACACACATGTACATATACACATACACAGCAAATAGTGATCCCAGTAAATGGTGAAGTGCACTTTACCACTGCAAACACTGCATGCAGTGTGTGAAGGAGGGGGACCCAAATCCAGCGACCCACCCTGCAGTCCAGCAGCTACACTCCCTGATAACTATGTAGGGAGGGAAAAGGAGGGGAAGATTAATTACAGCCCCAACCAGCTGATTGAAGGCTAAATACAAACTGAGTATGAAAATACTGAGCAAATGGTAAAAAGAAAAAAAAAACAATAAAGTAAAGAAAAACACTGGGGCAGCCAGTACACCTAAAATCCCTCTATAGATAAAAAAAAAACCAGACAACAAGTGGCCAAACACACCAACCCAGGCCACTTATAAAACCCTCAAGGCAAAAGCCAAACTAAAATTCATGGAGGCAAAGCAGCAGTGGAAAATCTTCCTCTACATGCCGTCCAGGTAGCGTGAGCGAGACTGGCGCTTACTCGGCGTCTCCAACACAGATCTTTGGTGGAACACACATATACACCAACAGGAAGCGTTTGTAGACTCGCGAACCCTTTCAGCGTTGATTTTTGGTACGGACCGGGAAGCAATAAATCACGGGACTCGAACTGCTGTACCCGATGGAGCGGCCATATATATACAAAATTGGGACCTAGCTGGTTAGTGGTTAGTCACCCGAGTGCTACTTGGGGGGCGTGGCCAAGAAAGGAAGGAGCTACGGCAGCTGAAAGGCAAAATGAATAACTCTGCCGGTTACACTAAAATGAAAGTTATCACAAATTATGTTTTAGACCGCCTGCACGGCTCTGCGGCCAACTACCTAGGTAGCTAGCTTGCTAGCTAAATACCTTCTTAATATTGAATCAACTGTCCCTTTTCATGGTCATTTTATATGCCATATACCTCCAAAAAATGTGCAGACCCCGTATTTTAGACGGTCAACCCGTGTAGGTTGACACCTAGATAGCTATGAAAGCTGCTGATTGCTGTTAAATACCTGAAGGCTATATGGCACGGTTTTAGTTTTGTTAGCTAAGCTATCTAGCTAGCTAGCTCATGTTCAAAGTTCCCGTTTCATCCCCTCAGCTAAACATCGTGTTCGGTAGCTAAAAGGTAGCTAGATAGATGTTTAGCTAACAAATTGCTATCTGGTTTCCTTGCATGACTTTTACCATGCGCAAGAACTGGCAAACTATCTTACCTTGTTTGTCTTCGGACATTAATTCTTGGCAAACGCCTGAAATTATATGTGGGGACAGATAAGGACGGTTGGTTTGACGTGCCACTCAGATGTATATTAAGATCGCTGTTAGTCTGTATCACGTTAGTTGTTCTTACATATGCATTCAGCTCTGGCCTGATATCTTCCTGTGCTCTAGTTTGTGCTGCTCTGTTGAAAATTGAGCGCACTTCATCATCGACTCTCTCAAACGATGGCTGTACATTTGGAGCAGTAATTTTGTTAGTACAAGCGTTTGCTATAGTGTCTATGAATCCTTGATTCTGTAACAGCGACTCTACGAACTCCCTTGCTTTTTCTGCCATTAGGTAGCCAGATTGCCACCGAAACACACTCTTGCCACACACTGGCACGCACATGGGCACGCACCCCACGCCTAGCAGCGTAGGACCCAACGAAGCTGACAAAAGCCGTGCCTGGTGGAAAATCAAAGTTCGTTGTATGTATATCAGTTTTTTTCATTCAATATCAATTCAGTACTCAGTGTATACGTATCGATCATTCAATGTATGTATAAAAATCGAATGTATAAATATCAATCATTCATTCCATATATATCAACGTTCATTCCATAATTATCAGTGTTCATTCTATATATATCAAAGTTCATTGTATATATATCAGTGTTCATTCCATATATATCAAAGTTCATTGTATATATATCACTTTTCATTCCGTACATATCAAAGATCAATATATATTTCCTGTTTGGCATGCCATAATATATAGGGATATATAGGGGCAGGGTACACAGTATAAAATATTTTTACCAAAAGGGAGAAGTGCTCAGTCTCCCCCTGTTGTCATGAACGCTATCAGTTCTGACTGCCGCCTAAGCTTTCACCTGCAAAATCTGTCTAGATTGTACCAGAATGACTATATGCAAGTTGTGTCTATGGCAAAAATTCCTCTGGTTACAGCCTTGATAGAAAATTTGTGTTCTACAATTTACAGTAGGGCAGTTGACAACTATGTAGAACAGGTAAGGTCCTTTTTGAACTTAAGCAGAACAGTCATGAGGTGACTAATGGCCAATATTGTGCAGTGGATGTTAATTTGTATGGTTTCCCTCTACATTTCAGTTTGACAACATCCATTTTTTATTATTTTACATCTTGTAAAATGACCATGCTTTCAGAAACGAAAAGCTTTCAGAGGTTCACTGCCCATTACATCAAGGGTTGATGGAAATGTCTCATGAATGTAACTGCACATGAAAACATTGTACTGGTGTGGGACACAGTGGCTCTGCAGGCTAATGGAATATTTGACAAGGCTTGCACTGTTGACATCATGAGTACTCCAAAGCATATTAAGTCTTCCTCCCACTGCTTCAGGCCAAACAGAGTGTCTAGTAAACAATCACCACAAATTTGTTAACTCACATGCAATGCCTTCCAGAGAGCAAATGCTTGCAGTGTTGCTTCAAAACAGACAAACCCAACTGAGATTCACTTGTAGAGTGCATCTGCTTTGCAACTGGTCATACACCAGATTTGTCACCAGGTTTGCTTCCAAGCAACTTGTTCTGAAGAAAAAGCAAGAAGTTTAAATGAATGTCCGGCAAACAGCAGAATAGAGACAAAAAAAGTTTCTACAAAAGTATGTTACAAATCATACTTAAATTACTTAAATCCACCTCAGTGTTCAGTCAGTGAAATAACACAATATGCGATGGAAACAAGTTTTTTATGGTTACCCAGTATTTCACACTATTTGCATTAATAGTAATGGGTACTTTTACCTGTGTTACCTACCCTGTTCTAATTTATTCATTTATTTTTCATTGCTTGCTTTAGACCTTTACAAACATTTGATAATATGTTGTATTCAATTAGTCACACATATTTCCAGACAAATGAAATCGACAACATGAGACAAATCCCACACTGTGCCTTTCAGAGATAGACTTCAAACCTGAATTTAGTTTATTTTTGACAACAGTGAATGAAGAGTAAATTAAGGGAAAACAGCAACTAGCATGTACTTTCATGGATTAATTTCATTGAAAAGTTATTTTAATTAAGCTAAGCAACAATTTGTATATATTCACAATTGCATAGACAGTAGGGATGGTAAGATTCACTCATTCACATCAGTGCACCGGCATAAAAGTTCACGACGCGATTGCCCCAATTAAAAAGTGTGCACCGGATACAGCTTGGGATGAATTCGGGATACATTGTTTCTAACATCTTTGCATTGGCAAAATCCGATTTATTTATATATAATTATTAGTAGAGGCCCTATGCCTTTAGTATTTAGAAATGTGACCAATAATTTTATTTAATTTATTTAATTTATTTTAATTTCATTTATTTATTTTGATTGCTCCTCTCGAAACTGTTTCTCAAGTGTGCTCTCTCATCATCACTGCTGTCAGTGGCCAAAGTCTCTCGGGCAATTCTCACGTGAGTTGGAGGCGTGTCCGGGCGAGTCACAGATTATCATGGAGGAGGAAGAACTACACGTTCCACCGAATTGCTACAAATCAAATGTGAAGTAAAAATGGCACTATGGAATTAACAAGGTTGGCATTTATTGATTTAAATTACATTAAATGCTCATGACACATCACAGCTTTTGTGAGGTCTGTGTTCTAAACATTATTGTTCATTGCACTCAATCTAACCTAAAAGTTTATTCTCAGTAATTTAAATCAATGTAACTAAATTTAGGTCCGTTTTGTAATTTGAATTTTGTAACACAAGAAAGCTATAATGTCAAACATTTAAGAGAAAACTTTGGGATTTTTGGGCCACTTAATTATTCAAATTTCCATCCTTGTTAATTAATCTCACGTTGTGCCATTCTTGTTAATTAAACAATCTCATGATGTAGCTTTCGCAATAACACACAATAGCACAATTTCAGACAATCTGCAGTATTTCGGAGAAGGGTCTGACTTCAGAGACGGAATTTCACAACAGCAGTTTCACGCCAGTGGCATTCAACGCATGCGCAGTAAGACATTGTGTGAATCTGATCATTTGCGTAATTGTTCCATGTAGACAGCAAATGTTTGTGCTGGTTGTATGTGTCACCATGCATATTACCATTCAGGAAGGGAAATCGTTGCCAATATA
The DNA here is from genome assembly GCA_019176425.1 of Megalops atlanticus. Classification (NCBI taxonomy): domain Eukaryota; kingdom Metazoa; phylum Chordata; class Actinopteri; order Elopiformes; family Megalopidae; genus Megalops; species Megalops atlanticus. Next base: position 20,909,164 of record CM032881.1, read on the forward strand.
TGAGCGATGTCGCACATGCTGCGACAAATTTCACTGCCCATTTTGCTCAACAGAATATTATAAGCCAACAGCAGCCAGTCACCTTAAGCGTCACCTTAAATTACATTTTAACCAGGGAGTCCAACATGAAGTTAAGTTGACGTTAGCGAATGTAGCTAGAACTTTTGAAAGCTTCATCTATCCAGTTAACTATGGGCTTTTATATATATATATATATATATATATATATATATGTATATATATATATATATATATATATATAAAACTATGTCCTGTGGGTGATTTGTTCATTTTTAACAGGGGGGATGGCAGATGCACATGCAGCACTCTCTCTGCTGCTAACTAGGGGATGGAGAGGGGGGAAGGCAGGTTAACAAGGGGGATAGCATCCCCCCTCATATCGCCTACTGACTATAACTATATAACTAACTATATATATAACTATAACCTGTAGCTAGGCTACAGCTGCCATTTTATATTCATTAGGCGGGGACTTTTTAATCCTAAATTAAATGCCCAGTCAGCTACGTACCGTATTTTTATTTATACACACTTGTGACAAATTGTAGTTGTAGTTTGAGGCTTATTGGATGTGTGCAATACGAAAGTTTGTTTTAGCCTACAGCTTAAAATATAATGTTAGGCTAATGCACAACAGTTCAGAATGATTCAGGCAAACACCTAGCCTACCAACCACATACCAGGCTTGTAGTTTTCAGAAGAAAACCGTAAAAGATTCAAAAGTGTTTATGACACTAGCATTGTTTTATTTCAGTTTTATATCACAAATTTATCGGAAACCCACCTAAAACAACTGACATGTTGATTAGCCTAAGGTACGCTTCCACTGCAGCAAATTTCACTTCGCTCTCATTCAGTTTGTAAACTCACTCTGGTTGGGCGAAATTGGGGCGAATTCGCCAAGGCAAGCGAAACTGAGATGGCAAAATCCCAACTTTATGCAAATGAGAACCACGTGAGAACCAATCAGTTCAGCGTGTGATATGTTTGGTACGTGACGTTAAAAAGAGGCGGGAGTAACGAAAAGTCTGACCAAGATGGCGGAGGCTAAAGGCTACATGTAGCATGAAAACATGCTACAGTATATGATTAAAAGATGTATGGGCAACCATTTGTGTCAACATCAACACGGGCTGTTGTTTAGCCTATATGTTACAATAACTAAGCTGAGACAAACAGACCCCTGTAGATCTTCATTTAAACACTCTAAGCTAGGTGACAGGCTAACCGCTAACGTTTTCGGACAGCACATATACACTACGCAGATTGCTAGGATAGCCAGGCTAACGTTGGCATGAAAACATTTCTAGGGATTTACGATGTCTGGGTGACCTTATTGTATTCAGAACATGAACGGCAAAAAACCGGAGGTAATTAATTTGGTGGAGAGCATACACAATGCAATGTCTATGCCATTTCATCACAGTTGACTGGTTGACTTCACAAGCTAGCTGAATCACAGCTAGCTGACTTGCTGGCTACGTCACCGCACCACAACTACACTTGCTACTGGCCAAACATGCTTGCTGTTTTTGCGACCACGCCACCAGAGCAAAAATTCACTGGGCTAAATTCTGAAGGTGTTTCGCTGTGTGGAAGCCTAGATAAATTAAAGAAAAAAAAGTCTCAGCACATGTGCTGAATGCTACTGGCATGAAACTGCGGCTCTGCAGAGATATCGATGTTTCGCATGCATACTCATTTATCCTAATTACACGATTCATCAATTATTGTGTGACTTATTTGTTTTATTGTTAATCAAGACGTTAAGGGGAACAGGTTGAAAGTAATGATAGATTTAAAGGTAGTGTTCGGGCTTCCCTTGTTTCCAGCTCACCCGCCGCCACTGGTTAGTGCCATCTGATCAAGTGACAGCCATGGTACATTGAAAGAGTATCACGCAGCATTTAAAGACTCACCTCCTTAGAACTCATCTGTCATTTTAATGTATTTGTTACAAGCCCTACAATTGTAAGGCTGCTGCGGAGCAATCACATTCACATTTTCTTGTAGAAATGCATCTTTAGTTCAGTGTTTCTCAACCCTACTCCTGGCGGTGCCCTGTCCTGCATATCTTCTATCTATCTTTGCTGCTTGATTAAATCAGGTGTGCTCAGCTAATAAAATGTGCCACTGATGAGTTCAGTCAGGTAGGTAGAGCAAGGATAGATAGAAGATATGCAGGACAGGGCGCCACCAGGAGTAGGGTTGAGAAACACTATTCTAGTTATTATTCCGCTTATTTTTGGCGCCACTTCTTCTCCAACAGTTTTCACATCGTCACCATTGCAGTGCTCACAGGTCCTTCCTAATGCCGTGTACTTGGTTTGTACACCACTTTTCAATAAACCTGCTTGTTTTAATTTTTTTAAATTGCCGTTTTTAATCGCTTATTTTCCCAAAAAAATATATATATAGCCGCAAGAGGCGATTACGGGGTCCAAGCACATCAGCCGAAAATTGAATGGGTGATGGCTGCCATTGTTTCTGATTCATCAACTTGTCCTTGAAGACTTTATTAGGATGTTTAACCAAGACACAGAATGCAAAATTTGAAGTTGTTCAGGCAAGTGCTTTAGTTATGACCATTTGTTTGCTGTAGCGCCACCTATAGACAGATTTACACCAAATTTGGTAGGGTTGAGTCTAATGGCGTCTATACAACACATCTCAAGTTTGGTGAAGATTGGACATTGCATTCAGGAGTTATAGCTTATTATATCAACAGAGGCCACACCCACACAATTCATTGGCTTACTGTGGCCACGTTTTCAACATACATAGCAACTTTCTGTATATAGCATTTAAAGATCTTGGTCTGAAGATGCTGTGTACCAAATTTTTTGGAAATTGGACAAACCGTCTAGGAGGAGATAGATTTTAAAGGTTTTACACAAAATTCAAAATGGCGGAAAATCCAGTTGGCGCATCATTTTGGTCCAAGAGGCTTTTTTGTTCATGCTGAGCCAGGGAATCAGGGGAAAAAAAAGATTTTGATTCTACCCCAAACGGTTCAAGAGTTATAGCCCAAAATGCATTGTCTCGCTATAGCGCCACCATCTGCCAATCAGGGTAATTTTTTTTTTTTTACCTGAGTGGTCATAGCAACGTATCTACCAAATTTGGTAGCTCTAGCATCTATAGTTTTTGCTGTGCAAATACGTTTAGGGCAGAAAAAAAAAAAATAATAAAAATCAGAACAAACACAATAGGGTTCCAGCACTACATGCTTGGACCCATAATAAAAATCAGAACAAACACAATAGGGTTCCAGCACTACATGCTTGGACCCCTAATAATAATAATAATAATAATAAAAATCAGAACAAACACAATAGGGCTCCAGCACTACATGCTTGGACCCCTAATAATAATAATAAAAATAGTAATAAAAATGAGTACAAACACAATAGGGTTCCAGCACTACATGCTTGGACCCCTAATAATAATAATAATAATAATAAAAATCAGAACAAACACAATAGGGCTCCAGCACTACATGCTTGGACCCCTAAAAAAAAACAGCGGGTCTATCGAAAAGTGGTGACTTAACGTAAGATAACGACCATATTCCTTGGATTTCGGTTTTGATTTTTTGACATGTGATAGTGTTTATGACAAGAGACGTGTGAGAGAAATTTGGTCTTCTTTGATCGATGTTTAGGTCCATTAAGCCACGTTAAGCGTTCTTTACGTTAAGCATTTTAAAATGTCCCGCTACATTGCCAAGGAAGTTGAAGCAGACACAACAAATACAGCCACATAAACAACGATCAGATGCAGATTAATAAACCAGGATTAAAAATCTCCGGAATTTTTGTATAGATGAATTTCAGCCACTCGTGGGGTCTTCTGCAAAGCCTGGTTTTTGGTTAGATTCTATGTTTTCTGAAGACAGCTTACTCAATGAGTGACTCTGTTGAAATCCTTTCATAAACGCTACAGGACAAAAATGAATTTAATAAGTTAAACAACATAAAATATTATAAAATAAATCTTGCCAACAACCATGTTTTATCCTTCTTCATCGCAGGAAAACACTGACAGAGAAGACCATCGAGTGTCATCAACCAAGCCAGGATCTGGTGATGAACTTCATAAAATGTTAACCTAAAGATAACAAAAGATTTAGGCCTAATAATTTGCTATGGATTGTCCTAGAAATTATGCCTTTTTGTAGACCAGCCTGGAAATTTCTTCTGCCATGTGTCTATTCTGCTATATGCAAAATACAGAAAAGATGTTTCCATACTCATAGTCTTGCATTGCCAGACCTCTCTCCTGCAGGAGGGGTCACCTAATGTTTGCAGAATGTGGTGTTCTCAGTCATCAAAATGTTATGAGGAACAAACCTATCCCTTAAATCGTCACACATCCAATCAGGAACAACAGATATTTTTCCCAGTTTGGGCTCCACATAGCGGACAGTAAAGTCTTTCAGGAGCAAATTTCTGTACGTCTCAGTTGTGTAGTGTGTAGTTGAACAATGCTTCAGTAGAAGCAAAGCAGGTGTGTGACAAGGAGTGTGATGAAATGAAGTTGCTTAAAAGACTTGATCATTGTTCTCACAAAATAGAATTCGAATCATGATGGTTCTGACCGTGACTTCTGTGACAATGCCCTTGATGTTCAATATGTCACTGTAAGTATAAAGAAGAATGTATGAATGCATTTGTTTAATTTTCACAGTTTCATCTGATACAGATGCTATACATTCAGTACATTTTTTGTTCCAAACCATAACCTGCCCTAGTAACTCTGTATGTTGTCATCTGTATGTCAAAATTTTATTTCGGGGCTTGTAATTTTTACAGAAGATGTTTTCTGTTTTATGATACAATAGAACTTGGATCAGGAAGATTCTTATGACACCAAGGATGGCTCTGAAGTCACACATGATACTGACACAGAAAACAAGTATATGATAGCATGATGGTTTACTGTTGCCCCTCGTGTCCATTAGATACTTTTCAGCCACAAATTTTGGTCCCGTGTTTGATGGAACAGATACGCTTTCATTTTAATCAGTGCCGCGGTCTCCGCTGGGTGCGCACATCTGTATGTATGTTCATCTGTATGTTTGTATTGATTTTGTTTCTTATTATAATTTCCAAACTGTTTCTTTCTGATCAGAGTGTGACTGAATGCAGACAATGATGAATTTACGCCCAGCTATCCTACATCCCCGCTCTTATTTGAGGATGAACGTTCCACGGTGGGTGACCTTCACTTCAGTGATCCACCAATTTTGAGCCCAGCATCAGAGTCTGTTGCGAAGTAGAGTGGTCTTACGGCCAAAGGAGGTGATAGGGATCACACAAAGCCACTGATGTTCTGTAGACGAGGTGAATTTATTGTGGTGGCCTGACAAAAAAAAACAAGACACAAAAGAAAAACACATTCCCAAGCAGGTGGCGTTGTGGCAATTAAAAAAAAAAAAACAAAAAAAAACAGTCTATAAATCCAAAACAAAACAAACAAAGCAAACACTACCTTACAGTAGCTTAGGGCAGCTACCAGCTGACTAGCTCATATCAAGCTTATATCATGAACAGGCTCGCAGGGCTCAGGAACATGCCCTGTCTATACACAGCCCCCCTTCAATGAAACCACGACTGGCTTTTATACCCTAGGAGCACTGGAGCCACTCCCAGGTAAAACCACCCTTACCCCTGGACAAAGCTTTGCATGATTTAATATAACAAACTGCCTCACTGTTATATTCTAACAGTCATATATCTCAGCAGCTATCACAAATACAGTAGGGCAATATAATAAGACAACAATAAAGAGCCCCATCACATTATCACAGTACCGATGAGTCAGTATATGATGAGTCAAGTTTCGGAGAAGTCAGGGATGAAAAGTTTTCTCGGGCAAATGAACAGCCCCTTTATGCCAGTTCACAATTAACTAAGGCTCAGAGTTTTTTTACTAATACTCGCATTTGTTTTAAGACTGGTGTGGCCCTCTCTGATCTTTTAGATCTAATTGGTATTCACTGTCCAGAACACACATTGTCAAACTCAAAACATCTGTTTTTAAAAGAGCTTAAGCCAGTGCAAGGTCACCTACAATGTCATATGTACTCTCCTAACTGTGAGTATTACATAGGTGATGAAGTTAGTGAAGAGCAGTGTAATGTTTGTAACACAACATGGGATAAAAACAGCTCATTGAAAAATGGAAACTTCTTCATTTTCTTACCAATTCAAACACAGTTGGAACATCTTCTTCAAAGAGAAGATATAGTAGATTGTCTCTTGTCAGGAATTTACACATGTAATTCTGGAAATTATGATGATATATGTAGTGGTGAAATGTACCATAATCTGAGCAAAAATGGAGGCCCTCTTGATAGTTCAAAATGATACTCCTTAACACTCAACTGTTATGGTGTCCCTGTTGTAGTAGGGTAGTAGCGGGTAGTGTCATTTTTAAATACCATTTTAAATTATGCATGTATTAAAATGTATCTGTTGGATGTGGCTGTATCATGTGGATTTGCGTCTCGTCTGGATGTTTCTCTTTCTGTTTCAAAGCGGAGTGATGACATGATTTCCACACCTGTTACAGATTAGCTAATGTCCCGGGAAACTGAACTCGGTGTCCTTTTGAAAAGGGATTGGAAAATGAGTGAGGCAGAATCAGCTCCAGAGCAAGCGGGTTGCGGTTACACATCATGCGTCCATGCGGTATTGTATTCAGCGTTACAACATTGAAGTTTGTAGATTGAGATTCGGAATATCATTTCGATCAGCAACGTTCTCGCTGTTTGCTAGTGATTTTATAACTTTTTAGGTAATTTTCTACCGCATTGGTGGCTTCTCTATTCTGCGTTGTGCATACAGCGCTGCATGCTGTGGAGCTGGTTCCCTCTACGTGCACATAGTTTTATAACTTTTGTATCTCATTTTAACATGGATGCTGCATTCTTTTAACATGGAGTTGTTCGGGATATGGTGACTCTGATTTGGGCTGCTTGATGGGATTAGTAGAATACCTGTTTTTACCTTATAGATTTTACACTCTTTTAGCTTTGCTTGGGGAGGTCTGGTCTGGCTGAATGGTGTGGCAGTGTCTGCCTTTTGTATTGCTGACTAATTGGGGTGATATGCTTGTTGTGGGATGCGGTGACAGCTAATAACGTAGTACTGAACATAGTACAAAGCGTCTTTTGTAGATGTTTCTCAGTGTGATTCACTTTGTCTTTGTCACTTTGTAGTGTGGAAATAACTGCACTTAAATTGCAATACCGCAGCAGAAACTGTAGGACATTTAGCATTGTAGGCCAGTCCAGGCTACCCCCCCTCCAAAGTCTGTACCCTTAATGTTTTAAATAAAACATTCAAATTTTAGTCTGTGTCTGTCATCTATGCACTGTCACTGAGGTGTTCCAACCCTAGTGCAGGTTGTCTGCTTCCAGGGCCCTCACCTGTTAATTGATGGTGGTGTAGGTTAGTTTCTATATTGAACGGCCTGTTTACACCTGTATTCAAATCATCACTGTATAGTATTTGGCCATTACAAGGGATAGTAAACGAGCTTCCTTACCCTGTTCGCAAAGAAAATGTATTACTTTTTGGCCTGTGGTTTGGCAGTAAAAAACCAAATGTTAATACCTTTTTAAAGCCATTCACTTTGGAGTGTCAGAAGTTATCCACTGTGGGCTTCAGGTTAGCAAAAAAGGACATCTCTGAACAATGTAGAGTTGTGGCAGCTCTTATGATGTGTGATTCAGTTGCCAGGCCCATACTACAAAACATGACCCAGTTTAATGGCCAGTACGGGTGCAGCCTCTGTCTACATCCTGGTGAACAAGTTCAAAAGGGAAATGGAATGGTTAGAGTATACCCATACAAAGATTTTCCAAAAAGGGACCATGGTTCAACCATAAATGATGCAAGGGAGGCTCTGCGTGAGGGGTGTTAAAGGGCCAACATGTCTAATAAATATTCCACACTTTGACATCATATCTGGCATGCCTCCATATGCATAATGTACATCTTGGTGTGGTTCGGCAAATGGCAAGTATGTGGATGGACAGTGAAAACAATGACAAACCATACTATATTGGGAATAGAGTTACTGAACTTGATCAAAAACTACTACTAATCAGGCCTCCTTGCAATGTGACGAGAGTTGCTCGATTTCTTCAGTAAAGAAGGTTTTGGAAGGCCAGTGAATGGCAGAACTGATTACTGTTTTATAGTATCTTTGTGCTCAAAGGAATTGTACCCCAAGTATTTTACCAGCACTGTTTGATTCTTGTCACATTTATGTTGTTATTATGCAAGGAAAGTATTACAAATGAGGAGGTAAAAAGATGTGAAAAACTGGTTGTAGATTTTTGTCAAAAAAAATTTGAAGCACTCTATGGAAAGCAAAATGTATTATTTAATGCACATTTATGTCTTCATTTGCCTGAATCTGTAAAGAATTGGGGGCCTTTGTGGGCACATTCAGGATATATTTTTGAATCATTTAATGGGGAAATACTCAAAATGTTTCATCGCACTCAATGTGTTCCGTTGCAAATAATGAAAGAATTCACATATAGAGAAGTATTGCCTCTGTTGAGAAATGATGCACTGAAATAATGCTGTGCCTGAATGCATCAATTTATTTAATCTCTTAACTGGCCAAAAAAGACTGAAGCAATTTGAAAAAGTTGCAGATCAGGTTGTTACTCTTGGTTTGCATTACTCACGAAAACTTAATAGTGAAGAGATGTTGGCAATGAGAGAGCAACTTTCAGTTACTGCAGATACAGTTGTGAAAATTTTCAGTAGAGTTGTTGTCAGTGGACAACTGTATTACTCAAAAGAGTTCACTAGAGTAGTGAAAAGGAACAGCTTCACTGTTTTGTTACAAAATGGACACATAATCACTGTCTGCTATTACGTTATAGTAGAGCAACAAGACACCAGAAAATGCTTTGCTCTTGTATGACAGATCACACAGTATGTTGGTAGATGTAGAAAATGTAGTTGGTCTGAAAAGAGAAATGTGGGGCAGGAAACAGATATTTGATGTGACAATGTTCAAAGGCAAGTGTATGTTAATTGATCTACCACAGTATGCAAGCCTGTATACATGCATACCTCCAAGATGCAGTGTAGAAGATTGCAAAGTTAAGGGCAACTAGATGTCGACTGACGAAGTAGTTTATCTGTATTTTCTACATGATGCCAGCTTCCATATATACTTTCATACATATTTTCACATATTAATTGTCTAGCATCTAAACAGTAAAATGTAAGTTGACTGTCATATGAATGTCTTATGTTCACCATTATGTAAACTGATGGTAGTTCAGCAACAGCTGTGTTGATCCACATTGAGTAAAAGTTGAGAGGAATTTTGGTAATTCATGGAATGAAGGAATGAATGAAAGAAGCATTTCATTTAAAATTATTACATGTAAAAATGTACTGTAGTTTGTGCCTTTATTAAAATATATTTTTATATGTAACAATACTCAGCTATACATGGTCCATGGATATATTTTAATATATTGACAAATATAAGGAGTGATTTCCTATATATGGAATTATTTAATACATTGCACTACATTTTCTAATATATAATCATATATTTTTGTTGCATAAGGGTATATCTGTGGTCAGTTCTATACTGTGCACTCAGCTACAAAGATGAAATCAGGCACACTAATCCTAGGTCAAAAATAATAGTGAACACCTACAATACCCCACAAAGCAAAAATAAAATATTTTGTGTCATTGTGTTATATACCCATTGCAAAATTTATTAATTTATAATTTTTTTTATAATTTTATCATTTTTTTTATTGGAACAAGGCTTCATGATATCCTCAGAAACAGCTATTTTAACACAACAAAAGAAATTGTCACCATTTTAGTAAATTCTGAAGGTCTCTAAAAAAAAAGTGACATCTGTGGTGTTACGGGTCAAATATGACCCGCCAAGAATATTGGCTGTTGCATGCATCCATGCATCATATAAAAGTTGTGGGTTGCTCTGTGGATCAGATTTGGCTCAATTTGCCCACACCACACACACACACATACACACACACACACTCTTAACCCCACGGGAACACAACTTTTCTTGCAGAATATTGATGTACTTTGTATCATCTTTGGGGGCGTGGCGTGAACAATATGCACAGAATTCTCTGAACATTGGTATCTATACATAAGGCTTGTGTGAGTTGTTATTTTCATTCTGCAGCAGCATCAGTCTATTTCAATATGAGCAAGAGATTCACTGTCAATGACGCGGCGGGTCTGCATTCGGCAGTCTTCCTTTTCCCCGGCTCTCTGCTCCGACGATGCTCCGCCCTGCCGCAGTCCCGCACGAACACAAACACACAGCAAAAACCGAACAGAAAAAGAAAACCCCGATACAAAGGGAAAGAAAAAAAGCAAAAAACGAAACTAAATAAACGCCACAACCGAGCGCTTCTCCACGCACTCCTGCTACCTCTCTCGCCCCAACTGGCTGCCTCTTACAGGCAGCAAAGCTCCCCTACACGCCCCGCTCACAGGTGCCCGGCATTACTCGCTCGTTATTCAATCATTGAATAATTGCAGTGCCACGCCCATATGCAACTCCCCAGGCTGCTCAAACCACCGCCCGACACCACCATGTCGTTTCAGACCTTTGATGTGTTGTCAAGAGTTATCCACTTTGACAATTGGGAGACGAGCTGCTCGCTGTGTGAATGACAAACTTTCTCTCATTAGGGATGTTTGGAACAAATGGGTGAAGCACTTGCCATACATGTACAATCCAGGGCCAGAGGTTACCATAGATGAACAGCTAGTCCCTTTCCGAGGCCGCTGTCCTTTCAGGCAGTATATCCCAAGCAAACCAGCAAGGACAGAAAAACCAGTACCACTTGCCACACATGTGGGAAACATATCACATACTGTGATTCATGCATGTAAACACACACACACACACCTTGTCAATGTTCAGTGTTCAATTTGAAAATGTTATTTTTAACACGCAAACACAAACAGACAAAAACCATGTTGTCATTGTTCAATGTTCAATTTGAGAGAGAGAGAAACTTGCTGTTGTTCATGCTCTTTTTCATGTTCTATTTGCATTTGCAATTTTGAGCAAAATAAAGTTTGGTTTTGTGAAAAAGAAAGGACTTTTTACCTCTTTCCTAACATAAATCAATTTTGACCCGTAACACAACAGATGTCGCTATGGTTAATACTAATAAGTTAAAAATAATGAGTGAATTTAAACATTTTTTAAAATGAAAACGAGTGGTATATTGTAAGATGAGAGGTCCATGGGGCCAAAAAAATAACATTTAAAACAGTGTTTACATGGATATCAATGCATAACAAGTTAGCTATGAGGTGAAAAACAATACTGGATGATAATCATTGTTCTTTGAGTATTTTGGGCTGACTCAAGTCAACACAAAAGATGTGGGCAGCTTTCTAACACATTACAAGGGTTAAAATAATGCAGAGAGTTATGATATTTAGGAGTTCCACTCACTTTCATTATATTTCCCAACACATTCTCACTAATCAGTGGTATATTTCACTAAGAATTTCACTCAGTCACCTACTGCAAAACTCTTGAGAGTTTGGAGAAAAAATAAACAGGCCCACAGGAGCCTATTTTCCCTCCACACTGTAAAAGCAAATAGTATACATTACTAGAAAAATGCTAGTATGTTTACTTATTTTTAACCAAAATGTTGAGTTTACTACAAATTGTTAATTGTTGTTAAAATGTTATATATATATAGCTTACATAACTAACATAATTTAAGTAAAATTACTCGAAATGTTCAAGACATTCTATTGGGCATGCACACTCAAGCACAACTCCCCTCCTCCACACCTTGCTGAAGCACATGGACTGAGGATTCTGAGCTTCACCTAATGTAAGGTAATTACCACATAATTTTTGTTTTTCTTGTTTGCTAGCTATAATTCTGGCACTTAATTGGATGCATGTTATCGTGTGGAACATGTCAGGACCTTAAAATATGTCTTTACACAAACACGTTTTGATCACCTCACATGTCATTCGAATGTGAAATTCAGTAACGGCCAGAGGTGGAAAAAGTACTGAAAAATTGTAATTGAGTAAAAGTATCTTTACTTTGCTTAAATCCTACTCAGAGTAAAAGTAAAAGTACCCATCTAAAAATTTACTTGAGTAAAAGTACAAAAGTACTTCATTTAAAATGTAATTTGAGTAAAAGTTACTTAGTTACTTTCAGTTATTTAATGCAAAAAAAAGGATGAGTCATGAATCAAATCCAGCACAAGTTGTTTTAATCAACCCGAAAAGCTCAGCTGAGCTCAGTAACATGATCCTCTTACTTCCTCACAACACAAAGACAACAAGGACCGTCACAACCTGTACTGTAAAGTGCAAACTATTTAAGTATTCAAAACACAAAATGCACACAAAGCAAAGTGCCCACAGGATCCCACAATTCAAACTAAAATGCCCACAGGATCCCACAATTCACAATAAACCACAATAAAATGCCTGCAGGATCCCACTATTCACAATAAACCAAAATAAAATGCCCATAGGATCACACAATTCTGCCCACAATCTACAACTTCAGACCGGAAAAGCTCTTGTTTAATTTCAGCAGCAGTTGATTTTGAAGTTTTTTGCTGTAAGTCTTGCTCTCTTTGCTGTGAAGAGCAACCCGGCAGAACTAAAAAGCCTCTCACAGGCGGCTGAGGCTGGAAGGCCTGTGTTGAGTTTCAGAGACAGTTTCTTAATGTTTGGGAAGGAGTTCAGCAGGTCCATGCTCTCTGACACACAGGCAAGGTACCCCTCCAATTCCCCAGAACCCTCTGACCTGCGGGACTTCATCGTGGAGAAGTAGTCCTCTTCGTCCGACGAATGCTGCCTGAGCGCGCCCTGCTCCACCTCAGCCTCGGCCATCTGGTCAAGGTGATGCCTCAGATACAGTAGTCCTGTTTAATGACAGACAGCGTAGGGAAATTAAGTACTGAGCTATTTGTTCTTAAAGAGTACTATGGACAGCTAAGTCAGATAACATATTGCAGTATGCACTTTGGCACTATTGCACTTTAATACCCCACCTCCCACTAACAAACACGCCTGCACAGTACAGATGGTTAATTACTGATCGCTGTGATATTGAACAATGGAGTCATACCTGCTTCAATGACTTCAGCTTTGTCAGTCCAGCCCGTCTTAAATTTGGGTAGGAGGATTGCTGCTGAGATAAGCTCTCGGTCCTCCATCATGACTCTGAAGCGCTTCTGGACCCCTTGCTGTAGTGCCGAGATGAGTGGGAGGCACATCTTGACCGACGCTTCCTGCCTTCTCAGTTTGGACTGTAATTCAGAGATCACTGGGAGCAGCCACCCAAGGTGTGTGTTGCTCTCTGACTGAAGAATATTCAAGGCCTTTACCACTGGTCTCATCACACAGCAGAACTCATCCAGAAAAGCAATTTCTGCCTGACTCAACCTGCACAAGACAAATGAAAAACAATAATTAAGTTTTTTTATTAACATAGAAGGATTTGGGATTTGTAACCATAAACAACAAAATAACATTTACATCATATAATATTGTATTGTATTATATATTGTGTATTTTATACTCTTGAATCAGCACTGTTTATTCATCATGAATTTTGACAATGTTAAGTTATATATGCCAATTAAATATTTTAAGGTATTTACATCATATAATCTTGTATTGAATTGTATTGTACTATATGTACGTATATTGTGTATTTTATACTCTTGAATCAGCACTGTTTATTCATCATGAATTATGACAAATGTTAAGTTATATATGCTAATTAAATATTTTAAAATGTAAAAACAAAAACTCACATTTTCAGTTTCAGTTCTTCGCAGACACGCCTGATGGCATCCTCCCCTTGTTCTTTTATGATGCGTAGGATTCTCTCCACAGCCATGTATGTTGAATTCCACCGTGTCTTGTTGGGTCGAATGAGCTGAAGACCACATTTGTCTTCCACAGCTTCTGCTGCAGTGTGCGAGCGACCTGACTTATTCCACAGAGCTTGGCATTTGCCAAAGGCGGCACGTGAAAGCCTCTTGTAGGTGTCGTTCTTCTTTTCAGCAAGGTCAGCATCTGTCGTGGCAACTAAGTTCAGTAGGTGGCATGCACATCTCTGGTGTTTGGGGAGCTGGTACTCCAGGCCGTTGTCTTGCTCTAGGATTCTGAATGTGTCTTGGAACTCAACGTCATCATCCGATTCTGAACCTTCTTGGTCTGTGTCTGACCCGGCATCCTCATCCTCCGACTGGCTCTGCTCACCAAAAATAGAGAAGGCCTTCACAAAATTTGAGCCACTATCTGTGGTGGTTCTAACCACTTTCCCTCTTATTCTGTATTGGCAGTGGATATCATCCAGGACACCTGCAAGCACATCAAAGGTGTGTGACCCCTTTAACCTCTTGCATGCCAACACGACAGATCTTCTCTTGAAAGTCTCCCCATCAATCCAATGGCACGTGACACCTATGTAGCTTTTTTGGTGTGCAGACCAACAATCTGTGGTAGTAGCGACATGATTGATGTTACTAAAGGTGTGATATCAACTTTGTCTTCATTTCAGCAGCAGCTTCTGTGACTCTGCTCTTAACTGTGGGTCTGGAGAGCATTTTGTATTGAGGATTGAGTGCAGCAGCAAACTCTTTAAATGCTGGCTGTTCCACCAAAGAGAAGGGGTGGTGACCTTCGCAAATAAGCCTGATGAGGAACCGGTCAACTGTCCCTTGAGACACACGGATGGCACCACCCACTGCAAGTTTGGCCTGATTGTCTGGGAGCTTGCTCTGCTTACTTTTGCCTCCTTGTTCCTGTGGTGACTTCCGTGAGCATGCACTACAAAGAGCAAGCTTTGATGGATGCTTTCTCTGTGAATACACACAATACAAGAGGGTACAGAATAGTTATGTATTCGTAGGCACATTCATATTTAGAAAATACTATTTAAGAGCTAGAACATTTTTTAAGCTAGAACAATCTCATCCTTATGAAAAAAATGTGCTGTACTGTCACTGTTATATTAAAAAATGCAGATTGTAATAGGCCTACTGTAGGATTGCTGCAGTTAGCTAGGCATTAAATTCATTAAATTATTCAATCATTAAATTAAATACAGCAATTCCACTAAAAAAACCTACAGCATTATTGCTGCACATACAGGTATTGCTGCACATAAATGCAGTCTCAGAGTAAAAAGATAAACTCCTGTAAACTGAATGTGAGCTAAGAGGGAGCTAACGTTCTGTGAGCTAATGGAAACGAGTAGAGAATAGCTATGCAAAGTACGGTAATGTGTTACTCTGTGGTGATCGCTCGGCCGCCAGGACAGCGAAAAAACTTGTGAATTCTCTACAAGTCAAATTACTTGATGTAGTGTAGTCTAGTTATTTCGTCTCACTCTTCATATTCAAAACCATCATAACACCCCATTTCACGCTTGCATTCCCAACTCACCCATACTTTTGATGAACTATCACTATCCACTCCAAACTAGCCAATTCTAGGCAACAGCTAACAACCCAAGAGCTTGCTTAGCCAACATACAAGCTGATTTATTAAGAGGCCACTCGAAAACTAAAGTTCTGCATCCTTATAATTTCTGACTGATCACTAAAGCCGATTTTTAAAATGTGAGGCGAGTAGCCTATTCCCTCGTCTACTTCGCTTGGTGGAAAATAATATCATGAAGGCACATTGTGCTTACATGAGAAGGTTGTTATCTGGGATTTTTAAACCAAACAATAAATAAACCGTTTGGGATGTAAGAGACAAAAACACATGCGCTAACTTACCACCACATGCTTTCGTAAATTAGATGTTGATGTCTTGTATGCTGAAAGCTCCGTTCTGCTGGGCAGGCACATTTTACACAGCATTATAATGCTGTTGCCTTTTGTGCGTTTGAACGCGAATAAGTCTTCTAAGTTTGGCCAAGGGTTTTTGTGGCTTTCTTCTTCGGGCCCTTCCTCCTCCATGATCTCCATATCTTGATGATCAGCAACAGCCATCTTCCAACGCGTAGATCCAGATTATGAGACAATGGAATGGGCGCGCGCAATTGCAATTGACTTTCAGTTCGGGACACAGGTTTTTTTGCCCGCATTTAATTTTTCACTATCAATATTGTACTCAGTAACGTGAGGGGGTTCAAATGTAGCGAAGTAAAATACTTGGGTCAAAATGTACTCGAGTAAAAGTAAAAATTACATATTTCAAAAACTACTTAACTAATTACAAATTACTCATAAAAAGTACTCAATTACAGTAACGTGAGTAAATGTAACTCGTTACTTTCCACCCCTGGTAACGGCTGTAGCCTACATGTGCTAGTATATCCCAATTGCAGTCATTGCTGTTATTCGTCATCGTCTTGTCAATTTGAACTTTCAATCAATTTTACTCGCACACTGTTCTTCAGACATAAGCGCACAGACACGTTTTATTGCACTAAAACTGTTGAATACACGCGGGGTTATGTCAAAAACAGACAAGTTTCATATAAACATGGTCGGTTCAACACAATTGTGGCGCTGTGTAGCTAAACGGTAACCTAATAGTTGTCCGCCTTTGCAAAATGAGTAACAGCTAAGGTGCGAGCAGCAGAAAACTACAGTTTCACAAGTAATGGTGTAAAACGTAACTGTGGCAGACCTGATGGGCAGGGCCAGTGTTTAGGAACAGGAATTAGCGGAGTGTATTGCTTAACAGGCTAAGCTAATGGTTATACTTGTCGACATGCCCAAGCTAAGTATGTAAGTTGGCAACTAGTCAGTTATTCTCGCAAAGCGACGGAGGTTCAAGGAACACTTTACGTACTGTTAATATGAGTTTGGTTAGTGTAATTTCTAGAAGAGCAGAGTGAAATAATAGGATTGGATTTAATTGGATTAAATAAATGGGTTAAGTTCATTAAATCTGTTCATAAGCATTTCATTTAAGAGGAAGTTATTCATGTGGGTTTAAAAACAGTAATTAAAACAGTGAGAAAGACAGTACTAAGACAAATACAATACAATAGTTTCGCTTGGAGTCATGTGCAAGTATTAAGTGATGGTCATCACTGTAATTTACAAGAAGTGTATTGTATTATTACTCACCTGTACCCTGTCAAATAAGATGTCAAATAAGTGATAGTGTAAAGGGGATTGTTATCATTATGGAGCACTTATGGTGTTTATGGTAATTGGTTTGACAGTAATAGCTGACGACAGTTGTGCAGAAGTAGTAGTCAGTACATGATAAACGAGTGCACTCTGATGTAAATCGTACTTTCATATTTTTGCAAAAATAAATGTGTTGCACCGAGTGTTGAACTTTTTTTGTGTTTTTCTTTAGGTTACCTGTTGCTTGCCCTCTGACATGCAGTGGAATGTAAGTTCTGCTCTTTTACATCTGAAAAGAGGGCACAACTTCTTAAGCATTATCGGATAAACCATGGAACATATTCTCATATTGTTCCAATACCATGCCTCCATTCAGACTGTCCATGCACCTTTAAGTCATTTAATGCATTAAAAGTACATTTATCAAAAATCCATCTGCATCAAAGCACTGTATTCTCAGGGAGGTCTAATAGTGGTCCAGTAGGTTACAAGTGTCATGTTTGTGACTTAATTGAGCTATGCAGTGAATCTGACTATTTTGCCCATTTGCGCACTCATTTGAGGAATAATGAAAAAGTTCAGTGTCCTTTTAAAGATTGTTCATTTGAGACAAACGTGTACTCCACATTTAACACCCATAAAAGTAAGGCACATCACTGCCAATGCCATGAACATTTTAAATTGGGAGTTGTTTCAAGTATTGAGTGTAGCCACACAGATGAAGGTCCAGCTCACCCCATTATTGACAGCTCAGACAGTGAAGATGAATGTAATACAACAGAGGAACAAGGCCAGTTGGATGATACAAAACAAAAGCTTGAACACAATTTAGCATCACTTTTCCTCAAAATGCAGACAATCTTGCATATTTCTGACACAAGAAATTATACAGCAGTTGAATCAAATTAATTTACTGTCTGAGTCATTGTTAAATAACACAATACAGCAGATTATTGTTAAACACTATGGTGAGGCAGATAGCTCAGTTGTGAAAGAGATTTTTAGAGCAGTCACTGACAGCAATGTGCTGTTACATTGTACAAAAGAAGGAGGTCCTCTTTCCACAACCAATAGGAGAACATCATACTTCTTGAGAGAATTTCCAGTTGTCATGCCTGTTGAATACAAAGTTGATAGAGATGATCAATATTATGTGTATGTCCCGATTATTCAAATGCTGCAGAAATTGCTGAATAAGACAGAAGTTCTTGATAAGGTGCTTGCTCCAGGTAAGACCTCAAGGGGATACAGCAGTTACAGGGATGGCACACATTATAAGGGTAATTCATTTTTTGCAGAAGATGATTGTAGAATTTCTCTTAACCTATACATAGATGATTTCGAAGTGGCCAATCCACTTGGAACATCACGAAAGAAGCACAAATTGTGTGCTATCTACTGGGTTCTTGCAAACTTGCCAACAAAACACATGTCATCTTTGCATACCATTCAGCTAGCTCTTCTGTGTAAAACATATGTAATTAAGAAGCATGGCTACTCAAAAATACTTCACCCTTTAATTGAAGACCTGAAATATCTTGAACAGCAAGGAGTATATGTTGAGCAGTTGGGATCATGTGTAAGGGGATCTGTTCTGCATGTCCTGGCAGATAATCTGGGTGCCCATTCATTAGCAGGTTTTCAAGAGAGCTTTAGAGTGAATCTCCCATGTAGATTTTGCATGGCCACAAGGGAGGACATTAAAGTCAAGGAAGTTAGGTCAGGCTTTTTTGAAATGAGAACAAAAGAAAAACACCAACAGCATGTCCAAAATGTTCAACAGGACAGCACTTTGGTGGTACAGTATGGCGTGAAGAGTAGCTGTCCCTTGAGTGACAGTTTGAAACACTTTCATGCAATTGGTGGTTTTCCCCCAGATCTGTTGCATGATCTGTTGGAGGGTATTGTTCCTGTAGAGATGGCATTGTGTTTACAGGATTTAATAGGCAAATGTTATTTTTCCCTCGAGACCTTAAATGGTGCCATCAAACAAGTCCCATACAAATTTTCTGATAAGACTGATCAGCCACAGCCTATTCCACAATCATTCACAACTAAAAGAACAATAGGGGGGAATGGCCATGAGAACTGGACCCTCTTGAGACTCCTCCCACTCTTGATTGGCCATAATGTGGGAGAGAATGAACATACCTGGGAAATACTAATGTTATTGAAAGATATTGTGGAATTGAGTATGTCTGTCCAATTTTCTAATGACGTTGTGGAGTTTTTGAATTGCAAGATCTCAGAACACAGGGCTTTGCTTCAAGAAGTGTTTCCAAGCTTCGTGCTCCGTCTGAAGCATCATTACTTAGAGCATTATCCTCAGTTAATCAGAATGTATGGGCCATTGAGAAATCTTTGGACCATGAAATTTGAGGGGAAGCATAAGTTCTTTAAGAAAGTGATCCGTGATGCACAAAATTTCAAAAATGTCCCTCTAATGCTGGCCAAGAAGCATAAAATGACAATAGCCTATCACATGGATGCAAGTTCTTTTTTCAAGCCAGGCATACAAATGGATAGGGTCTGTAGTTCACTTGTAACAACCTTTCCTGAAAATGTTCAAGAATGTCTGCGTATGAGGAGTCCTAATTGTAGCACAGTACTTGTTTCACCCAGTGTTACCATTGATGGCATTACGTATTGCCCAGATATGGTGGTTTCAGTTGGATATTGTTCAGGTTTGCCAGAATTCATGCAGATCGAAAAGGTTTTGGAGATCAATACTGACATAATGTTCCTCTGTAAACCCCAGGCTGCATGGTACATTGAGCATTTGCGCTCTTATGAATTGTGTAGTTTGCATTCACTGCAAGTTATTCTGCCTTCTGAACTAAATGACCTCTTCCCTTTGGCAGCATATAATGTCCAATGCCGGTGTTCTGTCGAATAATGCTGCTCCGTCGAAAAATGCTACCGGTAGCGTGAATCGACAGCGTCGTCTATCGATTCACGCTACCCCATCAAAAAATGCTACCTAATGTTTTCCATTTCCAGTTGTATATATCCAATAAAGGTAACTCTCACAGTATTAGTACATATTGTTTGGATTACAAACAGGGGTGATTGTGCTGTAAGCACACGGTGAGCATATTTTATACTCTATTTACGTAAGATTTTGGGGGTAGCATATTTCGACACACCAATATCTTCTATCAAATACCGCTCCCGCTATAAAATCATGTCATATTACACCTCTATTCAGTTCAAATGAATATGGGTAGAGGTAGTTTCGACAGGCCAATATCTTCTATCAAATAATGCTCCCACTATAGAATCATGTGATATTACACCATATTCACTCATTATATGAATATGGGGAGAGGTAGCATATTTCGACAGACCAATATCTTCTATCAAATAATGCTCCCATTATAGAATCATGTCATATTACACCACTGTTCACTCATTATATGAATATGCACAACTTTTAAGCATTATCGATAAACCATGGAACATGGTTTCATATTGTTCCAATACCATGCCTCCATTCAGACTGTCCATGCACCTTTTAAGTCATTTAATGCATTAAAAGTACATTTATCAAAAATCCATCTGCATCAAAGCACTGTATTCTCAGGGAGGTCTAATAGTGGTCCAGTAGGTTACAAGTGTCATGTTTGTGACTTAATTGAGCTATGCAGTGAATCTGACTATTTTGCCCATTTGCGCACTCATTTGAGGGAATAATGAAAAAGTTCAGTGTCCTTTTAAAGATTGTTCATTTGAGACAAACGTACTCCTACATTTAACACCCATAAAAGTAAGGCACATCACTGCCAATGCCATGAACATTTTAAATTGGGAGTTGTTTCTGGTGTATTGAGTGTAGCCACACAGATGAAGGTCCAGCTCACCCATTATTGACAGCTCAGACAGTGAAGATGAATGTAATACAAACAGAGGAACAAGGCCAGTTGGATGATACAAACAAAGCTTGAACACAATTTAGCATCACTTTTCCAAAAATGCAGACAATCTTGTATATTTCTTGACACAAGAAATTATACAGCAGTTGAATCAAATTAATTTACTGTCTGAGTCATTGTTAAATAACACAATACAGCAGATTATTGTTAAACACTATGGTGAGGCAGATAGCTCAGTTGTGAAAGAGATTTTTAGAGCAGTCACTGACAGCAATGTGCTGTTACATTGTACAAAAGAAGGAGGTCCTCTTCCACAACCAATAGAGAACATCATCATACTTGAGAGAATTTCCAGTTGTCATGCCTGTTGAATACAAAGTTGATAGAGATGATCAATATTATGTGTGTATGTCCCGATTATTCAAATGCTGCAGAAATTGCTGAATA
Organism: Megalops atlanticus; assembly: GCA_019176425.1. NCBI lineage: Eukaryota > Metazoa > Chordata > Actinopteri > Elopiformes > Megalopidae > Megalops > Megalops atlanticus. Next base: position 20,930,651 of record CM032881.1, read on the forward strand.
AGACAGAAGTTCTTGATAAGGTGCTTGCTCCAGGTAAGACCTCAAGGGGATACAGCAGTTACAGGGATGGCACACATTATAAGGGTAATTCATTTTTTGCAGAAGATGATTGTAGAATTCTCTTAACCTATACATAGATGATTTCAAGTGGCCAATCCACTTGAACATCGTTTAAAGAAGCACAAATTGTGTGCTATCTACTGGGTTCCTTGCAAACTTGCCAACAAACACATGTCATCTTTGCATACCATTCAGCTAGCTCTTCTGTGTAAAACATATGTAATTAAGAAGCATGGCTACTCAAAAATACTTCACCCTTTAATTGAAGACCTGAAATATCTTGAACAGCAAGGAGTATATGTTGAGCAGTTGGGATCATGTGTAGGGGATCTGTTCTGCATGTCCTGGCAGATAATCTGGGTGCCCATTCATTAGCAGGTTTTCAAGAGAGCTTTAGAGTGAATCTCCCATGTAGATTTTGTATGGCCACAAGGGAGGACATTAAAGTCAAGGAAGTTAGGTCAGGCTTTTTTGAAATGAGAACAAAAGAAAACACCAACAGCATGTCCAAAATGTTCAACAGGACAGCACTTTGTGGTACAGTATGGCGTGAAGAGTAGCTGTCCCTTGAGTGACAGTTTGAAACACTTTCATGCAATTGGTGGTTTTCCCCAGATCTGTTGCATGATTCTGTTGGAGGGTATTGTTCCTGTAGAGATGGCATTGTGTTTACAGGATTTAATAGGCAAATGTTATTTTTCCCGAGACCTTAAATGGTGCCATCAAACAAGTCCCATACAAATTTTCTGATAAGACTGATCAGCCACAGCCTATTCCACAATCATTCACAACTAAAAGAACAGGGGGAAATGGCCATGAGAACTGACCCTTCTGAGACTCCTCCCACTCTTGATTGGCCATAATGGGAGAGAATGAACATACCTGGGAAATACTAATGTTATTGAAAGATATTGTGGAATTGAGTATGTCTGTCCAATTTTCTAATGACGTTGTGGAGTTTTTGAATTGCAAGATCTCAGAACACAGGGCTTTGCTTCAAGAAGTGTTTCCAAGTCGTGCTCGGCCTGAAGCATCATTACTTAGAGCATTATCCTCAGTTAATCAGAATGTATGGGCCATTGAGAAATCTTTGACCATGAAATTTGAGGGGAAGTATAAGTTCTTTAAGAAAGTGATCCGTGATGCACAAAATTTCAAAAATGTCCTCTAATGCTGGCCAAGAAGCATAAAATGACAATAGCTAATCACATGGATGCAGTTCTTTTTCAAGCCAGGCATACAAATGGATAGGGTCTGTAGTTCACTTGTAACAACCTTTCCTGAAAATGTTCAAGAATGTTCATGAAGGATGAGGAGTCCTAATTGTAGCACAGTACTTGTTTCACCCAGTGTTACCATTGATGGCATTACGTATTGCCTAGATATGGTGGTTTTCAGTTGGATATTGTTCAGGTTTGCTGAATTCATGCAGATCGAAAAGGTTTTGGAGATCAATACTGACATAATGTTCCCTCTGTAAACCCCAGGCTGCATGGTACATTGAGCATTTGCGCTCTTATGAATTGTGTAGTTTGCATTCACTGCAAGTTATTCTGCCTTCTGAACTAAATGACCTCTTCCCTTTGGCAGCATATAATGTCCAATGCCGGTGTTCTGTCGAATAATGCGCGTCTGGTCAGGTCGCTACCGGTAGCGTGAATCGACAGCGCCGCCTATCGACCCACGCTACCCCATCAAAAATGCTACCTAATGTTTTTCCATTTCCAGTTGTATATATCCAATAAAGGTAACTCTCACAGTATTAGTACATATTGTTTGGATTACAAACAGGGGTGATTGTGTTGTAAGCACACGGTGAGCATATTTTTATACTTTATTTACGTAAGATTTTGGGGGTCAGTATATTTCACACACCAATATCTTCTATCAAATAATGTCCCGCTATAAAATCATGTCATATTACACCTCTATTCAGTTCAAATGAATATGGGTAGAGGTAGTTTCGACAGGCCAATATCTTCTATCAAATAATGCTCCCACTATAGAATCATGTGATATTACACCATATTCACTCATTATATGAATATGGGGAGAGGTAGCATATTTCGACAGACCAATATCTTCTATCAAATAATGCTCCCATTATAGAATCATGTCATATTACACCACTGTTCACTCATTATATGAATATGGGGAGCGGTAGCACATTTCGACAGGCCAATATCTTCTATCAAATAACGCTCCCACTGTAGAAATCACCATTACTTACTCATTATATGAACATGAGTAGGTAGCACATTTCGACAGGCCAATATCTTCTATCAAATAATGCTCCCACTGTAGAAATCACCATTACTTACTCATTATATGAACATGAGTAGAGGTAGCACATTTCGACAGGCCAATATCTTCTATCAAATAATGCTCCCACTACAGAATCATTTCATATTTCACCACTATTCACTCCTGGCTGCTATTATCTCACTTATTGCAGGTAGCCATTCACATAGATGCATTAATAATAATGAAATTGTTTATGGTAATTGTGGCAAGACAAACATACAAAGCAAACAAAATAAATGTATTTACATTTAAATGTATTTACATTATTTACAAAGATTACAGTATTTATTTTTTTGCATTTTTTACAAACAAAGTCTGCATCACTCCTTAGATATTAGCACACTGAAAATGTGCCCACCTGCTGCATAAGGAGCACTGCACCTACACACAAACACACACAAAAAAAAACACAAATATATATGATAAAGCAGATGGTAATAGGCACATATCTGTCAGTCAATTAACAATACAAATACATTTGATGTGATACCTTACCATTTCAATCATGCTCTCGTGAGCATCATGCTCCAGCGAGGAACACACAATGCAGTAGTCCTCTACTTTTCCTAGAAACAATGGTTTTTATAATGATGACACAATGTAAGTAACCTTGTTTGAACTTATTCAGCAGTGGCAAGGTAGTACATAATACTACATAAACCTACACAGACTGGACCACCTTTGTGTCTGAGGTGATGGAATTTGCATGACTTTTGACTAAGAATGATCGACTAATGTGTTGATGCTTTTAATGCATTGTTTCACAACACAGACCTCCAACCTGTAGTAGGGCACAAGCTACTCAGTCGAGCCTTTAAAACTGTTTGAGGATCGGGTCTGGATTGTACTGATGTCTCCTAGGGTTAGGAAATCTTCTGCAAACTGCAAAATGGGAATTTAAGCATTCAGTTACTTATGACTACTTAACATTAAGTCAAAAATGTTTACTAGAAACACTCAAATCTAAACTAAAATTTAACATTTTAACACTAAAATCCCACAGCTACTGCCATCTCGCTGCTTGTTATGCTTCACTGTTTTTACTGTCCATGTTTCTCCTTGGACTTTATGGCCTGCCATCCTCAAGAAGTTCCTAATTATTGTTAAAAAAGTATCACAAGAATGCCCAATGACAAGCGCATGAGGCAAATTCTCTTAACATAAAAAAGCAACAGCTTCAAACTTTGTAAAGGTCATCTTAACATCTGATCTATGTTTTTAAAGTTGAAACTTTCACAAGCAATGTTACCTAATTTTCAGAGGATTCACGCTCATAGACGTCTTTATTTGCCTGTGGATCAATGAGCAGAAGTGCCCTCTCTGACATGTTGACAATCTAGAAATGTTTAATGCATTAATGTTATTTCATCACACTATGGCATATATTTATGTAGCACACCCTTTTATGAAAATTGAGTTCTGTTGCACCAGCTGAAATGTCTATACATGATACATGCAAGAAATAGGTCTGAAGAAAATATGAAAGGCACTAACCACTAAAATCCAGTGAGCGCCTACATTTACAGGGCAAATCCACATTTCTTCCACCGGAAATTTCATCTCTGGAATGGGTTTCATACCAAATTATTGTTAGTTGTGGTTACTGGTGTTGACAAGTAATATGGCTAAATAATAACCAACAAATTACTGTTACTTACTTTTCTGAGAGGCTCAAATCTTCCAGAAAACAAACTTCCAGCTACCACAGCAGAGAGCTGATGAACGGGTTTCTGTTCAAAAAATGAAGCGTGTAATACTAAACTGTAGTCCAGGAAACATGAAACAAATTCATTGGGAACAATATAATTTCACTTGCAGCACTTGGCTGCTGTTTTTCAACGAGTATATGAATAGTAGTATCAATTACCTGCATTGCAAAACAAACAAAAAAATCAGTAATAGCAACAAAAAAATAAATAACTTAGAAATGTTCTTTGTTAATACTTTGTCAACAGTGAATTGTAATCACTTACGTCATCAGCCAGCCACTCTGTCCCTTGTAGTGTACGGAAAGATGTATCAAACAGTTTATATGGCCCAACAACTGCTTCCACTTGGCCTTGGTCTTCTGCAGCCCACAACATTGTAACTGAAAAAACAACATTAATGTTAAATCAGCAAAATAGATAGATGACCATAAACTTGGGTAGGCCAGACAAATGACCAACAGGTCAGAACTCAGTTACAACTGTACGACCGAGCACAAACAGTCTGAACAGGCCAAACCCCCATCATGCCCATAAACTTGGGTAGGCCAGACAAATGACCAACAGGTCAGAACTCAGTTACAACTGTACAACCTCTGTCTTCTATGCTGTCCTTTTTTGATGACTGAATCTCGTGGATGCTTGATGATAATTGTTACAAATACAGTTAGACAACATTCATGTGAAATAATGCACTGTAAACACAAACAAATGAATAAACTACATGAAGGAGGAATAGATTAAAAACAAGGGCATTAGATTCAACAACAGATGTATGAAGGCTACAAAAAGCATTATACTGAAGGCAGGTGTATGTAGGCTACAAGAACATTAAATTCAAGGCAGAAACAGGCTTTTAAGGTGATGATTTTGCTTTCACCGTTATTACCTCTCTGGGGGGCATACTGAATAACGGTAGGCCTCTCTGGGATCTGATGATTCTCACTGAGGACTGAGAGTCTGGGCTACAGGAAATTCACTGCATAAAGGAAGAATAGATTATACAACAGCATTAAAAAGGGCAGGTAGAGTAGCCACTGGGAATTGGAAGGTCCCAGGTTAAATTCAAACTCCCTCCTTTGTCTTGTCAAAGTGTCCTTAAGCAAGACACTGAAACCCAATTTGCCCTCAATGAACATGCTAGCATCTGACCGCGCTGGTGTTAATGTATAAACTGGTATTAATTTGATAAAATCAACATAAGTGTAAGGCACTTACCGTTTTCTGCGCCTGTTGTCGTGTGGGGTTTTGTGGGGAACTTGGCCGTCATCAGGGAGGCTCTTTTATAAGGCTTCATGTGGTCTACACTGTATCTGTTCTTTAAGGTAGTCCCTTCTAAATTGGACACTGTTACCAGCTTTGCCACTTATTTCCGCAATAATGTAGGGTCCAGAAAAATCTGGCTCAATTCTTCATCCCTTTCTTCCTCGCTTCCTCATGTTTAACAGAAGCACCTCTTGTCCAGCACAATAGACTATGTTTTTGTACTTTTTTTGTACTTGTTTTTCATAGGCCTGTTTCTGTTTTTCCTGAGACCTGGAGATGTTTTCTGTTGTTTTTTTTTTTACAGTCTCCATTGACTCCTTTTTCTCCTCTAGAAAGTGCAGTAAGTACTCTCCTCAGGAAGCATTATTGTGGAAAGGTGAAGTGAAAAACACTTACTGATAATTATCCAGATAAAAAATTATTAAAGACATACAAGCCATTATGATTGTTTCTAGAGTCCTTTAAAACTATACTTACCGGCATGTCAATGGGAACTTCAGAGGGGAAAACTGCCTCCCTCCCACACATCAGCAGAAAAGGGGAGTGTTTTGTAGTGGTGTGGACCTTAGACCTTAGATCTAGTTCTGCTGGTCATTTACCAATTTTGTGAGAGCTCTAAGAAGTACAAGGATACAAATATAAATAAATTATATTTTTTATACACACACACATATACGTGTGTGTGTGTGTGTGTGTATATCTTCACCAAAGGAAAACATGCAAAGGGAAATGACTGAGGTCTGTTACTGTGCAAGGTAGCATAAGTGATCAGTGTATATGCAAAGATATCTAATATGTTTGCGTGAGTGTGTATGTGTGTAGTGAATTGTGGAGCACCCTGTGTGTGTTAGAGAGAGACAGAGAGAGATGCATCATTTGGTTGTAGGTGAGAAGTTGGTGTGTGAGAAGGGGGGGCTGATATGACAATATGTGGAGAGGGTGTGTGTATGAGAGGGATGTTGGGGGGGTATGTGTAGAGAGAGAGGTAAGCATGTGTGAGTAAGAGCTTGGAAATAAACAACTTGCCGTTTTATGTTGTCATTTGTTTTCTCATCCAGGCCATTGGTTTGAGGATGATACGCAGCCGTGACGCTCTTTTCAATACCCAAGAGGGCACAGAGGCTGTTGTTGAGCTGAAACATCATAACAGATTAAAGAACATAACATATTTAAAAAAAGAACAATTCCTGAATTCCATTTCTACAAAAATTATTTTAAATATTCACATACCTCATTCACAAATTCTCTTCCCTGATCAGAAAGAATCCTTTTTGGGCAACCATGCCTATAAATAATCGAACAGATGCGCTGTGCCACTCAAAAGCAGTTTTGGTTCTTAAAGGGAATGCCTCAACCCATTTAGAAAAATAGTCGGTGGCTGTGAGGATGTATTGAAAACCATCCTCAGTTTTTGGGAGAGGTCCTGTCAGGTCTACCCCAACCAACTCCCAGACAGCAGACACCTACAAAAGCAAATCAAATATTTACTTTCACATTTACTTCTAATTACAGCTTCTCTTACAGCTATTCCTCAAGAACCTGAAGACAACACATTGTATCTTTGATGTGGTTAGCCTAATCTGGGGAGGTGGTCCCCACCCTGGCATGGTTGACACCCCTGGGGTTCAGGAGAACAGTGAGGTGTGACAGCCATCAATGGGAACCATCACAGGCAACACCCTGGCATGACTGAGCCACCTGGGGTTCAAGAGGACAATGAGGTGTGATGGCTATCAATTGTAGAAGGAGAATGGGGGTAAGCCACTGGGAACCATCACAGGTGACAGGACAGAAAGAAACTAGTACATTTACATGAGCCCAGGAGATGTCTTAAACAGTATATGTAGAGTTTGATATGTTCTAGGTTATGTTAAGATGCTTCCTTACTGCTCTTCATCGGTACGAAGACTGATTCATGCATCTATTAAACAACAGAATCATCTTGGTTGTTTTTCATTTCCTTACACCTCTTTATTAAAAACTGCTGTGCAATAGCACTATATAAATTTACCCTTATGCTTTGTAATGGCTGTGCAGCAGTCAAAGACCTTCCAGTCCTCTGGCATCTGTCGATTCTGAGACCTTTTAAAAACAACTGTTAATTGTCATGACAAGTCAAATTCATCAGGTCCTAACCTAATTGGCTGAAAAAAATGAGTCCATAAACAAGACACAAAAATAATTCATACCCATCTGTCAATGTCAACTGACATGCCAATCCAGTAAAATCTGGCACACATTGCTGATCTTGTCTTGATGATGCCTGTATGCCCCGATTGCAGAGGCATGAAATTCAGTGAAAAGTGTTCTAGCTTCTTCTCTGGTTTGGATCACTCTTCTACTCCCATAGAAGAGCTGTCCTTCTGCTGTGAACATTCATAAAGTAGCGATAATCAAAAAGAGACCTTTTACCAAGACATGGCTACATTTGAATACACTTATGCCTACTCACCCTTTAGTGTAAACGTGGCATATCTCTTCAATTCTAATTTCTGAGATTTACTATACCCATCCGGTATTTCCCCACAGATGGGTAATCAGAAATCTCCTTGCACTTTTTCTCCATACCTATACAGATAATAGCCTACACAAATAAAACTGTAAAACACATATAACAAAACACGTTATAACAACAACAACAATTTCTGTAAAAGCCACATGCTTCAGATATTTTTACACATGTAGACCCACAAAAGCTAGAGATTTACATATGATAAATGAAAAATAAGAAGGACTAGGAAACTAGCCTAGGTATTTCTACGGTACGGTATTTTGTTTTCAAAACCGAGCCTACCCTTCCTCAGCGTGTATGCAATCATAAATCAATTCACACAGTTTGGGTAGTTACAGGATTTGTTATCATAAATTTGGTCACTCAAATGGTAGGCTACCATTATCGGTGTCCCTTGGACTATCTTGAATAATAATCTACACGCCATTATCACCCAGGTGACCCACGTGTTTAATGCTAATATCATATAATGTGAACAACCTCACGCTATTATCATCTAAAGTCAATATTCTACATCAAATCTACCATGCACATGCAAATATTTACATGCTTACTGGTCAAAAGACACAATAAAACAAATATACTTTAAATATGTTACTCACCTCCAGGGTCAGCGTCAGTAGTATATATCCTGCACTTTCTGTCAAAATGATTGATGACCCCTCCTTGTCAGCCTGATTGAATGACAGGTCGATTTGATTGACAGTGTGTTTTGATTGACATCAATGTTATGAGTGACAGGTCGTTTGATTGAGAGGTTGGTTTGACGGTGGGAGGAGCTGTTTGCTGTCTATCTATATTTGTGAGTGTGTGTGATTTGTTTAAATTTATCTTAGATTTTATTACAAAAGAAAAAAGGCGTGATTGTAGGTTTGTGTGTTGCCCCCTTGACATGTTTGCGCCATGTGTTGACCTGTCCTGGTGTTTATAAATAGCGTTTTTGACCGGGATGGTATTCTGTGCGTTACAGCGACAAAGTCTAACTAGTTAGTTGTTTAAAAATGTCGGCATCCGCAGCTACAAAGAGTGTAAAGAGGGTACCACTCACCACTATTTCCGACACTGTTGGGGCCGACAAATGACTTTTTGCACCAAAAAAGAAGAAGAATTCCGTGGGTTTGATCGGGTTTCTTCAAAAACGAGAAGGAAGCTCTGGAATGTTTAATGGCTGTTGTCTGATGGTCGTTGGCGGGTATGTTTTTGACAAAGTTGCTCGCAGTGAAACTGTATACCATCGAATCTGGGAGTCATATAGAGGACGGTTGCACGTTTCATTCCCTAAAGACTGAGTTTGTTTAGAAACAAGTTTGAGAGACCTTGAGGTCCCTGGTTTGGACAGTGTCTAACGCAGCGTGGAACAGTGACACACGAAAAAAAGCTACTATGTGTTTGCTAATCGCCTTGAAAAGGATCCTGATGATTACGCTTACATGTGTAGTGGCGAATACGCAATCGTGAAGGCGTGTGAAGATATAGATGTTGAGAGGCTTATGCGTGACAAAAGTCTTATTTCTTTGAAAGACATGCCTGCTCTGCATGATGTTTTCAAGAAGATAGACAGTCTGTTCAAATGGTGTGATGCTTGGACAGATACTGTGGCATCAAAGTAAAACTTTTTCAGACAGGGGTCTGACCTCGAGCGACTGTGGGGTGGTCCATTTGGAATCACCACCCATTCTACAAGCATTAAAAAGGTCGACAGCTCCAACACGGTTCGCTCCCAACACCTGCTGACGCACTGGCTTAACCATGTCGCTTGTAAACGAAGCAGCATCATCTGAAGACAACAAATGGCTTGCCGATTGTGCGAGAATCTGGGGAAAAGGAACTTGACTTACTTTACCGAGGTGCGAACCTACTGAATCGCCAACAGCATTGCCTTCTCCAGGGTTGAAGAGACTGTGTCAACACCACCAAACGCTGCTGAAGATGTGGATGGCTGCATCGCTCCGCTGGGCTTCAGACTCATAAAGGCAGCTGTCGGTTTAATACTAGAACACATCATTGGTGTAAAGTTGTGCGTGTGTAGCCGGCTGTAAAGTGAGTCACCCAAGCCAGTTACAGCATTCATGCCTCTTTGAACCCGATGCATACTTTTTTCAATCACACCTCGAGGAAATAAAACAGAAACTTCAAGCCAGAGTTACTACAATCCATCGAGCGTCTTCTGGGACATACGGATTACGCCCACACCCACAAAAATTCCATGCTCTGTGGAAACCATTATCTACGAACTGGAAGAAGAACCTACATTTGAAATAGAAACTGAGGAAAATGTGGGAAACTTGTTGATCCACAGAGCTAAAAAGTTGTTTTGACGCTTTGACTGTTGGTGGGGAAGAAGCTGTTGACACGCGGTCAACATGGGTAATGTCTGTGGCAGGGCGGACTGTCAAATGGTGTCGTTAAAACAACGGTGAAGTTTGAATTAACAGCATTGTTATACAAAATTATAGCTGATGAGGCTCTATAATTTTACCACAGTACGCCGCTGTTCGACGCTTGCACAACCTTAAAAACCCAAATGGCAATAGCCAGAAAATGCTGTCTGAAGAGTGGTACCATCTGTTGCTGATATGTGCAAATGCAAACAAAACCAGGTCATGTGACTGTAAGTGATCTTTAGTTTGCACGGACTTGTGCTAAAGGAGTCTTACATCGGATACATCATATGTCTTTGCATACATAACAGATGTTTGTGTAATGAAACTGTCGAAAAATGAATCAGTAAATGTGTGTAAAGTGGCTGAAATATTAGTTGATTTTCTCTGCTTGAGAGAAACGCTTGATGTGTGTGTGTTAAAATTTTTAGACTACTCCGACACCAGAGTTTGTATTCTGCTGAAAATAAAAGGTGGTGATCAAAAACATTTATGTCATTATTTGATCCAAGCCAGTCCGCAGGTATCATGTCAGATCTTTTGAAATCTGTTTACTACACGCTCTAACGCCGGGTCTTTGGTGGTAAAAACGCTAAAAGAGGCTGTGTTCAAAGACGGTGTGCGATTGCCCGACAAACAAGTTTCTGATTGGTTGGCCGGGAGATGCTCTATACACTTCACAGACCTGTTCGTGATAAACTATAAGAGGAATAGAGTGGTGGTGCATGGTATGGACATACAGTTTCAAGCTGATCTAGTTGACATGACCGCATATCAAGGAAAATGACAACTTCAAATATATGCTGACTTGTATAGATGTTTTTAGCAAATACGCATGGACACGTGTTTTAAAAACAAGACGTGGGGCGGAGGGTGGCGAGAGCATTCAACCATACTGACGGATGGCAGGTCCCCAAAAGTTGCAGACTGACCGTGGAAAAGAATTTTTAACAAACATTGATGTAAATGACCAAATACAGGATTCACCATTCTGGCCACAGGCAGCTTAACCAAAAGCTAGTGTTGTTGAACGCTTCAATAGGGACAATTAAGGGTAGAATGTGGAGGTATCTGACGGCTGTCAATTCTAAGCTATATATAGATGTTTTGCAAGATTTAATCACTGCTACAACAACAGTTACCATCGGAGTATCAAGATGAGACCTGTAGAGGTAACCAGTGAAAACTAAAAATAATGTATTTAAACTTTGTATGGTGTGAAGGATGTAAAATGACCGAATGTTGTGTTTAAAACAAAGATCATGACACTGTAAGGGTTTCCAAGGTGAGAGGACCTTTACAAAGGGGTATGAGCAAAACTACACACATGAATTTTTCACCATATCGGAGCGCATCCCACGAACGCCACCTGTCTACAAGCTGAAAAGATTATGACGGGCGATATAATAGATGGTTGTTTTTATGAAGAAGAGCTGCAAAAAATAAAGCTGGTAGGGATAAAATTTTCAAAGTTGAGAAGATTTTAGAAAGAAAGATGATGGCAAAAAGAGCGAGTTCTGGTAAAATGGCTCGGTTGGTCTTCAAAATTCAATAGTTGGGTTTATGAAGAAGACGTAGCAGACGCTAGAACCCTTTAAAACATGCTTTTACATACTATGTTTCATTTGTGGTAGACAAGACCATGGGTGATGAAGGGTTTTACATAACTTGTCTCTGCAGTAACGCCTCGGCCAGTGTATCCTGACAACGAGATATCCAAGCACAGAACCAAACTGGCCAGGCCAATACCGAAAGGCGACAGCAGGTTGGTTTAATTGAATTTTCAGTATCCAAGAACATGGGAGACTTTTCGCAATGAAGATGGAACTTTTATCCTCATTAACAAAAGTTCTAATGAGTCAGCTGGATACAAGCTGCGTTTCAGGATATATCTTAACATAACGGCATGTGGTTGATGAGATTAATTTACAATTCCAGCGTAACACCATGCAAACTTGGTTATGACGCTAGAAAACAAAATTTATATGCAGACAAAGCGTAACATAGTACTAAGATTCCCACAAACTCCGCACAATTTTGGGG